>CAJUYG010000003.1:268416-427715 GCA_910591675.1 Galerucella calmariensis | reverse complement strand
ATTCAAATTCTGCACAAAGGTTGATAATATAATAGGCTTTCGTATTCCATATTCAAAATTCGCTGACAATCGATGAGAGGGTCGATTTTTGGTAAAAAAAAATTTGTACATATTTGTGGAAACATTTATTGGTTAAAAAAATCACAAATATTACAGGAAGTATTCATGTTCGTAACATGAACATATTTGTTTTTAGTAGATATATCAATGATCATACACATGTTCAACAAATAAAGTATGAAACATTGAAAAAAAACACAAGTATTACATTTAAGAAGATGAAGAACTTGTTAAATTAAATATAATTCTTGAAGTAGTCATAGATGTCAATCTCAAAGATTAACTCGTGAGCGTACCTCGATTGTTAATGGCCCTTATTAATACTCTAGTTGGTTGAATAATTATTAACCGATATTAACAAACTTGAGTGGAATCTAATGCTATCAGGAATACCATGGTAAATTCTTTTAATTAAAATTGTAGTCATGCGTAAAGCAATTCAAAAGTAGTGTGTTACGGTCTGTGGCACGAAAAGTGTCAATATTTGCAAACTCGTTTGTAATTACAACATTCTTTAAAATTCTAAGTGGCATGTGTAAGGCGGTAAGTGCACAGTGCACACTTACAAACGCCATTGCAGATTGCTTTTTGTCGATGATGGCGTGAACGAAACATACACTGGAGAAAACAAATACGGACTGATTTTTTAAACAGCAGTATCGTGGTATTTTTTTTTTCTTATACATACTACTCTTTTTCCACAGATACTTATAGCAGCAAACCACTTTTTAGTTTAACAGTTATGTACCAGCCTTGTGTAATAACAAAAGATATCACTAATTACTATTTCTTTGCCTTTTTTAGTGTTTCTAATAAAAATATTAATTTGATTATTGGTGCTATACCTATCTACAAATTATTATACAAATTAAAAATAAGATTTTCATACAAAAAACGCATGGAGAGATATAGATATATGGTTTTTAGCCATCGAATACTTATTTTATAGAAAAAGCGATCAACAAGCTAAATATTTGAAAATAAAATAAAAAACAAAACGCAAACTGTAAAAGTTGTAATTATTATATTATACTTTTTAACCACGTTCTAATAGACCACCATGTAGTTACGCTTGAGTATCTCAAATATATCACTGATAACAAAGCAAAACAATTTTTTGCTGACCCAACCTCTATTGGAACCTACCTAAAAATATCCTCATTATGTTTTCAGTGCTCGATAAATGTGTTACTGTTCGATAAATAAAATAAATTAAATTTGGTGTTGTGACAAAAATGGGTAAAAGACGTCGTAGAAGTAAAATAGAATCTGTTTTTAAAAAGATGAAGCGCCTTCAAGAGTCAATTGCCGCTATTCAAGAAAAGTTTTTGAGCGAATCAAGTAAGTATTTATAGTTTTTCTCTATATTAATATTCAGGGAGATGATACCATGGGAAAATACATCATTTTAATCAGAATAGGGACTTTATATTTATGTATATTGTCATACTATTGATTTTTATTAGGCGAAGTATGATGTTTATGCATCATTATGTACCTAATTCAAGTATTTAAAAAACTGGGTTGATTTGGTATCGGATACAATAGGTCTACATCGTGTGGAAGATTATTGTTTATACAATACTATTAAGACGATTGTGATAGAGTCAGCAATATATTTATGTATATTGTTTTTGATGCCACTGCAGTTTGTGTCATAGCCTTTTGTGTATTCATTATGAAAATATGAAATGGATACATTATACAGATATTTAGTTTATGGTGATTCTAAAGGAAAATTTGGATGTTGTTTATGCAACTATTTTACTTAAAATCATACAAATGATTTTAGATTTCATAAATCTATAATATTTAGAAAGTGCAAAAAATAAAATAGAATATGTATTGGGTGCCTTCTTTCAGGCGAAAGCGATACTGACTCTGACGATTTACCAACCCCAAAACCAACAAGAAAATTTAATAGGTTAGTTTTACCCTCTTCAGATGAAGAAGAAGAGAGTGGGGCGGCGGAGACCGTTTTTGCAGAGGTTCATGAGCCTCCTAGCTCTGTAGTTGTGTCAAAAGATGCTCTTTTGGGATTTGATCCCAATAATTCGACAAATTTTGGTCCACCCTTAGACGATGCCTTAGTTAGTCGTTGGAAAAGTTTTTTAACGGAGGGAATAGATAAGGAATCTAGGGAGGAACATTATAAAATTCTGACTCCAGCAAACTGCCCAGAATTAGCCGCTCCTGTAATCAACTGTGAAGCTGAAAAACTCTTATCAGCACTTGAAAAGAAGAAAGATACGATATATTTTTCCTTCCAAGATAAATTGGGACATGGCTTGACCAGACTGGGAGAGGTGATATCCTTGACTCTGGCATCGGAGAATATTCCCAACATTTTTCCAGTTCATAAACTTGATGTAGTTTTATGTACAGTTTGTGGAGTAAAATATTTTGTACTACATTTTCTGCTTTCTCCGATATGTGTGGAGGAGTCTATAGTAATTCTTCTAGAGGTATCGCTGATATAAGAGATTTTAATAATATAATTATAGAAGCTTAGCCAAAATTGAATACCTCCAGACTTTGACAAATACCTAAAACAAGTGGATAGGAATCTATAGGACAAACCTCAAATGCACAGCTTGCTTTAATGAAAATATATGGGCTTCTATTGTTTAAAAATCTGTCTTGTTATGGAAAATCTGTATCATAATGGATCCCATTATGACACGGATTATGAGTATATAGGAGTATTATTATAGTATGGGTGCTGAAAAAATATATTATAATAAAATAAATGTCAAATCTCAATGCAAGTCAAAATTCTGAAATACAATGTACAGTTCTGTCATTGTGTAATATAGTCTTTCGTGAGAAAATGTATGCATTCATGTATTATTTTTTGGCATTGAATTCCAAAAAAAAATAAAGCGGGAAATTTTGTAGGTACTCGCAATTTGAAAATAAAATCGAAGAGGTAAAACCTACAAGAGCACCAGAAAAGCAGACCATTGTGAATGTGATATTTAAATAGGGAGAAGTTATTATTGCAGTAGACCGATAAAGAGTCGGATTAAGCAGCAAAACAGACAGATGATTTGATATGGAGACCAAGAAGCTTAATGGAATTTTTAGATTTTATTAAGATATTGTTTAGTTTAAGAGGTTGTACAGTTGCTCTATAACAAGTCCAAGAAGATGGCATATCCGCTAGTCTTTTTACCTAGAATAGAAAAGATAATACATATGAAGTAAAAGTATTACTGTGAAACTTCCATGTTTTATAGTAGGTATATCTTGAAAATAATAAAAGGACAACGCCAGAATCTCCAAAGAGATTAAGAAACTAGTTCAGGCATCACTTCTATCCAGGTTCATTATTAGAAGATGGTAAGAAAAGCTATTTATCCAGAATTCCTATTAACGAAGAATTATTACCGATTTCAGTAAAGCAAATGGGAAGGATAATTAGCAGTTCAATTATAGTTGGATAAGCACAAGATCATAATCAGAATAATTCAGAAGACAAAATAAAGAGCACGAACTAGATAAAAATAGCATGACCGATGACAATTTCGAAAAATCAAATTACTATATACAGCAAAAATGTAAAAGATAGAAAAAATAAGAAAAATCCACAAGTGATAAAATTAGACAACAAAAAGAACAAACAAAACTATACCCTCTTTTTAAGCTAAGAGGAGCGATTTGAATTTAAGTTGGCATTTCTGCTGCCTAGTGATTGGCCCGTTTCCACAGCTCTTTCGATACAACTGAAAACAACAATTTAAATCTCATTTTTTTAAATATTTTTACATCACGTTTTATATTTATATAAACAAATTTTACATAAACTACTTATTATTCCTTTTTTTATAATAATGTGACATTTGATTACTACTTTTACCATGACCTGCAAGCTGTGCAATACATATTTCACCAAATTGTCAGTTAATTAAAAAAAGTTTGACACACTCTCAACCTAGAACTTTTAGTGGTGTTAAGGTTTCCTATAATGCTCCTTCTAGTTTAAAGACAAGGATAGTGACAAAATCAAATAAAGTATATTTTAAATAAGACAAATCTCCATACGACTGATACCGTATTTATTGATATAGAAATATAGTGATTGATATAATCATTGTAAAAATTGAGCTATAAAATCAGTCAACCAATATCCTAGTAGATTATATTTTCACAAATAAATATTGTTTTTCAGTGTAAGTAACGTTGAAGTATAGCCTTCATCTAGAGCACTTAAATTTACTCCTGATAAATCACTTAATCGACTATACGACTCACGCGATCTCGGATATTATGAGAATGATATACACGCTTTAAGAGTTGAGACTCTTTTGCATCACCGTCCATTCGATTTGTTGCTCTTGGGAGTCATTCCCTGACGAGACTCATAATTTTACCTCAATATTTATTACCTTACTTTCTAGAGGTAGTATACATTATTTATTTCAAAAAATGTTGACGATTTCATTGAAGTTAGCGCAAAGAAACTCCCTGATATATAGAATGTTCAAATATAATAAATCGTTAGCCAAGACTCTACTTATTGAGTTAGTAATTATTTCATGGAAGTTTTTCTGGTTTCCTTAAAACTGATGTTTCGTTAAAAAAACATTTAAGTTTCATCATTATATTTAATCTTTATTTTAAAGAAGCTGTTTAAATACTTGAAACAGAGAAAATATTAAAACACGTACGTATTAATTCATATATTTATATTCCACGTTCAGTTAGAAAACAAAAATGTGTGCAGCGTTATAGAATAACGTGTTTTATTACAGTTTGCAACACTTTGCACCCCAACGCGAACTGTAGCATCGGCAGCGAGAAGTGTACGAATGAAATTTAACAACAGAAGCTGCGAGGCAATAGCAAACAGATGTTATGTTCAAATATTTGTATCCTCTAACGATTGTACACCTAATATTGCGATGCAGAACATATAAATGACACGATTACCATCCCTTTTATGCCAGAAAAAAATGTAAGAGAGATGTAAGGAGATTTTTTTGTTGAAACTTATTCTGGTAGAATTGTTGATGTATATTTTATGATTGAAAACGGGGATTTATCAAGAATTTGCGGAAAATTTTATAATTTTGAAGTAGGAATAAAATCATTAAAGTCCTAGTTAACATTTACTGCATTCGGTATTTACATGGAATGGTGACGGATTTTTGGTCCCATGATTGTAGATTTGTCGGAGCAGATTGCAATGAACGAACGGAAAAACGATTAGTTTGATGGTTTTATGACCTAACTATTGTAATTTTGAAAAATATCTGTTCTTATTGAAAGCGTTTTTTTTATTTTCATTGAATTTTTGTAATAACTACTTCATGTTCAAACGAAGATCAGAACTTATTGTTATTTATAGGATATTTCAAACTAGACAGACGGTTCCACCGTTTGTTTTGGTTGTTTCATAACCTCAATATTAGATTTAATCTGTTTCGTCGGTAGAAATACTCCAGATTCATGTCAGACTGATGATCATATACCCTTATACTCTAAGGTGTCGGGTTTGCATTTAATTCTCATATATAAATTTTTTCCATTCTTTCCTGTTTCTTACCAATGTTCTCGCCTCTTCCCATGATTTACCTCTCTCTCTCTCTTAGTATATTACCCACTATTGTATTCCATGTTTGTTTTGGTCTTACTTTTTTTCTTTTTATTTGTATTTTTTCCTCATATGTCCTTTTAACTTGTCTATTGTTATTCATTCTCTGAACATGTCCCCACCAGCTGAGTTGTCTTTGTTCTATAAATTTTAGTACGGGTTGGACACCTAATTCCACTCTTATTTTTTTGTTTCTAATTTTGTCCATTCTTGTTGTTCCAAATGTTCTTCGCAAGTATTTCATTTCTGCTGCCTGTATTTTGCTTTTTTGTTTACTTGTAAGAGTTCAAGATTCGCATCCATAAGTTAAAACTGGTCGATATATCGTATTATACACTTTTACTTTTGTCTCTTTGGTGATTTTTTATTTGTTTAGAAATTTTTGGTTCATGGCATAGTATAGCTTAATTATTTTCTCTATTCTTTCATTTATCTCTGCATCTTGTTTTCCTGTTTCGTCAAAAGTTATTCCTAAGTATTTGAATTCTTTTACTTGTTCTATTTGTACATTATCTATTTTAATTTCTGTGTTGATCTTCTGAATTCCTATTACGAGTATTTTGGTTTTCTTTTTGTCTATTTTTATGTAAGGCAGGTAGTTTCACCCCGTATCAAGACGAGTTCAGGGTCTTTTCAAATGTTTTGAACGTTTTTAATTGAATTGTACCCATTTTAAGCATTATTCTGTTAATCAGAGGAACACGTTATAGGAAATGGTTTATGTCAATATTAGGATTCTCAGTGATAGTTGAATATTTTTATATCAGTCTCTTTAAAAACATAATGGTCCACTTCATGGTCTCTATGATATTACTTTGATAATATTTCAAGACCATCCCGTTTTTTTGGTGACGCTTCTTTAGTTTCCTTTACAATTTCGTTAATTGGGTTTGTAATGCCCAATTAGGTGCTATGTGGACATCCGTACTACTTAGGTACTTCCAAAATTGTTCCAGTGTAAATGAAACACTGTTTCACCTTATAAATAGCTTTATTAGTTGTCGTAGGAGTACCAATATAATTGAGACTTACAGATGAAAACTATGTCTAAGGTATATTAGAAAATCATTTCTACGAAACAACTGCTTTTAATTGACTATCCTTAAGGCTTGTTGACTGGAGAATATTATCGTTTATTGGTTCAGAACAACATACAACGGAAATAAAATGTGTAGGTTACTCGCGGGTAAACTTTTATGTGACTTAATCGCACCGAGTTAAAATTGTAACTCCCTGATTTTTTTTTTATTGTAACAAGTAGTGCTATTTATGGACAGCATCTGGTTTTTTTTTAATAGACCATTCTTACTTCATTACTTAGAATTGACCCTCACCAGTCAAGATTTTCGGAGTCAGTGGCGTATATAATCTTGGTTTACATTACCATTCGTTCATTTAATACTAAAAACGACCTTCTTTGACGGCAATTCTCGTAATATTTGTTGAAATTAAGCTTTCATCTTGAAATATTTGTAAGAACCACAAACAAAAACAATGTCTAGGTTAACACGTGACCCTCTAATACGATAAACCAGACGTTTAAATTTTATTTAGGTACTTCGCCTTTTGGGTGTTAACGCGTTGTGGACAAAAATTGAGCGATTTCGGCTATTGCCAATAACGTGAACATTTCTTGCCTTCAGCCTTTCCTGTATTCAAAAATTTCAAATAAACCAGTCTTACATCAAATTTAATCAAAATGAATTTAATGTATGAAAGCACATTTATACCCTACTACTTTAACATTCTCTTCCTTTCTTCCTTCCTTTATAAGAAAGTTTATTCACGCCAACTTCAATAAAATCGTTTTTTGAAATAACTAACGTAATGGACAATAAATTCCAACCTCAAGGGTTTGTAAGGGCATTTCCTGTCAGTTTTGACGTCTTAGAACAACGAATGTTCCACAAAGTATATTTATTCTTAAGCTAATTTTCCCACATATACAGCACTTGCACGAACGATATTCTACTAGGGAAGTTTATATCGCCGGTTGGAACAAGCCTATTTATTAAAACTATATAATAAATACTATATGTATTTAAAAAAAAGTAGATCTAAAAGTATTTTCAGACCTGATTTGTATTTTAATTTTTGTTAACAAAATTGGAATATTGAATACCAGATAATAGAGTGTAAGTTCAAATTTGCCACTATTTTTTCATATAGGTTTCTGCCAAGCCGAAAGGTGGCGCTGAAATTCAGGTTCAAAGCTTAACCTTGAAGTATACTATCTATTCGTATATAAGTTAACCATGGTCAGTTGGATAAGTATGGCGTGCCGTTTTGATATTTAATAACATCGTTTTAAAAACAAAAACAAAAATATCTCTTCTTTCAAAAATGTTTATTCCCTAATTATTCTGTTAATGAATTAAAATTATGTTTTTCATAATAATAATAATACAGGAATTTCCATTATGACAAACATAATATAAATTGCCGATTTAAAATTATGAAATACATAATAAAAATTCATGAATTAAAATTATGAAAAACATATTAGAAATTCAATTTCCATTATGTATTGAGGTTGCCTATACTAATCTAATGCAAGTATCTGAAATCGGATAGTAAATGCATTACTGCAGAATAGGCAGCCTGAATACATAATGTAAATTGAAATTTCTATTATGTTTTTCATAATTTTAATTCTTGAATTTTTATTATGTTTTTCATAATTTAAAATCGGTAATTTCTTTTATGTTTTTTATAATGGAAATACGTATTTTATTATTATTAGAATCATAATTGAAATTCAAGTATTTAAATTATGAAAAGCATAATGGAAATTCAAGAATTAAAATTATGAAAAACATTATACAAATTCAAGAATAAAAATTATTGAATAAATAAGTAATACAAAACGGATTTGTATTATGTTTTTCATAATTTTTTTTCTTTAATTTCCATTATGTTTTCAATAATTTTAATTGTTGAATTTCCATTATGTTTTCATAATAATAATAATACACGAATTTACATTATGAAAAACAAAATGGAAATTACCGATTTAAATTTATGAAAAACATAATAAAAATTCAAGAATTAAAATTATGAAAAACAATAGAAATTCAATTTCCATTATGTATTGAGGTTGCCTATCCTGCAGTAATGCATTTACTATCCGATTTCAGGTACTTGCATTAGAGAAGTATAGGCAACCTCAATACAAAATGGAAATTGAATTTCTATTATGTTTTTCATAATTTAAATTCATGAATTTTTATTATGTATTCCATAATTTTAGATCGGCAATTCCTATTATGTTTTTCATAATAGAAATTCCTGTATTATTATTATGAAAAACATAATTTTAATTCTGCAACAGAATAATTACGGATTAAAAATGTTTGATAGAAGAGATATATATTTTTTCCTCTTTTAAAACGATGTTATTAAATACCAAAACGGCACGCCATAGATAAGCAGTACCAAAGATAATATAATTTGGAGCAGTGCAGTAGGTTATTTCACGGAAGCTGTGTGCAAAGAAGGTACTTGTCAGGTTGATGATCACCCTTTCCATGTGAAAAGACGCTTAGATTGTGTGCCTTTTAAAACAAAAACGGGTAAAAAACTCTATATATCAGCAATTATCGATAATATAATGTGTTCTCGTGGTAGCCAAGTTGTGCAATTATCGAAAGCCTCACAATAACTTCAATCAGCGATTATAGTTTGTAGCATAACTTGATACCAACTAACCATCAAATATATTTTTTCTCAAACAAAAAACGTAAATGCATGAATAAACACAACCCAAGTTACAATTTATTTAATAAAATATCACGGTCTACAAATGATTTTTTGAACCTTGTAAACAACAACATCCGTTTGAAAATTTCTTATTAAATTTACTTGTTATGTCATGCATGAAATTTCAATAAAACATGTGTACTTTTTTTGTTATTTTGGATTTGAATTGTTTTCAGGTTATTAATAAAAATATAAACTTTTAATTGTTGATGGTATACAATGTGGCTTTTTTTTGCAAAAAAATACAATATTTAATTCCAATTAATATTGATCGGTGCAAACATGCTATAGTCGTCTATTTTCTGATCATCAGCATCTGCATATTTCCTCATTCGTGAAACGATCCATTCCATTCACACCTAGCATTCTTTTAGCACCAAAATATTCCTTCCTTCCGTTAATCTAATGTCCATTGGAGTCAAACCAGGAGTCTACCTCCTTATAATAGGGCGCCCTTCTGGCTAATCAATTACTATAACAATTAGATCATTGCTATAATGTTTCCTAGACATGCAACCATAGCTATACACTTTTCCAAATTTTCTGTGAATTATCACATTATCGGTGAATTCGCACACTTAAGTGGCACACGGTGCATGTTTTTTGAGTTTCCAGTTACATTCGAACTAGCAAAATGTCAAGTAGTTCATCCGACGAAGATTTTTTCGTTTTTTCTGCATTTCAAGTGCAGAAAAGCAGGAAGAAAAATCAAAAAAATTCTGTTGGATCCACAAAATCAATAGAAGGGAGGAGGGAAGAACTCGTGGAATTCCACCACCTATTTTCAGATTTAAAGCGGGATAAAAAAAGTTTTCCAAATACTCATTTTTCTCTATATTATAATAAAGTTTTATAAACCCATAAACTGATAAACCACTCGATGTATATGTTAGGTACCAAGCCCGATATTGTACGGAGCCGGGCTCTGTACAAGCGATTTTGTACCAAGTCAAAATTTGCAATTTGCTTCTCCTTCCCCTTCTGGACTTGGTACAAAATCGCTTGTACAGAGCCCGCTCAGTACAATATCGGGCTTGATACGTGACATATACACACTAGCACGAGAACTATCTCAGGTGCCTCTTCATACATTACCGGAGGTCCCAAAAGCTCCGAAGATGAATTTTGCTGCCTCGTCGCGCTGCAATCATATTTCAGAGAGATGCAAGTGACAATGCACCTTGTCTCAAAATTTAGATTTATATTGCTTTTAAATATTGTTGAATGTTCTACTCTCGGCAAGTTCTTAGCGTCAAACCATGGCTTATTATTCTTTAGAAAATGTAAACATTAAGTGGAGTGCTTCTTCTTCAAAGAATACATACCTAGATGAGTTGATGTTCACGATTTCGACACCTTGTATAATGATATAATGGAAATATGAATGTTTTGCCCTTAAATGATAAAAAGAGAACCGTACTGTGAATACATCAACCATAACCGATCAATATCACAGAAGAATCCAATACCGCATCTATTAGATTTAAGAAAAAGTCTTGCGGAATATGGACTTAACCGCCAATGGCATTGCCGTAATTAGATAAGAGAGGACTACCGCAGAAACACAATAAAAAATATTCTATTTTCACGAGCCGGTGACCAGATGTCTAAATATTTGAACATTCAGTGTGTAAACTTGAAAAAGAGTAAGTGCATTACCCTTAGATGGTCCAACAAAGTCAAGATTACCTTTATGAGAATGACTGAGGTTGAACTTATCAGTGGCGTTACGTTAAGGAACATATAAGAAAATTAGTATGCAAATTAATAAATGTTCAACGAGCACACTCTTAATACTCATATTTTTTCAGATACAATAATTTTTTTATTTTATATTTTTTAATTGCTTAATCTCCTCATTTAGAATGACATATAGACAACGCCATAATTGACAAGTCTATGTAATTTGTCTATATGTTTGTGTAACAATGTTTTGGTGGTCTTAATAAAACGTTGCCGTTTAAGGGATAAAATACTGATCAAACCGATAAATAGTTTGAGATATGCTCTCGGATTCTGCTCCATCGGAAAGTGGTTGGCTACTTATATTGAGCAGTGCAAAGCTATACATGAGCTAGTTGACTGCATAAAGTCTTAATAAAACAGTATGTCTACTAGTGTACGCTTGTTCATTGTTGGCCAAAAACAAAATCATGGGCATTGTTCAATTCATGGCTCTAGTATTTTGGAATGCACATGCCGTGATCGAAAATCTTTAAAAGGGAAAACAATATGTAGGAAATATCGTAAAAAGAATTTCCGAAAAAAACGATCCCAAATGAACAAGAAAAGAGTGCTTTTTTAAACCAAGATAATGTACCGTCTAACTAGACGACCGCAACAAGAAATACCCACAAAACTGCAATTCTAATTGCCCTCTGTAATATACAAAAAGTTTTCACAAAGAATTTGATACGAATACGATTTGCCAATACATGCCATTTATATTGACTTCACACTATCAATAGAAACCATTTGTACAGGATTCTGACCAGCCTCTTTAATTAAGAAAAATGCTCGGAAAAAGGCAATTAGAAGATGAACATAAAAATGAGGTGTTAACAGGCAGGAGCCTGTAATAACTCCAACAGTTTTCAGATCAAGGGCATCATACGGGAGTGGAACATGGATATTAAATAAAGAGGAAGAAAATAAAGTAAACATATGGGAAAGGAAAATACTCAGAAGGAAATAAGGATGGAAAAAGAAGGAGGTATGTGAGTAAGAAGAACAAAACAAAAAATAAGAGATTTATTTGGGGATCAATAAATGAGCAGAGTGATAAGAGCAAAATGACTCGGATTGTTGGGTCATATACCATATTTGCAAGATACCAGAATGAGAATTTATTGTACTTACACAATTATGCTACTCAAATCTTGGTTGACATCTTATTATAAAAGTTAATTGATATCATTATTAAGTTAACTACTTTTATGAGAGTAAAAACAAAAATTTAACTAACAATAGTAAACTGTTACATTGTCTTGAAGTTCATCATGTTCATTTTTAACCGTTACTTGTTGCCACACCATGAGAGGAAAGACAACGATTTCCCCAAACTTACAATCTTGTTAATTTCCACCCATTCATCAACTAAATTTCAAGCGTTTCAATTAAAATTGGAATTACTTCAACTAAGTAGATACTAAGACGTCCTCAGGTAAACCTCGTTACGCATTTACAGAAACAAACCGCATGAGAACTGCGCCCGAGGCCTTCACTTTTGACCTCTCTCATACTAGTCAGCATCAACGGACATCACATCAGTCAGTAGCACAATAACTTTTAAGGTCTTTAACCCAAAATGTTATTTCATACATAACAGTTTCAAGTACAATATTATTTGCTTGAAATATATTTTCTGGTACAGATAATAAAATTACACTGGACATATTTGGAGTTTTACATTCTCTCTATAGTTGTGGGAAACTACCTTGGCAGGGTTATCAATTTCAAAAAAACTGGCGTTAAATATAGGAAATCATTAAACCTTTCTTGAAAAAATAAACAAATATTTCTTTTAATGTCTCCTTCATAATACCTGTGTCATAAATTGATTGTTCTGAATTTCGTATTGTGGTGAAACATGCAGATGGTATTCGTTATCATTATGTTCTATCATTGGTCTTGCTTTGCTCTTGTTCGACATTCATAGACAATACAATTTGTACATAAATCTGACATAGATTAGTTTTAATATTCATTTGAAGAGAACTATTTTCGTTGTTAGGTATATATATGGAAAAAAAGAGTTTATTTCAACTTAAATTATTAAACACAAAACTAATAATATTTTTCGTTTGTCAATATTCAATGCAGCAATGCAATTTTCTCATTCAAAAGTAATGGATTTATTAATAAATGGCCCTTATACTAAGCTACCAAATGATCCTACCAAATCTATTGAAAACAAAATTTATAAAACACTTTTCAAATTCAAGAACGAATTTGCTAGTCGTGAAAGAACAATGTTAACACCTAAATACAGTAAGCCACCACATTTTTATGGTCTGCCAAAAATTCATAAACAAAACATACCATTGAGACCAATTTGTAGCACGATTAATTCCCCATGCAGTAAACTATCGAATCATATATTGAAGATTATTGAACCCCTCGCGGGACAGACAAATTCATACATCAGAAATAGCAATCATTTTATAGAAAAGCTATCAGATTTGAATTTCAACAAAAACCATTATTTGGTAAGTTTTGATGTAGTTAGTCTCTTCACGAATGTACCGGTACAAAAAACAATAGAACTTGTCCAATCAAAATTAGAAATTGATCAGACCCTTACAGAAAGAACCAAATTGAGCGTAACAGCAATAATAGAATTATTAAAATTATGTATAACAAAAACATATTTTCAATTCAATAATGATTTTTATGAACAGAATTTCGGTCTTGCCATGGGCTCTTGTCTCTCACCAATTTTGTCGAATATTTACATGGAACATTTTGAAGCCGAAATAGTAAATAATCAAAAATTAAAACCAATTGTCTGGTGGAGATATGTAGACGACATCTTCGCAATATGGCCTCATGATTTAATATCTCTTAATGATTTTTTAAAAAATATAAATGAAGGAGAGGAATCTATAAAATTTGAAATTGAAATTGAAAATAACAATTTTTTGCCATTTTTAGATGTTCTTATTAATAAAACATCTACAGGGTATGAAACGAGTGTATACCGCAAACCAACACACACTAATAGATATTTGAATTTTGACTCTAATCATTCTATAAGCGTTAAAAAAGGGATAGTAAAATCTTTATACGATAGAGCCAGAATCATTTGTTCTAGTGATGATCAATTTACAAAGGAGAAAACTTTTTTAAAAGATGTTTTAAATAACAATAATTACCCTGCAGAATTTGTAAATAAGGAGATTAAGCATATAGAGAGGGGCTCATTGTTAATACCCCATAACAATAATATTAATAATTCAGCTAACATAATTTTTAGGAACTTAACAATACCGTATGTTAAGGGTTTGTCAGAAAGAATTAAAAAAATTGGTAACCAATTCAATATTAGAACTAGTTTTAAATCGAATAATACATTGAGATCAATACTAACAAAAACGAAACCAAAGAATGAAGAACAATCTTCAAAAAACTGCATATATCAAATATCATGTGAATGCGACAAATTTTATTTAGGTGAAACATCTAGACCATTGAAAGTACGAATAAACGAACACAAAAAATATATCAAAGATAGGGAATTCTTAAAGTCAGCTATTTGCAAACATGCTTGGGAAGAGGGTCATCAAATTCAATGGGATTCATCAAAAATAATATTAAAAGAACCCAATAATAAAAGACGGAAAATCAAAGAAAGTGCTTTAATACAACTAAATGCAGATAAATGTGTAGCTAGTATATCAGCCGATTGTAGTCAAATTTGGTTACCAATGTTAGAAAGAGAAATTTCCAATAATCAATTACCTGCGTTATCAGGATAGCATCATAAGTTTTTATCCAGGTTTTCTTATGATTTATAATTTGAATAGTTGTTAATCGATACACATTTCAATACACAAAATCACAAAACTGAGTATACATATTTCAAAAACTTAAATATTCATATACAAAAAAACTATTAAGAAACGCGTTTTATTAACAACATTTCCAATATAAGCGAAAGAAACGCGCTATCCCAATAAAAACCGTTCCTGGAACGTGCACTTCACTGGATTTCCATTTCTAGTAGACTATCATATCGTTGGAATGTCATAAAATGAAGTGTTTCATTTCACATTTTGCCACAGATATGATCTACTATGAATGGACCTTAATAAAAATTTGATAACAAAATTTTGCAGTCTTAAACTTCAAAATAATTTTTTGATTGTCTAGTTGTCAAATTTTTTCTGTTGTGTCAGTTAGGGATAAAAAATTAATTTTTACTTATTTTTTCTTGACAACGGTAGCTGGAACGCTACCGAAACGTTGAAATAAAGAATTCAAAAATATTGTGGTTTAATTTCCCAAGAAATTAAAAAAAGAATTTCTCATTTTTATTTCAAAATACATTGTATCGACAAGCAATTAGAGTGTTAGGAATTGGTTGAAACTGGAATTTCAGTAAAAAAGAATTTACTGGCGTAAAATCGAAGAAAAAATGTTGAAAATGTGCTCTATAGAATGGGGTTTTTGTAATTTTCCTTCGAAATAACTCCGTGCTGGGCATTTTTAAAGAGAGGGTCGCTACAGGACTAGTCTCAGCCCAATACAATAATACTGGTAACACCTAATAATGAATGGTTAGTGATAATTATACTCGACTTTTTGGCAATATATTAAATCTTACAATATACATTGGCTTGAAAGACAAACCAATATTTGCATGGGACTCCAAATCAGCCCAGATATAATAATTTCTCAGAAAGTGTAGAAGAAGTATAGAATATTTAAAAAGCAGAAATATCATGAAATAAAAAACTAAAAAGGAGCTACAACTTCACCAACTTCTGAATTAGTAAACACCAAGAAAATGAGTACCACGTAGGCTTGTTGTGAAAGTTAATAAAGTAAATATAACGAAACGTCTAAACTTGCTTTAAGTAAAGCTGTGTATTTATTTATTTTTTTATTTCTAGATAAGGATTAATCATTTTTAAGAAATCTTCATCTTTCTTCTGATCGATTGGGGTGGAAAAGTAGGTGTTAGGTGTTCCCAATCCGATAATTTGACGAGCTGCTACAAAAAGTCAAGTAATAAGTGTCTAACTGATAATTAATTTCCACACTCACAAATTGGTGATTTTTTTTCCAGAAGGTATGAAGGTATGATGATGTTAAGTCTTGATAGTACGAATCGCTCTATGCGTTTTTTAAATGGTAAACAGTTTGTTTAAGTTGAACTATTAGTTGTGTTATTCTCAGAAATCTGTTGTCAAGTTTTTTATAATTTTTTGCTTGATGTCTTTTATAAGATCCTAACCTAATCGAATTTTGTATAGAAGCAAGTTCTTCTTGCAGCCAAGTGGTATCCCAATGTGACTAGGAATCCAGATAATTATTATGTTCATTTGTTGTTGCTGAAGATTGTATAAAGTACTGGTTAATATGTGTTGGTTTCTTATCAATTTATGCTTTTAAGACACTAAGAGAGTCGGAACATATTGCTGCATTTGTTATATTATTATTTTCTACATATTTAATCGACTCCAAAATTGCATATTGTTCGGTGAAGTATATATACTGGTCCAGGAAGGATGTTTCCTGTTCTTTTACAACAATAGCAGTTCCGACTCCTTGAGCGGATTTGTAACCAAAAAGTATCCCATGCCTTATTATTGTTGAATCAATAGCTTAAGCTACGGAAAAATTTTTGTTGTAAAATGAATAACATTTTTTACTTTACACCAAGCGGACAAAATGTATTGACGCATGATTTGCAAGATTCAGTTATATAATTCACAAAATGTTTATATTGTTACTTTTCATAACGACAAGTAAATTACCCAGCACTGTTCAATGAGAGGTTAACATCAAAACCCCATATTTGATAGACTTCTTAAAATATTTAGACTTTTTTACATTTTGCTGCTAGATCTTCAATGTATTCTTTCCATAATAATTTTTTCCAAAAAACAAGATCTATGAATTTAATAGACGAAGTCATTCCAATAGTGTGTCCGTGAAGATTCATATTTGGTTCTGGATGATCCTTTCTTAACCTACAAAAGTTAATATACTAAATTTTGGTTGTGGATATTCTGCTTTACATATTCATCTATAAAACTAACAGTATTCTGTGAAGTCTTAACTGAATTTTTCATATCTAGGGAAATAAAAATTTCTCTAAGGAATAACTTGCACTACTTATTGCTACAAGGAAGAGTAAAACGCTGATATTTGAGTCTTGGGATACACTATTTACTGGAAAATGTGTTTGAGTTGACCTATTGTTCACACGGTAAGTTATATTACATGAGTTTTGGATGAACCGATGTAAGTAACCTCTCAAACCCTATTTGTACAATTTATCCATTATTCCAAATCTTCAGGTTGTATCAAAAGCTTTTTTAATGTCAAAAAAAGGTAACAGTATGGGATCTATTTGCAAAGCTGTTTTTAATATAATTATCCAATAGAACAAGGAGGTTAATTGTTGACTTTCCTCTTCGAAAACCCATTTTGACATTCATATTATTGTCAGACTATCAATGTTTCAAATCACGAATTATTATCCACTAATTAGATGGAACGAAATAATGATTGAACTTTTTTCTCAATATTTTCTTATGGATTTTGAAACCGTCCCTGAGCTGATTCTAGTCCAGACCAAAGTATATAAGAGGTTAATGTCTTTACGGGCTGCGAAGGGGGCAATCAGAAATTTGCAAGTCTGATTTTTTCAGTAGGGGCATGTTACTTGATTATTCTTTAAAACAGTAGATCTTTTACTCCCTTACCCTACGTTGTAGAAGTCATTGAGTCAAAAGTCCTTACGTTAATTTGTGAGTGTCGCAACAGCTTGTACTATGAATTTATTTTCTTTCACACCCCTAGGATTTTTTCCTTTGCCTTTTATTTTCTTCGAACGCTTAGTTTTAATAGTTATTTATTAATGGATGGGCTCTGTGTCGAAATATGTGCGTACCACAGTAGATTGAAAGAGTTTAAAAATATTAAGAAAAATATGTTTTATTATTAAATTATACATATATTTTTTATGAATTTTGTCAGCTTAACTCCAGAAATAACTTAAGTGAAATCAAGTTTTGATGTCATATAAATTTCTTAATTGTTATTAAAGATAGAAGCCTAATTAAATATAAGAAAAATTAAGTGAGATGAAATGGGGTAAATGTGATCTACTTTTTGAATAGTTCAACTTTCATTCAACATAAAGGTGCAAAGGACAATTTCAAAAATATTACAAAAAAAATATTATACTTTTGAAGTGGTTTTGTATTAATTGTGTGCAAGAAATTTAAATAATGTTTAATGCTGTAAGTGTTACGGAATGGTTTTTAAATTTACCCCAGGGACTGGGGCAATTGTGATGAAAGTTTATATTTTTGTAGTAAATAACATACTTTTTACTCTGGGGCTATTGTATTAAAATTCATTCCAAGCTCTCTGCATGTGTTTTTTTGTAATTCATTTTGTTGAAAAAAAATACGGAACTCAACTATTATAAACAATCATGGAACAAAGGAACAGAAACTAATAAAACTTGATACAAAACACTTCTAAATGTGTCAGAGTTAATGATGAATGTTGAAGTTTTTTAAAGAAACTGGAAACTCGTACATTCCACGTCAATCAACGATAGGATTGGGTAGTAGTTTTACAATATCCTGCTGAAGTACAGTATCATTTCAAGGGGCAAATGTGTTCTAGCAGCATTCCGAAGTAAATATTAAGTATTCAATTGAATAACCAATATAATATGTTTCTCTTAATTACAATGAACTACCTATTAAGTAAATAAAAATTAGATTATTACTCCTACATATCGCAAAAATAATATATTATTGCACGAACGGGGTAAATGTAAAATGCAAATGTAAATGTAAAACGCTCCCTTCGCTTATCTATGCTCAACTGAAATTTGAATTTGAAAAGTTTGAATTTCGACAGTTTCTAGTGTCGGCTCACTAGAATAGCATATTTTGAGCTCTGTCTAATATGTGGCACAAGCATATCTATTTAAATAGCCATTTTTAAACCGACTGTCACAATTGCCCCATTATCACATATACCCCACTTCACCTTAATACATTTACAAAATTAAACGTAAAAAGTGGTTATAAACAGTATGGAAACTAATAACAAGGGAATAATTGCACATAACTTCCTGGAACTCATCACGGACAGAAATAAAAATTAAACGATAGCATAAACATTTTTTTATTTTTTTTGTACGTTTATTTACCAGATTGATAAGAACTGTCGATACCTTGTAGAAGATCGCAACCCATTTATATGGTAAAACTATTAAATCATGTAAGTAATCATTTAGCGCTTGCGTGTTACACACCCTCTAGACATAATAATTTAGACACCTGCTATAAATCTGCCTCATTATTGAAGTGTTCTTAATTGAAATATCATGTTTTGTCAGCCTTCAAGCGGCAAGAATTTTGTATGTATTCCCTGTAGTTGTATCTGGCTCCTGAAGATGCTGTTGACTGTTCGTTGCTCAACAACTCAGTGGCGTGTGACACGCACATTAACCATGACTTAAATTCACTCATAACCATGATTTTATTTAAATTGCAGTAAAATGTGCCAAATGATTGCTCTTAGGGAATTTTCAGGACTTCAAAGAATTCTGGTTGAACATATCAATTTTTCGCTAGAATCATATACAGGGTGAGCAGCTTATAAATGCTTTTCCGACTAAAATTAAGTTTTCATTCACATACAAAGTCAGCCACTTTTGAAATGACAGCAGCCGTCTAACTATCACGGTTCATGAGATACCGCCTGGGGACAGACGAACCATTTTAACAGATAATGAGAAAAAATAAGAGCTCTCCGATAATATTTAAAAGCTTATTATGCATACAGAATAATAAAATAGAGTAGCAGTTGCTTACAGAAATGCTCCTAATAACAGAATGCTCAAATCTATCCCATCATCCTGAAAACCAGCAGAAATCTTTAAAAATCTCACATAAACCATTCACTTCCTAAAAACGCATTAACATTTACAAAATATAGTGAATCAGTGCATAACTTAATATACTCATCTATTAGTTGACTTTGCTACTGCCTATAACCCAAGTGGTTGATGCAGTTATTTTTGTAGATAAAAAACATTCAAAAATTTTAAAAAAAGGTAATGTAAAATATCCACCTTATATTAGCATTTTGTCAGAATAAGCATTAATAATCTGTTGTTTGCCGTTTCAATCTCCATTGACAGCTTCGTGATTTTCCACAGGAGCAACGTCCTATTTATTATTTGTTGTGAAACTCCAATAATCGTACGATAATTTATTGTAATAGAGAGAAGCACGCTGTAATTATAATTTTTTAAACAAATATGTCGTGTTAGTAACTGTGTAACTAGTAATAACTTAATAAATTACAGGAGACATGACCAAGTCGTTTACTACTAATCATTGCATCAAATGATTGCGTCATGAAATTGCAACATTTTGCTACAAATATATAATAAGTATGTAATGCGATATAATGAAAAAGACAGCAGGTATGAGGTTACACATACTACTGCTTAATTTATGGAAATTGTAGTTGCGGTTATAAAAATATTTAATTATGAAATTGGTCGAGACGCCGACGAAAAATTGACATAATAATATCAACAAAAAAATACAAAAGTGGTTTTAACTACTCAAAAAATTAATTACCCTATTATATCGTCACACAGTAATTTATTTGTCCGGAAGTTTTTAAGTATTTAAAGTAGTTTTTAGTAGGGCATAGTTTGTAATGAAGTTTTTTTAAAATATAACTTGTTTCAATTAATCTAACGTAATATTATATAGAATTGTTTTTATGCGGCCACTTTAGAAAATGTGTTTTTCAAAACCTCTAATTTGCTATTTTCATTTTACGGCAAGTACAAAACTTCCTGTCTTGCATTTAATGAATATTTCCAACTTAACCTCACTTCTTAGACGGTGACTGAACAAGATAAACAAGCCAGTGAACGACGAGCGTATTTACACACACGACAAAGTAACAGTAGCCATTTTTGACTCATTGATTCATTTCGCGAGGTTTGTAGGTATGACGTCAGGGTGAAGGTCAATTTTTTCTACTGTATGTATGTTTGTTTTTATAGATAATGGTACGGAACCCTTCGTGCACGATTCTGACTCGCACTAGGCCTGTTTTTTTCTTCACTTATGCATACAATTATTGAAAATGAAATTTAAATATGAAGTTTATAAAAATATAATATAACACTTATTCGATAACCGCAAGATACATTTCTGCATTTAATACAGTACTTGGAAGACTTAAAAATTATTAGCATATCTGTGGTTTATTCACCATAAAAAATGTCGTAGCTGGAATTGTTTACTAATTAAGACAAATTCCAACCTGTGCGTGTGCTGCAGTGACAAAATGATGACTAGTCCTCGTTTTAAGAGATTTAATTGCTTTGTTATGCAAATGTATCAGTCAGTACTAGCTGCCTTATAGAGAACCTACTAAGACAATTAGTTGGTGTATTCTTTAGGAAGTACTCAAGATAACCACAAATATAACGTTGTTTTTTCCATTTAAACAATTCGAACTATTTCCTGAAAACTTGGCATAGTGAATCAAGAGGAAACTCGTTTTAATTAGGTACCCTCAATGGCATTATGCTCGGCATTATGTGAATTTCTAGCTATTCGACTCATGGATTATTAATTCTTATGTGACTAATTTTAGTTTATGTTTAAATGGAGATACTACAATCATATTTTATCAGAATACATACATACATTTACATATATCCAAAGCATCCCATATCTCAGAAAAATAGTGACCGCTGAGATATATAATCAGCACAAAGCCTTCATTCAGGAAAGAAAAAATTAATGACCTATAGTCGCGAATCAAGCCAAGCTTTGCTTCTATTCTGAGAGAATTTTAGGAGTAATTTCAAGTTGTTTTTCGATCGGTGCAATACCTACAACTAAAAAATCTTTCGTTTTTTGTCCTTTCTTGCGTCAAGGCTTTCCTTAAGGCTAGATCTAAAATAGTTTTGTTCCATGTTTGTCTTGGTTTCCTTTTTCTTTGTAAAGGTCCCCACCGACCAAATTGTCTTTATTCTAAATATTCCAATATTAATTCTATATTTAGATGACTTCTTATACCTATCTGTGATCCTGAGTTTGTCTTTTTTTTGTAAAGCGCTGGACTCTTCTTAAGTTTTTCATTTCATCTTCCTGTATGTTGCTCTTTTGTGTTTGATTTAGATCCCACGTTTCACATCCATAAGTTAATATTGGGAATTCTGCTTTGAATATTGTTATTGTATTCTCGATATTCCTTTATTGTTTATGAATGTTTTGTTTACTGTATGAATGTATGTATGTTGCTATTTTTTTATATCATTTTATTAATTTCTATTCTTGTTGACTAATAGTTATTCCTAAGTATTGGAATCTTCTCACTTGTTCTATGACGTTCTTCAATTTTTATACCTATTTTTTATTGTCCCTCACCTATAACCATAACTTTCGTTTTGTTCTTATCAATAACCATCCCGTTTTTCTTCTAGATAAATTTTCGCAAAAATGAATAAATAATCAGCAAATAGTCCTTCTTACATTTCTACTTTGTTAAGATCGATGTATGCTATATTGAATTTTTTGTTTTTTTCCTTACAATTCATTATTATTTCGTCCACATATTTATGAATAATATTGGGTCTGAACTGCCTCCTTGTCTTAATTCTTTTGTGGTCTTAAATGTTGACGATTGTAGATTGTTGGATATGACCAAGCTAGTATTATTACCTATTATCATTTGGATTTACTACTAGCTCCGCGTTTTTTTAGAATATTCCATGGCTTTCTTCTTGATACTCTATCAAATGATTCCTCCAAGTTAATAAATTTTAGATATATATTTTCCTTTTCTTGTCAGGCTTTTTCGGTTATTTGCTTTTTGGAAAAAAATATTATTTTGTGTGCTTCTTACCTTCGAAAAGTCACTTTGCTACTAATCCAATGTATTTTTTAATATAGTCTTTAGTCTTTTATCTATTAGTTGTTCATAGTAAAATAATTATACAATTCTTGCTGTCTTTCTTACTGCCTCTGCCTTTATATATTGGTACTATAAAAGTGGCATTTCTTTCTGTTCCCAAATTTCTCTATAAATATTCAGCATAATTGATTTTCCTCGTTGGCCTATATTTTTAAGCATTTCTACTGTTAATTTGTCATACCCTGCCGCTTTCCTATTTTTCTGTGTTTGTAAGGTTTCTTCATGTCACCTGAAACTTGTTCCTCAACTTCTTCAAAATATATTTGGACCATAGTTTAATTCCTATTAAATAATCCGATTTGTAAGAAAACTGTTCGTAAGGAAAGGTATAATTATAGCACATTCTTGTTTAAATAGCTTTATTCATACTTGTGTTGTTTCAACTTAACAGTGTGTTTTCACTGACGTTAAGAATATTTAGATGTCCAATTTGCAACTACCATAATCACTTTTACGATTCCTTACGCATACGTACAAAATGTCTTCATTAATTGGAATTAAAGGTTTAGCTTAATTCCATCAAACACATTAAAATACAGAGAAGAATCAGTTAAAAAAGGGTTAATATTTCAAACTGTTTTTCTTGAGAGTCGGCTGCTACAAATTTAAAAAATTTAACATTAATTTTCTTTTCTTTGGGATTAGTTTGGCAGGTCTGAAGTATACGTTATGCATTTTAAGTAGAGTCACTTAGACATAACTATATTCATATTATATTTTGCGGGGGTAAAAATCAAAGTGCTTTCTTTCCGTTTCCTGATTCACCTCATGAATACGCTATCGTTCTACCGCCTCTCTCTCTTTCCCTCTTATAAAGCCCTTAAACACGACCTTGGGTGTCAAAGGGACTACTTATGTATAAATCATACTTTGGTGGATTTTTATTTAGTGCAAATGAAGAGGGATTCTTACTTCATTTGAATATAAATAGATATAAACAAAGTGCTTTTTTATTTCAAATACTTAAAACAATCCCCCATTTGGTACGTTCCATACAAGATGTATTGAAATTGAGAGATTAAGAATGAATGAATAAGTAATGTGATGGATTTAACTAACCAACTAATATATCCTCTTACAGTTTTTTATGGAATCGCTTTCATGAAAATATTGGTGAAGGCTTTACCTATTCCTAATTTTTCCCGAATGTCAAGAAATTTTTCAAAAAGAAGGTTTTTTGAGAATTATGAAATAGTCATTTATGCAACTAGTCTTTATTAAAATACTTGAGGAAGGAAGATGTATGTGAATTTTTGTTTAAAAATAGTTATTGGTTTTCGAACTACATCATTAAAATGGAACTCCAGAATAACTATTGCTCACGTTATTCTATTAACTACAAATGTCTAACTGTCAGTGGTCAAACAATCTAATAAAATATTAAGATGTAAAGTTTTTTGAATGCTTATTTTGTAAAGTAAATTCCAATTTTGCAGTAAGCATTGCAGCTTTGGAACAGAAAAGAGAGTGGAAAAAAAGATTCTACTAATTATCAAAAATTGCTAGTTTTAGGTTTATTTCATTAAATTAATTAAGAATCAGAGGAAAGGGCGAATGCTGTGCCATAAAGAATTAATTAATCGAAATTTTGTATGTGTTTTCAAATTTGACGAGAAATTGTGTATGAAATTGAAGGGGATATATTTTTAGTTGTAGCTTAATAATTATTTAATATTAAGACTTGATTTTTCGGATGCTTTAATCGTTTAGGTATCATGTAATTATCTCAAAGCAAACATAATAGAAAGTATGCCGTAGATAGAAAGCTTATCCTTATAAATGTCAGTTGTTACCTCACGTTTGGAGCTAGAATTAACAGGTGTGTGGTAGGTATTAACAGAAAAGGTAAAAATTGACATAAGTTACGCAGCTATAAAGAAAAATAAATATACCTACGACATACTATTTGTGAAAAGTGAAATTAATACAGCGTTGCATGGAACACGTTTTCTTTTAAACTGATAACAAAATCACAAAATATCTTATCTTAAACGAAAACTCAAAATATTTGAAACATTTCAACATTTCTTTCTAAATAACTTTTAATCAGTCTTTAAAGATTTTGTATGGAATATCTGGCAAAAAAGATGGGAAGAAACCAATTCGCTACTTGAAGAAATCATGCCATCAGTAAAATCCAGACTGACACTTCCACAGAACAGAAAAGACCAGTTTGTTTTAAACAGGTTATGAATGGGACTTTCAGCCATCACACACCAGCATTTATGTAATAAAGAACCACCAAAGCAGCGTTCAATATATGATGTGCCTCTTGCCATAAAACATATACTGTTGGATTGTGCAAGTTTAAGTGTTAGAAGAACAGTTAACAACATCCCACCTAATATGAAACGCGCATTAAGTGAAAACTGTGAAAAAGTGCTCAAATTTCTGAAAGACTCCAATCTCTATTTTTAAATATAAGAACTATTGTATGTTTTCTCATATACCTAGTCACACTTTGTCCCCGCTCATAACCCTAGAAGGTAATGCGGTAAAATAAAAAAAACATCTTTAAACTTAGTTAACATAACACTTAAACAAGGTTGTAATGAATGTATTGTCGGTGGATACTTTGGTAAATTATAGGTGTGGAAGGGCCTCTGAATAGGTGGTGTTGCTGGTCACTCGGAGGGTCATCTTACAGGAGTAAAACAACTACCTATAGCACTGGGATACGTTCTATTTATTACTTAAACTTACTACTACATTATACTACTTATGACTTATGAATTGTGATATTCATATTCTAACATTCCCATTAACATTAACCCTAATATTAATAGTAATTGTTAAAACACTATCGTTTGCATATTTATAAGACAAGTCAAGTTCATCATGAGTAAATATAAATAATACTTTTTATGTTTATTTCACTCTCTGAACTTGACTTCGTACGTGCAACCTTCCTACTTCTTATTTTTGTAACGATTCAACATTCTTATGATTTATTGAAATTAGCATTAAGGGAATTTATGTCTTTTATTTAAATATTATTGTAAGCCTATTATATTGACCAAAAGGCATCACAAGGTGTATAAAATATGGTTTAATACAAAGTACAAAAATATCAAGGATTAGGAACTGTTTTATATACCTACAAATTAAAAGAGTCCTTGCAAGAGATACATTGGATCCATTCACCACCTTCATAGGAGGCATCGCAAATGATACAAAAATATTCATTGGCATCGTTAGAGCTATTTCTTTCATTAAATATCCTTTTCTTCACTTTTCCCACTTAACCTAACCTAACCTAATTGACAAATTAAGAGACGTACGGGTTAATACTTACATCTGTTAATTGTAGCCCCTATATTTAAGAAATTCTCTTCATTTTGCATTTTAATTTTATAAGAAACGAGATAAATCTTTTCCTCAGATACTAATTTACTAGTTCAGAAAAACCAAGAGCATTTGAAATGACAAAGAATTAAATTTTATGATTTTTATTATGGCACATATTATTACTATTAGGTCAGTGCAAGACACTGGTTTCCAATGATATAACCTACTACATTCATTTCGAAAACTGGACAAACTATTCCCAGCCCTCAATATAATATATCACGTGTCGGTCCTTAATGCAAATGAGCAACAAGTGGCTACTCACAAGTTCTCTATGCTACAAACCTGCTAGTATTCATAGAAATAAATTATGTCAAGTTTGTCAATTCTAATAAATTTAGAAATAAATTAAAGAATAAATAATTTTCAAGAGTCCCTAAAGTATTTTTCAACGATTGATACTTTTTTAAATTCATTCCAGCAGCAATTATGATTTGTTAAAAAATTTGTCCGATCCCAATTAAAGTTATTGGTATCATGCATTTTGAGACACAATATAACCTTTGCCAAAAACCATCTATCCTTTTCTGAAAGTATCTATTACTTTGTAACTCACAGCAAGTTTTTTAAGAAGAGAAAATAATCAGGAAATTTTTCCTTCTTGGGGATATTTTTGGGAGTATCTATTAGGGGTGTATTCTCTGGAGATATTTTGTCAGGGATACTCTTTAGGAGAATTTATCCGGGAATAAATACCACGCTTTTAAAAACCAAATAATCAAGAAAAAAGAAATCTATTTAATGTCTGTTTTATGGAAACTTTAAATTGAAAATACGTTCTTCAAACCTTTGATTTTCACGGTCATTCACCATAACGCTCAGAATATCAGAACCATATACACAGATATACAACACGAGGCAAGAATTCCAACTTTCATATTGCTATGTGACTATTTCACGCACTTGTCAATTGAACCAATCAATATAACACCAAACTTGATTCTTGATCCTGATTGACCTGTCTAGTTCGGTATTTTCAGATTTGGGTATGTGACAGTTGAACGTCAAATATAATTAATCTCGCCGTGTCCGCATTTGAGAACTAGCAGATTTGGGATAAATTCCATCGAATCAATCAACGAAAAAATGTGAGAAATAATAGCCATCAAGATATAACAACTATTGCAAATAATCAAGCACAAAGCATTGTATATATAGTAACAGTACCATTTATAATTATAATTAAGAAATATTTAAATACGTTATGTTAATACTGGTTCATTTAAATATGTATTTCGTTCGATATTACTGTTTCCTGTTTATTAAACTATTTCTCTAATCATCTTCTTAAATTTCTTGTTTATTTTTCCCTAGTTCTGCCAAATTTCAGATTTTTGACATTTCACTTTGTTCGTGAAATAGTCTAATAAAATTCCACTCGTGACTGAATTAATCTTATAATTCTGTCTTTTATTTCACAACTCACTGAGCTGCTTGAAGAGAACACGCAACAAACAAGCAACAATAAATCGACAGACTTATCGCGAAAATTCAAACACTTGTGGTATTACTACTGATAATTTCCTGTCACTATCACACCAAAGTATTTCGCTTTCTTAGCACAAATTGGCTGTGACATATCTTCTTCTAATTACTCTAATGTCCCACCAATACCTACCTGAACTATTCTTCTTTATCAATTCTTTGAAGAATTTGTATTAACTAGTTGTTTCCTTTTCCGTAAATATACGTGAAAACTACAGTATCGCATCTAACCATAAGTAGCATAAAAAATGTTTTGTCTGAACGTCGCCGCCTAACAATGTGTAGAAGTAGAGGACGTTTTGTTTTGCTCTAGAATGCAACTATATCATTGACCTTTTCCGATTCGCCGGCTCCTTGTAAGCACACAATTTACCTTATTAAAACGTTTCAATATTGTTATTACTTGAAATATTGAACAAGTCACAATTGTTAAGGAGTGTTCCTACAAAAATAAATTTCAGTCAGTAGGTACCTACAGCTTTAAATCAAGCGGTCTGAAACTTTCACGTTAAGTTAACATCAGTTAATTTTGACATTTGATACTTATTGACAAGCGACAAGCTCCAACTATGGTGTTATATGCAACACTTAAAAGACAACCCTCGTATTTCAGTTATTACTAAGTATTTTATAGTATAGATTCAAAATAGTTCACAATATACAATAAATTATTACTCATCTGGCAGTTGTAATCACAAGGGGAAACGTTCCCTCGAACAGTTAACCAGTCGACTACGCAACAGTTTGATATACCTAATCGTACAATAATATGCTACTCTAACACTCTGTTTTCGTATTTTAAAATCACAGGTATACAAATATCATTATGCGTCGTAGATATGTCATGTTTTAATTCGAAAAAGTTCGCCGTTAATTGAACTACACGATTAGTGGCGTAGCCACACGGGGGCGTAGGGGGACGATCAACCCACCGCCTTTATCCACAGGCACAATAAATTAGCTAACTGAATAACTTTACATGGAATGAAAGTTTATTCAGACAGTATAACAAAAGCAGCCCAAAAACAAATATTCAATAAAGAAAAATGGATGTTTACGAAACAATGGCAAATTAAGTAGAATGAAAGTTTCTTCATTATATTTACAATGGCTGTGAAAATTAATACCGTGCAGGACCACTTCGGGCTCGCAAACATGCTCAATGCAATTCATATCTTGTGAG
This sequence comes from Galerucella calmariensis, assembly GCA_910591675.1. NCBI lineage: Eukaryota > Metazoa > Arthropoda > Insecta > Coleoptera > Chrysomelidae > Galerucella > Galerucella calmariensis. The sequence goes on along the minus strand of CAJUYG010000003.1, from coordinate 398,574 downwards.
CAGAGCATCCTAGTTAACACATGATGTTTTACCCTGTCGTTCACAAGTCTTGCTCGGTTATGACGAGCATTATCATCAATAAAAATAAATCTTGCGCCTGTGGCGCCATCAAATGGTACGACTATATGCTCAAAAACCATGTTGCAATATCTTCCAGCTAGATAAATGGTTTTACACAGCACAGTGTGATCGGTTTGACAACGTTTTTATATAAAATGTTTGCAAAAGCCATAATTATCCACTTCAATTGTTGAGCAGAGATGTTGTTTCTAAAATATCCAAGTAGTAAACTATACTGAGTATCATGGGTTTTTAACGAAGTTTTGAATGAAGACAATATCCAAAGAAGAATCTAGAATAAAGACTGCTGGGTCTGATAAGTGCAACTGTCTCTTCACATAAACTTAACAACCAAGAGCACAGAAAGTCTAAGGGCTGAGGTGCGAGGTCCTGAAGTCTCTGAATTGATTAACTAAAATGAAATTTGGAGATGCATGGAGTCAGATCGTTTCGATAATTATTAAGACAATGTCGTCAAATGACAAATAGCAGAAGGCAGATCTTTATTGTGAGGGATGGGTTGGAGGAAATATGGTTAGGTTTGAGAGGTAATGTTAGCTAGAGGTTTTCTTATAATTTGGCTGCAACTCCTTTATTAAACAAAGATAAAGAATATGGACTATTCAATTCTTCTGTAGGCTTCATATTCTAGAAGATTCTAGAATAATTCTTAATTTTTAACCTTGATAACTTTCACTTCATTATATATTCAATTCAATGAATTATTAATATATTTTTTGTAATCTTCAACACGAGACTAATAACTATTGCCAACGGACAGCTTGGAAGCAATTTGTTTATATAGTTTTACTGGTTAAACCTCATTTTTCAATAATTTCCTGTTTTAGATCTCATGACCAATACTAACGGCAGATAAGATATTCTAGAATAAAAAGACATGATTATTTAACAAGCATATTATCTTAACTCAGCTAGTTTTTAAAAAATCTGTGTAAACCAAGACATCGTTTTGTTTGCAAATCAATTTTAGTACTTTTAAGTATCTGTTTTTACGATTATAGCAACTGCAGGCAATCATAAGTATACACATTACAGCGGTATTATAGCTGTGTTTAGTAACTGGTAATTGCCTCAAGCTAGATAAACCCGTAATCCGATCCTGTGTTGACAGAATTATAAATATAGGTAGGTATACCTAGTTCCTCAACTAGTTCTATTATACCGATATATCCGAACGATTAACAAAATTATGTACAGGTATTAAACAAATTAAAGTAGGTGATTAATATGCATCTCCGAATTCAACGAAGTATGAATTGTTAATAGTTAATGAACCGTACTCGGAATTATAAAAGCAATTGCGACAAATGCATAATTCTATTAGTTCAATTTCTTTTATACCTACGGTTACGGTTTAAAAGTACATTTTGCGATTACATTGATTAATGTTACATAATTATTTAACTTAAAGCCGTATCAAGAATTTATTTTTAATGCTTGTAGCATGCTGTTCAGCCTGTTACGTTTTTAGTTTAAAAACTATTTTCTCTAGATAATTTGTGTGGCTCATTAGTCACTTGCTACCAAATTTCTACTGAATCTCTAACCATGCCGTTTCTTTGTCTCATTAGTCACTCCAAAATAAAACATTTATTTTTATCGACTTCCTCTTCCATTTTGGTCTTTAGATGTTCGAAATTTCAATTTTCGATTGGATTATTTCTTTCCTGCAACTGCCTGATAAGCAACATTCCAATCATAACGTCTTAACTCATTTTTGGTGAACAATTTTTTATTGTCTTGTTGCTCTGCAGCCAGCAAGTTCAAGGTAAGTTCGGGGCAAGTTCAGGGCAAGCTCACGGCAAGTTGACCACAAGTTTATAGGCAAGTTTTAGTCTCCCTGAAAAAGTTTACCTGTTCCCGTTCCGTGCAAGAGTGAAGCAATCGCCCTAAGAGCTGCAATCATCCCCTGCAGCCCTTTAAGATAAGTTCATACATCCAATCTTTAGCGTGTTTAAGATTTGGATTTGGCGTACTTATTATTGCAATTTGGTATCCCTCCGTTTGGTTTTTGAATTATTCAATTTAATTATGTTGAATTTCAAATATTTCAATAAATAATTATTATCATTTTCATTTCAACGTGTTCGGGAATAAGTAGTTCTATTTTATTAATTAATTTTTTTTAGTAACAACGTTAATTTCTTCAAGGTGTTTCTACCTTTAGCTTATGTTTTTCATTGCTGGTGGCGTCCAATTGAATAGTGATGCAGATTGGAAGATAATCAAAATTGACTATACAAGCAAAGACGAATTGGCTTTCAATTATTTTTCTGATAATTTGACCAATTATCTCACTTTCACTTTTTAGGCGTTGAAAAATATAATCCCAATTTAATTGATTCTTCACAATTTTTTTCACAAATTATCTTCGTAATCTCTCACAGTTTTGGTGGATTTATTTCCAATCTGCGACTATAGATTTTCAAATTACTTATCTACCTATGTTCAGTTTTCCTTATAAAATATACCCAGTCTATTGTGTAAAGAGATCATAAAACCTCAACAACAAAAGTCAGACTGTTGAGTCCAACTTCCCACCTCCTTAAACGTTTATGCTTAAAGATAAGCAGGACTAGCGAAGCTTTAGACTTTTATTTAGCTGTTTGTTTGAAATATAACTCCATCAAATGGTACACGAAATCAACGATGTATTCAAAGGAATATTTAGCTAGTTGTTTTTCAGTCGCTAGCGGTTACTGTTTAAAATAGCTTGACGGACCTCAATAACGATAATTAAAGCCACAAATTAAACCTTTGTTGTGTCCTCATACGTATTATATACGTATTGAAGTTTTCACTCATTCCAACTACATTCTCAATAATGCTGAATAAACTTTTTTTCGGTGTAATGTATGACCGGCGAAACAAATTTTCTCCATTGTTTTTTATTCTCACTCAAAATGATGTGTCCAAGCTTCAACACACTATTATATAGGTAGGTATATTATACAAGAATATTCATACTGACCTGTGTTGTAGAGATGTGGGAATTATTTTTTCTTACTGTACATGTTAATATTTTAGGTGTTTAGGCAATGAACAGTTTTGACTTATCTAAATTGAACATTTGAATAAACAGTGCTAATAATTCATGGAATCTCCTCGTACATAAAAATAACGACAACCGCACATTGAAACTTATCTGTTTAAAATAATATTGTATAGGTATATTAAATTAATAATGTTAAAATCTACAGTACCTATATTATTATGTTAATAGACTTGAACACTTTAACATCACGTATTAATTAGACCTTTATGCATTAATAAGTCTATCTGACAAATTTTGCAGACATGTGTATGAATTTAATTAGTTCCATTCAAATCACTTACATATTGATGATTTGTTTGCTTCTATAAATAAATACATAAAATATTTATATTATAAATCAGGTTTATATTTTATGTAAAACAATTTGAATGAAAACGTGTATAGATATTAATATACCTACCTATTAAAATCGTACACATTCTTATACAAGAATATATCTATTCATATTCAATTGATCTAATACCTATAATTCTTGTTAATAATTCAAATGATTTAGGTACATTGTTTCAATTTTCAAAAGGCATTAACTGACTTAATAAATTATAATCAATTTATTTACAATATAAACAAACAGTTTCCGTTTTGTCATACCTACCTAAGTCAAGATATTTATTAGTTTAAAGTATATTTTGATAAATATTACTCTAATGCTTTGACGTAAAATATATTCTTTGACGCTTTATAACTTGTTGAATATGAATAACTGATTTTTAGGTTGAGATTGGGGTAAGTATAATTAAACTCACCGATAATAGGGGAAAGCCTGTGGCACGTGTAAGTCAATCGGGGTAGCGGGGTGATGGGTGGTGTAAGAATGATGGTCCCTAGTTTGCATCATACTAGTGGCGGCCGCCGCTGCAACAGCTGCAGCGGCGGTATGTTGATGACCCAACACTGCCGCCCAGGGCGAGGAAGGGAACCCTCCTGGGTGCTCCAGCTCGGAGGTGCACCTACGCACAGTCACACTGAAGTGCATGCAGAATATGCACCCACCACACTCTACGGCACTGCACCTGCACCTGGCAGATCATCCGAAACACCGATGCCCTTTTAACTCGTCCGTCGCTAGTCGCTGACAACGCTACCGATAATCACCCCGAGGACTCGCTCTCCTCTCGCGGCTAGCATTGATTTATATCTAGCTAAGCTACTTACTAAAGGTGCCGAGTTACTATACCAGACTTCTTCGGTGTTTTTCGAGAGAGCGGCCGCCGTTCTCTATCCTGTTATGAATAACTGAAGGAGTTAGCGAGGGCGGGACTCGCGTGCATGCCCAACGGGTCATGTGACCGTGCGGCGGACTCCCGTAAGGCCGGCTTGACGGGCTCACGTAGCCCGCCTTTGTGCGGTACTCCCACTCGAGGCGTGTTTCCCAACTCTACTCGGAGATAAGCTGAGGTAACGCTTGTTGCACCTTACAGTGAGACACTGTTTTAACGACGTCGTCTTCTGTGGGCTGGAGGAAGCTGATGGCAGGATTTTTGCTGCTGTTCACTGTTTGTGTATACGTTCTGCTAAGATAATATCGTTTGGTCACAGATGATTCGGTTGACAACGACGGCATTTACAAGGGTCGTTTGAAAAGATCAAACAAATATTTCATTTTTAACTTGTTGATAGAAGTGAGAAGTATTTACAAGCGTATCAGAATTTAGACGATTCGTCTTTATACACTGTTACCTTAGAGCTTATGAAAATACGAATAAGGATACTTTTGGAAACTTGAATATGCCGCATGAAAATATTGTACAATACATCTCATTATTAGAAACATTATTCCAAATGAATTTTGAGAAAGTTGCTATGGAATATAATATTGTTGAATCACTTATAAATATTAGTCAAACAACACGTTCGTCATTTTAAAACGTATGCACCTACGCCTATGCTAAAATGAATCGTAAAACGATCCGTTCAAGGTTATCAAAATCTCTGGCAATTTATGAATGAAATACTACTACTGGTTGGTTCATATACTGTGACTTCTCCATATTATTGCATATTTAACCCTACAGAACTCATGTGCAAACATCTTTAGCAACTCTGAAAACTCGTGACTAAAGTAACGTTTTTGACACTTGGTACTTAAATTATTTCAACATTTCAAGAATAATCAAGGTTTTTAAAATTCTGGTCTCTATCTGACAATACGAAAAAACTCTACAACTAGACAATCAATAGAATTTTGAATCTTAAGCCAACACACACTAATAAGTATTTGAATTTTGAATCCAATCATTCTATAAATGGAAAAGAATGGATAGTAAAATCTCATACATATTATAGAGCCAAAATGATTTGTTTTAATGATCATGAATTCCCAAAGGAGAAAACTTTACTAAAATTAGTTTTAAATAACAATTATTATCCAACAGAATTTATAAACAAAGAAATTAGGAATTTAGAGCATGTCCCATTGCTAATATCCAATAAATAACAATAATAATAATTCACCTAACGAAACTTTTTTAAATTTAGAAAATTGGTATACAATTGATATACAATACAATTGGTATACAATGGTATACAAGATCTAACAATACGTGATATCTACACTAACAGAAAACCAAAATTGCAGCATACCTAGGTATATCAGCTATCCTGTGAATGCGACAAATTTTATTTAGGTGAAACCAAAATCCGAAAAAATTAACCCAAAAAGTGTATTGAAAATAGGAAATTCTTTAAGTCAGGTTTTTGCAAACATGTTTTGGAAGAGCTAGGGGCATCAAATTCGTTGGGACTCGGCGCACATAATATTGAAATTGCCCAATAATAAAAGACGAAAAATCAAAGAAAGTGCTTTATTACAATGTGTAGCTAGTATTTCAGCCGAATGTAGTCAAAGTTGGTTACCAATTTTAGGAACAGAAATTTCCAATAATCAATTTATTACCTTATCGGGATATACGCAAAATAACAAAACTGATTTAGACATATTTAGGTGGTGAAGACTATGTCCGAGCACCAAAATCATTTCGCAAGGGCTGTTGCCCCAATCAGGATAAGGTGCCAGGCTTATATTATGTCTTTATCGATAATTTCAAGCAGCAAATATGTTAAAGACAATATCCTGGGTATACAAAATTATGTTGCGCAAGTTTTTGTTGAATTACTCTCCCTGGATTCTCAAAATATTAGAATTTATCCATTATTGACCTAGGTTATTAATAGAAAAAATTATTAACCACTAATAGAGAAATTCGACTTCTCAGATGGCTAGAGGAAGCAATAATTGTCAACTTCACACCTATAGTAGTATTAGTAGTGGAAAAAAAGTATTTTTTTGTTTATTTTGGTATATAATAAATTTAAAAAACAAATAAAAAACTGGGCGAATCTATCCTAAAGAAAATATAATAATTGATTCAATATATCCAAAGAACAAGTAATATAAGAAAAATGTTCACCCCATAATGTGTATGTCTGTTAACACCGCACTTTAATTTCCAGTTTATTTCATTTTTCAATAATACTGATTAAAATTGCGGTATTCCATAATTCCATTCTTTTATTTTTCTTAAAATTATTTTCTTCTATAAAATACGCCGAAGTCTTGCAGTTGATCTTTCAGTTTTATTTCTTGTTCGTTTTTTTATTTTTATTTTATTTTATTTTCAACATCAAAGTTGGACAGACCAACAACCAATTTTTATAGCAGCAGTAGTAGGTAATGGGCAGTACGGTCAGTACCTCTCGCTTTCGAAAGCCACAAGAATACAATCCAAAGACAGTCCACGATCCAAAGGGAAGAAGTCGAACAAGGATAAAACAAATCCATTTTTGTAGTCGTTGATTTGTCCGACTTAATTAATGTAATTTCGTAATTCGCTTCGCTATACGCTCGCTCGTGCATCTAATAGTCAAGGACTGCATGTGTGACACACAACTGTTTTTTGCATAGGTACAGAATAAACCTAAAAATAGAAAACTATAACAAAAAACTTTGACATACACTGACGTTCAATTGAAAAACTCATATGAAACGTCAAATATTCTCCGACCTATTTTTGGCGTTCATATGATTGGTTCCGGTAATGTAGGCGAAAAAAATATAACACACTATTCAATATAATATCAGATTGTACATTGATTATTATGAAATTTGGTTTATCTTATATCATGCAAATTTTCTACATTCTTTTGTTCGACTAATCTAACCTTTCGATAACATCAATTCCATTCTGGATCACTTTGACATTATTCCTCCCTATGTACAGGGTATGTATTTGGCTAAATAAAATAGGGAAAGTAGGGCAGCAGGGTGAAAGATAAATGAGCAACCATCATAGAACGTGTTTAAATAGCTAGAGGGACTTCGGTAAAGAAAAAGGGAGAGGTATTAGACCGAGTGCTGAAAATAAAACACAGCAAAGTAAATATTCCATTAAAAATATGCAAGGTTGGAAATGCAGTTAACTTGAATTTATTTCACTAATACATTATTGTGAGCTTTTGGTTTTTATTTGAAGTCAGGATGGCAGCACTTACGGGATTTGAGTGTAGTTTTAACAAAAAGTACCTTATACTGCCTGGCGTATGTTGATTATACACTGGACACACTTTTTTGATATTTACGACGTTTGTGAAATTCTGAGCATCTGTGAGATGCAAAGAATTGGGATATTAATTGCAGTGGGTGGTAAAACAAGAACGCATTATAAAGTAGGCAGAATATTTAATGAGAAGTATCTTGGCCGTCACATTTCCCAGTCCACAATGAGTAGAATGAATAGATCTTAGCTGTAGAAAAAAACTACGAAAGAGCAGCAAATAAACTGCTCACCTCTTATCTATACTTAAACCAGAAGATGGAGGATATATCTTAACTAAACTAAATCTGTCCATAAACTTTACGGGAAGCCTAACGTCAAGAGGAAACGAGAAAAACTGGGAATCAAGCACAGGAAGATGTTTTGATTATTGAAACGCAATTCCACTATGTCTATATACAATAAAAATGATGTTATACAAACAAATTCTAAGATCAGTGTGGACAGGAAACTGTGATGCCTTTTGGTCAAAACAATAAGTTTTAATAATATTTAATTAAAAGACATAAATTCCCTCGAAGCTAATTCCAATAAATCATGAATCTTTATATAAATAAGAATTAGGAAGGTTCCACGTACGAAGTCAAGTTCAGAGCATGAAATAAACATAAATAGTATTATTTATATTTACTTATGATGAACTTGACTCGTCGTATAAATATGCTAACGATAGTGTTTTAAGGGGCATTCTAATTATCGATTCCCATTATAATTATGATTACCATTGCTATTAATATTGGTGTTAGTAATAAGTAGTTAAATGTATAATAGTAAGTTAAGGTAATGAACAGAACGTGTCCCAGTGCTACAGGTAGTTGTTTTATTCCTGTAAGATGACCCACCGAGTGGGTGTATAATCTACAAAGTATCCATCGACGATACATTCATTACAAAACGCTGTCAATGCACCGTGGTATCTACTACCGAAAGAGTGTCTTCATCGAGGCTGTTATTCAGACGATTACAAAATCTGCCAAGTGTCAAGAGGAACCAAGATAATATTGAGGCGACCAAATCCCTCAACAATACCAACCATATAGGAAGACTCAAGAGAAGGGAACCCTATATGTAAGTTTATTAAGTAAAACAGAGCAAAAGTGCGGATTCGCACAATGGTGCTAGGAATTATTTAGGTATATCTTAGGAACTATAAATAAGCAAGATTCCAACTAAGTATGTTTTAAGTTAAGATTGAAATTGCTCATTGATCACAAAAAAAACATCTGTGAGAAAAAGAAAGTCGTTTATGCAAATGTGTCATTAATATCAGCAATTTTAAATTTATGAAAAAAGTAAACATTAATGAATGATGAAAAAATGAAACATTTGATTTAATTTTTTCGTTAATTTCAAAAAAACTTTATGCTCATTCCATTTACTGAAAACAATCGAATGTCGTTGTTCTCCATACCATATTGTCATGTAATTCGTTCAGTCTGATTTTTTATAACATCGGTAGCTCCGTACCATCCCCACTACTGTTTCTGGGCGCGTCTCCTTAAATATGATAATATAATCAACTTTTTCTTTACGCAAGAATTATACCGTGAATTATTTATGTTAACACCGTGTATGTATTCTGGGAAAATCCTTACTACCACCCATCATATTTTGTATTCTCCTGGTATAGCAGACCAGCAACATGAATGAAAAGCTGTTGAAGGATGCGCCTCACGTGATGGCAACCCGTTGAACGCAATCATCACGTACACAGAATGGGCTTGTTATTTTTTTTACCTCAAAACTGCGTAGTCACTGCACAAGGTGGTAAGAATAATGTGTAGGTGAAATAGATTTGGGATATTTCAAATAATAAATATGAAACAGAATTTTTGTAAAATGCTAATGATTCCGATTCTGATGTAAGTAGTATGAGAAATCGTACCTACTGGGCACCAATAACAGAAAATTTATAAAAATGATCAGGAGCTATTCTATTCTATCCTAGCTATTCAACCGACAATAGTATTAATGAGGGCTATTAAGAATAGAGATATTTTAATGTTTAAGAGAAAACAGTTTGATAAGTGGTAGATATCATTTACATAAGCTATAAAAATACTACCTATAGGATTTTTGAATAATTTTTGAAATTCAGTGTGTGAATTTTCTTATCTTAATATTTGATTTTTGATTATTTTAATATTCAGGTAAGCCACGTATATTGTTCCCAGGCCCAATACCATCTCCCTCCGGTCCTGACGGACCCTTTACCGACCTACCAACACGGTCGTCGTAACATCGTAACATCAAGGTACTAAATAATACATTCATCCTTCTTACTTAAAAATTTTAGTAGCGTATTTCCTGTACTTGCTCAGCATGCTCAAATTTCTAGATAGGTCTTATGATTATTTTCTCTTTTATTTTTATTTCGTTTCTGTCTCTTACCTTCTCCGTCTTTTTAGTCTAAGCACTAGTAAAGAGAAAATAGCGTGTAATGTTAAGTCTATTAAAATTATAATATTGAGTAATTTGATTACCTACATTTCGTGGTGAAATGCAAATTATGAATATACACATATAGATTCAAAAGTTTTGCATTACCCTAAATCTCCGAAAAAAAAATGTGTTCATTATAAATGGATCGGAGATTAATCAAATAAGTAGTTTCAATAAAAAAAACGTGTATATTTGTCAAAAAATTTTATTATCCAATAATAAACTTGTTTTAAACATAAAAAGTATTCTTAAAAATTAAATAAATTGAATACAAATTGATTCTTTTTAAAGAAAAGGTTAAGTAAGAACCTGCATGAGAACTTTTAATAAAGAGTATTTTCACCTCTAGAGTTTTTGCAAGCTTGAAGTCGCCTGCCCATGCTGTTTACCAAATTATTGATATTCTGTTGAGGAATATTTCGCCATTCTTCTTTGGCCGCATGAACAAGCTCTTGTACACTCCTGGGTAGACTTCTGCGTGCTGCCACTGCCCTGGCAAGCATGTTCTATGGGATTCATGTCAGGAGATAGGGCAGGCCAGTTCAAACTATCGATCCCTTCAGTTTCAAGATACTCATTTACAGCTCTGGTCCGATGAGGTCGGGCGTTATCGTCCATAAAAACGAAGGAATTGCCAACAGCTGCGCGCCATAGTCTCACGTGAGGATGTAGAATCTCTCTGAGATACCTATCACCAGTCATCGTTCCCTCCACATGAATTAATTCTGTGCGATCATTTAACATGATACCCGCCCAAAACATAGCACTTCCTCCTCTGAAGGGCGGCACGGGGCGAGCATGGGCAAGCTTAGCAACTCTCGTTGGATCCCGCCACACACGTTTTCGATGGCTATCTTGTACCAAACAAATCCTTGTCTCGTCGGAAAAAAACACCGAATTCCAAAATTCTTCAGGCAAGGCCCCGTGTTCTTGAGCCCACTGTAGTCGGCGAACTCTGTGCTCAGGTTGTAGTCTGGGCACTCTTATTGGTCGGCGACACCTCAAGCCTGTCGCAATATTCGTCTTCGTAATGTCGAGATCGATACTTGAACTCCCAACGCATGTCTCATATCTCTTTGGAGTGCTGGTATTGCCATGGTCGGGTTTCTTCGGATAGTTAAGTGGATATAGCGGTTCTGCCGCTGATTAGTAGCACGCCTTCTACTGCTTCTAGGTCTATCACGAAGAGAATTGGTCTGGAGATACCGGTTCCATACACGAGACACATCACTTTGCCAAACGCCAACTCTGTTTGCCACGAACCTTTGAGAATGACCTTCTTCAACTAAAGCCACTATTCTTGCACGGTCAATCTCACTTATGACTTGACGATTCATGTTTGCATTTAAAATCGTAAAAATCAAATGCCATGAATGTTAAAATGATCGCACTAAAAATGTTATCTTACAAAAAAAACTGTAAACTTCTGTATATTGCAAATAATATGGAACATATTGAAATGGTAAACATTGATAAACAAGCCAACAAAAAATTGTTAGCGCAAAAAAATTCCTCCGCATCCGAAGAAGGTGATGCAAAACTTTTGAATCTATGTGTATAACTTAATCACACATTAAAATGTTAACAGACAAAGCACATTTTAAAAGTATTGGAAATTCAACATAAGCGATGCTCTATCTGGTTGCAGAAAACGGAACTATCTCTTTGTACATTTTATAACCTTGCTTCTCTTTGCTATAAGATTTCCATTTTCTGATTCCAATTTAAAGGTTTATAGTTTTTTCCTTTTTTTCTTGTTTTATTCGTTGTTTTGTAAGATGAGCCCGAAAACGTCCATGATTCACTTTTAAACGTGTGAGAATTCTCTGATGTCTTTTGCTATAATCCAAATTTAAGAGGTTACTTCTACTGGGGAGTTGCGGATATAATGGAAATACTGATTGCTGATTGTTTTTGCAATATTTTGATAATAGTTTTTCCAACGTGTGTGGGCTAATTCTTTGTGGCTATTTATTAAGTCCGAAAATGATTGGGTTTTAGTTAACCTAGATATTCTACATGCCGCTTTTGCTTCGTAGTCCACTTTTTCATTTCCATCTATTCCGCAATGCCCTTTCACCCAGATAAGATGAATTTTCTTCCCATCATTTTTTAAGTCATATAGCAACCGCTTAATTTCAAAAATAAGATGTTGCTTGAAACATTTTGATGGATTGCTTGCAAAACAGATTTAGAATCCGACATGATGGCCACATTTTGAAATGAATTCAAACTACACCAGAGTAAAGCTTCTCACAGCTAGTGCTTCTGCTGTATATACTGAAAAATTATCTGAAATTTTAAATCGTTTGACTAATTCCAAGTATTGCTTGTGTATATGTATTTTCATTAAAGAGTGAAATTTGTTGTTTGCTGCAAAAGTAAGTTGTCAATATAAAGTTAAAAAAATACCTATGGTATCTACTATTTAGGATAAAACAAAAATCCATTCTTTTCTTCTTGGAAGTAGCTCACTTCCCATCTACATTTCAAAACAAACACGTTATTTATTAGCGAAAGTGAATGAAAGCTCAACACTATGTTAAGAGAATTGCACTGAGGAACACAACAGTAGTCGTTTTGGAGCTCATTATTTTATTTTAATGTGCCTACTTAATCTTAAACTTTGCTATAAACAACTTCAAAATTAATTTCAATTATGAATCGGTCTATAATAACCTAGTCTTTAATACCTAAATGTAAACAGAAACAACCCTCCAATGTTAGGTCTTATTGAAAATTAGGTGGATCGCCGACTTACTCGCTGATGCTGACATAAATTTGTATAACGAATATAATAAACAATATTTATAAAACTCCGAATATAATGAAAAAAAACCAACGTCTAAGCCACAATCAAACAATGTAAATTATATGTAAAATATAATTGAGGTTATACAACAATGTACAAAGAAGTAGTTCAGTTATCGCCGCACCGGCGCTACGATCTTAATTTGAATCCCCAATAGTTTTGGCTACTGTTTTTATACAATTTTCCCAAGTTCCATATTCTCTATTTTGATTCAATGATCTATTATTCATTCAATTTTCTTTTTTGTGGTTTTAATTTCCTCAGGTAGATTAGCAGTGCGTAATTAATTTATTGTTGCTAAAAAATTCTTAACATTCTTCTTCTTCTTAAAATGTCTTTTTAACAACATATTATTAAGTATACATTTGGTTTTTTATATTTGGCTAAGATAGAACAATGAACTAAAAAATTACCTCAACTTAGATAGCTACCGGACTATACTGAATACATACATTTTTCACAATACGTTTTGTATGTTTGTATTTTGATATATGTATGGCTGGAAAGATATTTCGACTTTTGAGGTTTTCCGTCTCGGAAGCGAGATGTTGAAAGTGGTTTATTAAAATCTAAAATTTATAAAGTTTTTTAAGAGGGTTGGGGTAATGCCTATGATGTAAAGTCATTTACGCCGGGTGAAATGTTGAATAAATATTGATCACACAAGAAATGTTTTGAAACAAATTGATTACAGTTAATCAATTGTTTTGTCTCTAACAATTTTCTAATTTGGTTTATATAAAAAGTTCAGAGCTTCTTGTATGCTTTAGAGTCATAATATTTCAATTACAATTTCACATGAAGAGTTAGTTATACAAAATGATCGAAACGACAAACTACATTCTTTTGCGTCTTAAAATTTTTACGAAAATTGTAACATCTGTTGAGGGTGGATGTTTTAAACTATGTTTTGAGCTAATTATAAACAGGTTAATTTGAAACTATAATTGCAAGTGAAACACAATAAACTAAAAAATCCATTTCATAGTTCTCAGGTTTCATAATGATACCCATTATAACACTGGTTTTCATTATAAAACTGAAAAATTGACCAATAGGAATCTAGATTTTCAAATACCCAAGTAGGCAGACCCAATATTTTCTGTAGAATGTTTGACAGTTTGGCAATACATAATTGAAAACGTCTGATTATATTTTGAATTGTATCAGAAATGGCTTGATTCTTTACATTTAGATTATTTATTTCTAATTGAATTCGGTCTTCAATGACTTGAATACAGTCATTATTATTATTTATTATGTCTTTTAAAAACCCCCAAAAAAATGAGTCCATAGGGGATAGGTCCGGACTGTTAGGAGGCCATAATATGGATCCATTATTCCCTATCCACACTTGAAATACATTGTTCAAATGCTCTTTAACAGGTAGGACATTATGCGGAGCTGCCCCATCTTGCATCCAAATCATATACCGAAGTTGAACGTCCAAAAAATTATCTACAAGAATATTTTCAACTTCAGGAAGAATCATTTCCAGATTTATTATCTAACTTTTGGAGTATTTGACGGCAAAACTCAAACCTTTTCCTTTTATGAGCCTCTGTCAAAACTTGTACGGGTAAAATTTTATATGGCTTGTAATTGTTAGTTTTCAACGTACGTTGTATTTTAGAGTACTTAACTCATATTCAAATGAGCTGCTGCATTATTTATACTACATTCAGAATTTTTTATAAAATAATATAGTGTTTCAAAAAACTTCTCAAGAATACCTATAAGAGGGCTAAGCAGTATATCTAATTGATCTTCGTTGTTTGCATGAACTAGTCGCCTTTTTCTATTGAAACCACCGATATTATTTACCTGTTGGTAAATACGTCTGAACGTATTGTCTGCGGGTGTTGGACGATTTGGATACAACTACCTGTATGCTCTTTGCGCTGCACGTTTATCTTTGTTATTTTCTATATAGCAAGTGAACATTTGAATTTTTTCTCCTACACTGTAAACCATTTTGAATGTTTCAATAATGATGACATTTAATAAACATGACAGTTGTGATTTTCATAGCTTTCTTTGATAATAGATTGATACCTAATAATACATCATGTATTCAAGTTCAAAAAATGTAAATTTTTCATCTGAAAATAATGAAGGCGTTTATTATTATTATTATCCATAATATCACCATTACCCATTTTTTACAAATACTCCTGCATGCTCATAAGCTGTAATACGTATGTATTCCCCAGCGCCTTCGCCATCATTTATATAATTAAAATTCCACCTGACTTATTGTATCGTCATTCGGTGTCATTTCAAATGATTTCTATCCCCAAAAAAAGTAAACTTTAAATAATCAGTAAAAATAATCCCAAGCCCATTACTATTTTGCACTTGCAGGTAGATAAATAAGGACATTTTATGTAGATAGTAAACGGCGTTTCCACGTATCGTTTTTGTAAAGTTTTGTTTGTTTGAATTGATTATATTTGAGAAACAGTTTTCATTTATTTTTGCACAAAATAATACGCGTTTATGCACGTTGAGCACTTTTTGGGCAAGCAAAAATCAACTCGCGTCATCGTCACCGAACGCTTTCCATGTTTTCTATCATAGGATAGGCATAGATACCGTTTAGTAAACCTTTAGAAGGGATGAAGTTATTTGTGAATATTTCTCTTGTATCCTAAAACTACCCCAGGCTAGAGCACTCCACCTCAGGGAGTGGTATTCGGCACCAATTAAACTATATTATACAATACAATAATATTAAATTGGACGCCACCAGCTTTTTAATCGAACGAAGCAATTAAAACAAGAAACAAAAGGTGGAAAGCTGGAAACACCTTGTAAGAAATTAAATTTACGTTACAAAAAAATAAATAAAATAAATCTACTTATTCCCGAACACGTTTATCCAATTCAATGATTATTGAATAATCAATACAAAGAATGAAATAATAATTATTTATTGAATTTGAAACTCAACATAAATTGAATATATCAAAAATCAAACGAAGAGAATACTAATTGTAATTAGCACGCCAAATCCAAATCTTACACACGCTATAGATAAGACGGATGAACTTATCTTAGAGGGCTGAGGATGTTTGCAGCTCTTAACGCGATGGCGGCAGTGGCGGTGATGTCTTCGACAGGCTGTGGACCTCGTGCACGGGACAGGAAAACTTGAATAAAATTGCCGTAAGCTTGCCTTGAACTTGCCGGCTGCAGAGTTGCGGAAAAAAGAGAAAACAGGGATAAGGAACTAGAAAAGAAACATTAGGAAGGAACGAATAAATAGAACAGATCGGGTAAAAAAAGGAGCTTATGCTATAGCGCATACAAAACCCGAACTCCACGTGTAAAAATACAACTTAACAGTGATCTGTTTTATTCTATTCGTTTTGTTCCTCAAATACACAAAAAAATGTAAATCAGCAAATAAGTTGTAAGCACTAGAAAATAACCTAGGGAAAATACAATAATTAACTTACCAACCAGACAATAAAAAATTGTTCACCAAAAATTAACAAGAAAATATAAATTACTTGTTACCTTAAATGTTGCAGTTAGAGGAAAGAAAGAGTCCACTCGAAAATTGAAATTTCGAACATCGACAGACAAAAATGGAAGGGGAATTTGATAAAAATTAATGTTTTATTTCGGAGTAGCTAATGCGGCAAGGAAACGGCATGTTTAAAAATTTAGTAGAAATTTGGGAGGAAGTGACTAATGAGCCAAAAAATTCACTAACTGAAATAGTTTTTCAGACGAAAAACGTAACAGCTGAACAGCATGTTACACTATCTGTAACAGTGGCTGTACAAGCCACTGAAATAATATCATCTGTCACGATCAGATCGATCGGACAGGTCACTTGTAACTTAGGTTAAGTTAGTCTTTTAGTGATTGTACACGTGGCACATATTTTTAAAAGACTAACTTAACCTAAGTGACAAGTGACCTGTCCATAGATCGGATCTGATCGTGACAGATGATGGTATTATTTCAGTGGCTTGTACAGCCACTGTTACACTATCTACCATAGACGCATCGTGAAAATATTATAAGGGGATATAATTTATTCGTGAAAATTTATTTGCCTCATAAACGTACGATACAATTTTATAAGAGAAGATCATTTGATAAAACTTCTATATGGGCGTACGTAAGAATCCCCATTTAACATGGACGTACGATGTATATTTCATGAGGGATTCATTCATTTGTTGCAATCTCCTATATCATGGAAGTACAATAAAATTTTTAGGTGGTTAATTTATTCCTAAAAATCCCAATTCATATATGGTCGTACAACATATTTTTTATGAAGGATTAATTTATTTGTCAAAACTCCTATATCATGGGCGTACTATAAAATTTTCGAGTGCGGTTAGTTAATCTGTCATATTATAGGCGTACGACTGGATTTTTATTAGGAATTAATTGATAGGTAAAATATTCTGTATCAAGATAGTACGATAAAATGGGTGTTGATCCATTTGTAAAAATTTCAAAATACCATGACATGCAAGAAAAGAGAAGAGCTGAATCTCAAATATAGAAAATTGTATTGGTTGTTAGGGAGAAAATCTGAACTGTAAACTCGAAATAAATTGATGATATACAAACAAGTTTTAAAACCTGTATGGGCATACGGCATACAACTTTGGGGGTTTGCTTGTGCAAGCAATATTGAAATCATACAAAGATTCCAGAACAAGGTACTAAGAGGCATTGTCAACGGTCCTTGGTATGTAAGAAATAGCGACCTCCATAGAGACCTAGGTGTGGATATGGTAGCAGACGAGATAAGAAAATTTGCAAAGGAGCACGAAGAACGGCTCCACAACCACGATAGCGTCGAAGCAATCCATCTGCTGGACCAAAGTGGGTTAGTAAGAAGACTCAAAAGGACTAAACCTTTTGAGCTAGTGTAGTGGTTTAAAAGCAGAGCACAGTGCGTGTTGTGTAGAGAAGCCGAGTGAAAATAAATCTGAGTAGTTACCAGTGGGTCTAACTCTGTATATCTTGTTTCATTGCACTTACCTGCAAATTTTCATAAATATCGTTCTTTTCGTTTAAAAGATATTTACTTGGTTCCATACTTTATCCCAACCCCGTATTTATTTACAATTATCTAGTTTAATAGTTTTAACGATTGCACGAAAAATAGTGTGTATGCCATGGCCGCGAAACTTTTTAACGGCCTTAACTTGTCTCGGCGGTAACTGTTCTTTCGGTACGTCAAAAAAGTATTTCGCGGCCTAGGCCTGGTCTTTCAATGAGAAAGCCAGTCATTAAGTTTCTCCATTGTTTTTAACATGAAAGAATACACAGTTATTGGCCTGAATGACTTTGCATGCGAATAATCCTTACCTGGTAAGGGAATAAAGGCGATACGGGCTCTTTTCCAAGCAATTGGAATGTATTCAGTTTCCAGTGATGCTCTAAAGGGCAATTATTGAATAATCAGTCGAAAAGGATCATGTTGACTTATGCAAGATAATTATTAAAAAATACGATAGCTAGATATACGTGGGATGAGCTGATGTTTTCATATTGAAATTTGGTTTTTGGTTAAATAGTAAAAAATACTATTTTATTCATTTTTTTACAATCCTTCAATTTACTTGAGACCAAATTTCAATTACGGTATTATTGGTGAGAAAAAAAAGCCAAGTATAATTGGAAAATATATATATTATATATTAATTCATATAATTACTCACCGTTTACACATTGAATAAAACAATACAATTGTACTAACATTTCTGTTCCACATTTTCTTTCATTTTTGAAGGGGTTTACATTATACTATTTCTTCAAACAACAATCATGAAAAACTTCTGCAGTATAGAGATAACCGTATTATATTTACGAAAATATTTCAACCTACATTCGAGAGATCATGTGATAACTTACGTACATGTATACATATATTTAAGGAAAAGCCAGGTAAAATGATATAAACGGGCAAAATGAATTTTTACTTTTACCGAAAATTTATAGTACTTACGACTCTGCTTTTCTGCTATAAGTAACATTTATATTGGCCCTCTCAATGAAGTTTTCGGCCATTTGCTTTAAGTAAATGTATTTTATTAGTTTTAAGGTTAACCGCCTGTTTTGTGGTTCTTTATAAACTATTCACTGTTAAAGTTGGTTTTTTTTGTTGTTGTTATTTTTAAGTTTTTATTCATAAAAGTTTAAGATACCAATGAAATGGGCAAAATGACATACCAGTATGGCTACCTATGTCATTATAGGTAGTATTATAATGTCCCTACAGTAGAACTGCGACGTAGAGTAAATAACAAAAACAAAATGGCAACTGATACCAAAACGCATCTTGGATGTAAGTTCTCAATAAAGAGATAGAAGCTGCGATTAGCATGTGTTATTTATGTTGTCAACCACGTTCTTCGCCTGCTGGATCCTACATCCCTGGCTCGCACTGTTGCCTTTAATAGGACACAAGTAAATTTGTTTTTCA
This sequence comes from Galerucella calmariensis, assembly GCA_910591675.1. Classification (NCBI taxonomy): domain Eukaryota; kingdom Metazoa; phylum Arthropoda; class Insecta; order Coleoptera; family Chrysomelidae; genus Galerucella; species Galerucella calmariensis. Next base: position 379,168 of record CAJUYG010000003.1, on the reverse strand, counting down.
ATATTTTATAAATTTTTACAAATTATATTGTTTTATTTCATCATTTAGTATGGATCTACATCAAGTAAAAACCTCATCTATTCAACTTTATAAACAACGTGCTATAATGAAAGTTTCGATTTTTTTAGTGTTTATGTTACCGCTCTTGTTAGAAAACTTGCTAGGTCGCAGAAAAAATGTTTAAATGATCTAAGTATCTGCATTTGACTCTCAGCTATGATAAAAGCTTGTGATAAAACTACGTATACCATCCTGCTCGCTTTTCCCCCATGTAATATTATAAGTTTTATACATATTTCGTAAATAAAAACGGTGCTAAGCTAAACCTAAAATGTTTTTTGTTGAACAATATAACAATAAACAAATACTGAATTATCAACACAATAAATAGCTAAAATCAAATACATACTTTTTGGCATGTTCCGCAAATATTTTTAAAATTAGGAGTTAATTAAAAAAGATATTGGTAACTTCTCGCCTTAAAAGTGTTGCCACAAACAAAAACATCCATAATTCATGGTAGAGATAAATTGAATTTTTATTAAAAAAATTCATTAAATCTCTCTAGTTTTCTTATACTAGGTGTGCAAGTTTAACGAACTACCATTTAGTCAATTACATGCCAAAAATTGCCAACTGTAACACTCAAAAACTATAAAACATATTTCTCAAACTGTTCAATTACTCGATAAACAAATGCATTATAAATAAATGAATAATGGCAAGTTATTACATTTTAAATGCAAATAATATTTTTGACTCTTTTTCAACTGTTCTAAAAATGCGTCAGAATGCAAGATTTTTTCAAGGCACGCATTACAAAAACTGCAATATATTCCAAAAAACATGCAAATACATCAAGCAACCACTAAATCTAGTATAATGCAATACAATATACGTTGAAAATCATTAAAAAACTCCTCATCGAAAAGAATTTTTAAATATTCATCAATTATTATATTAAATTATATTTTTCCATCACTCAAAATTTGTTCAACAGGTTGGCTGCCATGAGCGTCATAAAATGTTGCTCAGCAATTTTTTTACTATTAAAATATGAATTATCATCCTTTATTGGAGATTAAAGAAAATTTCAATTCTTCCGTTATAGGAAGACCCCTTCAGGATTTGATTGAATGAAAAAGGCAGGTGAATTGACGGTCGCGGTAGAGGTAGATGTGGTTGTGCACCGAAAGAATGGCCATTTGGTCAATTTCCGCAATGCATCGGGGTTCCGATTAATATGCAGGAGAGAACCACAGATAACCTGTATCTATCATCCCGACATGGGATAGGGAGGATGTTTGTGTATTTTCATGTGTATGGATAACTTCATGTGCTGAAAAGTAGCTGACGTATGAGTGCTCCAAGCTACAAAATGCGTTCGTTTTTTGTATTGTTGTAAAGTCTCGCAGTTGGTAACTCCTCTCTTGCAAAGGTTCGTCAGTTGCTTTTTCGTGCACTTTTTCCGTGGAATTTCACTGTTTCGGCGCTTGGTAGGTGTGGGTAGGTGTGGTGAGGGTGAAGTTTGTGTCCGACGTTAGGACATGGGCCTGGAGCCAAAATATACCCGGTTGCCCTGTCCTTGGGCACAGCAGTTATGATTATAGTAGGGCGGTATAACATAACGAAGAGTCTTGATTACCGTCCTACGGGAGGAAGGGAGTGCGTTCCTTAAGATAACGCAGGTTATCTCAATGATTTTTCGGACTTCCGTTAGCATGGGAGGATCTTGTAAGATTATGGGAGCAGTTTCACCTCAGCTGTGGTTGATGCTCGATGCTATATAAGCCATACAGATATGAATATAGGCGGCTATAACTAACTGTGAACTGTGATTGGCCTGTACATTTCAGAATCAATAGCTACTTCTCAATACTTTGAATTTTTTCAATTTTTTGGCATGGAAAACAAACGACATAATTAAACTTTATTAATGCAACAATAAAACTACAAAAACAAAACAAATAGGTATATTAAAAAGTACATGAGAGAAACTACTATTCAAATGTAATTAAATGTAAGTCACAAAACTTATACACTTTAAAAAAAGTGCAAGCATTGTGTGCATTTGTAACTGCAGTGCGATCACGAAAACTCGATGCGAACAGTCCACTCGATGCGTGTAATAGTATCGTAAATGCAATTATCGTTTTAAAATGGCGTACTCGATTCGAGTTGATCATTCGTAATCCCACTGCTGCTTTGTGGGGTCTTCTTTTGTGTTCTTCATTTTTATGGTAACACAAGAGACATCTTTTCTTCTTGCAGTTCCTTCATCAAGCTTAGTATTGTCGGTTATAGTGAGCTACTATAATATTATGTTGAGCTTCTTTTACTTGTAAAAATTCCGTAACAAATGTCATCTTTGAATTGTGGTATCGACATTCGTCATTTGCAGCTTCCTGATGTAAAATGTAGGAGCTTACATTAGCTGATTGATTCTCGATCAAAAAACAAAAGATACCGTAATTATTGTTAATATTTACCAATATCACTTTATATGCAGTTTTTTGAGTCGCTTCGAGCAAAACACCCCGTCGGTTTTTTTGAATTGCACGATGGCAGCCAAACTTAAATTTCCAATCCAAACTTCAAATTACATCTACATTAATGTGAAAAGAGTCGTGATTTGTGTAAAATACTATTAGTGAAAAATATATTGCAGTGTTGTATTTCTATCAATAGCGACTTATGATAAACATGTATATAAAACATAACTTCACGTATCTAAAACATCAGACATTCACTGAGGGTATCAAAATTTAATCTTCCACATAACCTTAAAAACTATCATGGAATATTTTTTAAATGGTACTATCAATAACAGGTACAAAGTGTCTGTGCGTGCAATATTGTGATGTCATTAATGAATTTAAAATAATCATCCAAGTTTCTTATTTGTGATATTTTAATTATAATACTTTAATTTTGATGCATTTACCAACGTAGTTTAGAGTGAAGAAAGTTTTGAGATGTTTCTCAAATCCTTCCTCACCTGCGTTAAGCTTAAATATGTCGAGAATACCATTTAAAAAGTTTCTTAAAAAATAAATAAGTGTTAAAAAGACATTCTCACTGTTCTAAAATTTCATAATTTATGATTTTTCTTAAGTACTGTTCATATTGGCGGACGAGCCTCGTAATGTAGCTTAGGACTGAGTGACCAAGAATAGTTGTTCATATAGTCGCAACAGCTTGGTTCAAACAAGCAGCTCAGACAAAAGAAAGTGAGCAGAATCAGCTGAATTGTTAAAGATGCTTTGAAAACACGTCGAAACCATGATTTGCCGTTAGGTTTGCTTCCTGGGTCGCTATCTGGATCTCCTGGTGCTGTTTTAGGTACCCGTGATGTTATGTCTTCTTCCGGAACAGATCTGCAACAAAAAAACGCGATTAAAACAAATTTTACCGGAAGCCCATAATAACAAAATCATTTAAATTATGTAGAATTGAGGACAGTACTTCTTACCTTAATCTATCAACAAGTGCTCCTGAGCATGCTGACGTATGTGCTATAAGAGATCTGCAGCGAAGTTGCAGAGCTTTAAGGTCTTCCTCAGCTGCTGCTAATTTGTCTCTCATCATCAGTCGCGCCTTTGAATCTGGTGGTAAGCCGATTTCAAGTTGTCGTACTAGTCTACGAATAGCCGCCAGCCTGCGTTGTCTCTCGCCTATCTCTTGCTCGGATCCTTCGTCAGAAATACCACTATCAGAGAATGAACCTTCTGTTAAAATGTCTTGTATGGGTTGAGTGCTCTAAAATTTAAGAGTCAATTATTAGTTTCATATTTTCCTAATATAATTGCCTAGTTTGTGTACACCAAAATTACATAGGTACGTTCAGAAATATTTATGACATCGTACTTATGATATATCTTCAATAGTCTGTTCAACTTCAAATTCAGCTTGTCCATGATAAATGAATAATAATGTGTTGAAAATAACTAATTATAGGAGCCATTCTGTGAGCAAATATTAAATTTCAATGCATGGTTAAAAATTAGACAATCTGAAAAGTTAATCAGTTGGGAGTTACAGTGTAAACTAGGCCTTTACTGCATAAATGACGAAGTTTCTGCTCGCCATAGTGAAGTCAATTGAATTATATGTTTCCTGAAAACTGGATTGGACGAGCAGGCCAGTTTTTTTGGACACCAAGATCACCAGAGTTCAATAAAGTCGATTCTTTCTTCTGGAGTTATGTTGGAGATAGGTAGGTACTTATACAAAGTATCTGCCACTACACCAGACTGATAGATTAAGGCAGGCTTTTCATACTGTTAATGGACAAATGTTTGAGATTTAAGTCGATCTTCTGAAGACCGTGTTCAAGCCTTCATCAATGTGGAGGGTAATCAATCATTTTAAGCAACTTTTACTACTTTATTGCTCATTTTTTTAATAAATTTTAGAATATTTAGCTAATTGATGTGAGTTATTTGTGTATTTTTTTATTTTTTAACCATAAAATTGAAATATCACAAAAACTATTCAGTTTGGGTATACGGAATACTCAATTAAAGTTAAAGTATAGTGAAGTAACTTTTATTTATCGATATAAAATACCAAGTTATTCATTCAAAAAGAATTTAAATTCGATGTATTCGAGTTTGACCTCGCCCTGTATACGGTTTCTTAGATATGGAGTATGATAGTGAACGACCATCACATCAGTATGGTTTTTAAAGATACATCCTAAATTGTGCAGTTTAGAGTATACAGGGCGTTGATTCCTTGCGATTTTCAGGAACAAGTGATCAGAACTTTTTAAATACACTTATTACAACCTCATATCATCGCAATAGCGAAGTCAAGAAGAATTCAAAGCGATATACTTGAAAAAGTAAAACTTTGATCTAACACGGCGTTCTGGAACACGCTGTACAATTGCGACAACAGTCTGAGTGTGTACAAGCGTATGAATCGGTGAGTGTGGGTGTTGAGAGTGTATGAGTGTGTGGGTTTGTATAATGTGTGTCTGAGTGTAAATGTTAGAGTAAGTCTGCAGAGTGTATGTGGGGATATGTATTCGTGAGGATTCGGCTCGAGGGTTTGTTTGGATATATGAGAGGGTGTCTGCTATAAAAAAATTCAATTCACGTAATGCATGTAATATATTTGTTTTGGAGTTCATCTTAGGTTGCGAGAGCATCATTTTGTATATTACTTAATATCCAAGTAATTAATTTTTATTAAAGGAAAATTAAGGATACTTAAGAACAATTCATCGATTTCTCATCAAACTGCTACAACGGTTAACTTATCTATTGTTCCCAAATCTCCAATAAATTATCAAGCAGCAGACAAAGAAATATTTGATTTTCTTTTTTTTCAGAAGCCGCTGTTACCAGAGTTGAAAAGCAGCTTTCCCATTTTCAGCGCTTTTGCTCAAAACCGATAGACGAAGTTCACACTAGAAGCTATAGCACAGCTATGCCAATGAGAGCAGCACAGCAGCATCTGAAACTGTTTAGTATGCGACGCGGCACTTTTCATTACCGTACCAGAGCGTCGGCCACTTCATCCCGCTACCGCCATGATGCCGGCGGAATGTCTTTCCATGGGAAACTTGAAGCTTCAAGCGCTACTACGGTCAGAAACTTTTGTCCAGGCGCGTAGTGACGCGGAGTTACTAAAGGGATACGAATTCCAAATATGTAGCGAAATAGTAAGTCTTAAATGGTATTTTATGTTAATTTCAATATTAGTAAACAACTGGTTTTTGTTGTAAGTGAATGATAAACTGAAAAAGTGTATGCATGATTTAATTTACTCATGTAAATAATTTTTGTAAAACTGAACAACGTTTTTTAAAAAAAGAACATCTATCTTACTGGGACTCGCTTCTTGAAATGAGAAGTGATAACATGTTGGCCACAATTAACGACTACCAACCCATACCTACCTTATCCAGCTAAACTGGGATGCAGCCCTGAAGGAAACGGCAGACACCCTATAAAAACTAGGATCTGAAGCTACATTTACTGGTCCTGAGCTAGTATTGGGAATATCAAAAATGAGGCACGTGGTTGTACATCTCGGTGAATTCAAACTAAAGATCAGAGGTACTGGAGCCACGTGCCAAAGCAGAACACAGCAAAATCCTAATAAAAAACCCTCGGTGCCGCTGTCTAACGAAATATTAAACCTCATCCGGAGCCAGATAATTACTGTACCCTAAGAAAGCACATGCATACATTCAGCATATATAGGAAGGAACCTATCTGCATGGAAAACGAGGAAACAGCATCACATATTATATTCAAATGTGAAGCATTGTCTTATAGAAGATATAGACTAGAGACTAGGACTAGTACTCTACTTCCTCTGCTCTGTCTTTATGGGAAACCTTAAAATGCAGGAATTATTCATTTCTTTTAACAAGGAACCTTACTCAGGATTGCATTAAATTTTTTTTGGTCTTGTAAGAAATTGTTGCGGAAACTTGAGAAATCCAACCCCAATTCAATTTTGTAGGGCATTCAAGAAATTATTTTCTCTAAAATATTTTAATGAGGTTGAAGGTGCCAATTGTATTAAAGATATTAATACAGTTTTGCTCAATGTAACTCCTGATATGCTAGAAGAATATAAAAATATCGAAGTACCTATATTGACAAATAATAACTCTTTAACAGTTTTCACATGCGACTATAGAAATCTTTCAAGTACGGATGGCAATGCTATAGTTTACATTTCTGGCTATCTATTAGGGAAATGTTTGCTGCAACACTCTTGTAGTGCTTGCACAAAGTATAATGATGAAAATACATTACCAAAAGAAGCGGCTGTATTTTTAGAGCATAAATCATATTCGACTTCTAAAAATTATGGAGGTCTGAATGTACCTCCTAGTAATATTGTAGAATATGTTAAACAACTAGAAATAATCTGGAGCGACCCTTAGAAAATTATATGAAAATTTACTATTTACACATCCTTGTAAAGAGTATCCTCATAAATATTTTTTAAACCTATATATTAGGCTGCGGATTTATTTTACAATTAAATTTGCGAACCGGGATATAAAAAATAGATATTCTTCGAAACAATCAATACTAGGTACCAGTTCTTTTTATAATTATGTTTAGATTTAGATTTTTTATTTTAATTCCCACTAAGCGGAATAGGTTACAATAACAATTATTGCTAGATGTTTTTAAATCACCCTGGTAAGTGAAAGTTTATTCGTTTTAATCGCCAGCGGTTTGCATCAAATGCGTATAAGCACGAGCACGTGCACGGATCCAGGAATTTGTCGAAATCGTCGGCGCGCTTGTGTAAGCTGGACATGAAAGTTCCGACTGAGAGTGACCCTTCTTGTCTTGTTAATGTTCGTTGTCCTGATGTACGATAAACAAATTCAATTATCACTAGAATCTGTAATAACTTAAATATTACTGGTGATAAGTACCAATGTTTATTTATAAACAAAAATTCAAAATACTTTTTTCCTAGTTTCCAAAAAAAATTCGTCTCTGGTTCATAATACTTTATGAATTATACCTTTGTTCAAAATTGTGTGGAGAATTGCCTTCAGAATTTCTTTTAACGTGGGAAATACGCGCAAAATGGTGCGATATAGCGTCGAATACTTTTCTAGATTTTTTACAACTTTCCAGGGAATTATTTTTTTCCTCTACAGAATCCGGTCCAATTGATTGAAAAATATTGTCCGGTAGGCCCTTTATAAACTTGGGAATTCGAAGGACAACAAAGACCGTAGCGAAACTCCCACTTGTTAAGGTTGAATCCTTAAGAGACTGCGACTAATGCTCCGAACATCGGAGTGTTACTTTGTCGTGAACATTACTTTAAAAATGAATGAAGTTATCTACTTTTTCATAAGAAATTTAAGCTGTAGGGTTTCCAAAAATAATATAACAATTTGATATTTTAAAAGCAAGATAAATAGTTGATATTTTTAGAAAACCTAGATAAAACGAAAGAGCTAATTCTTGATGCCACAAAATTATCAATACGGATGTGATCTATCAAATGAATTCCATTTCAAAATTTTTAAATAATTTACTAAAGACAAGAGTAGTTGATGTACCAGTTGATGTACTAGATATATTCCCTAAATAATGAAATAAATTTGATATTTCCAAAACGAAAAGCATTTTTAAAAAAATTTTAATGTCCTACACTTTACCTGAAAATTTCATCATACAGGGTGATACACATTACTGTGTTGAGGTCAACGGATATTTTTTTAAATGTAAAAACCTTTCCATTTTGTATATTTTCAAAATTTTGTGATTCCAAAAATATTATATACCTAGTGTCTTAAGTACTTCACAGGAAGGGTGTTAAAAATCACATTTTTTTGACAAAACTACTGGATATTTGCCAATACCGCTTACCTATACCTATCACTCAAGATCCTTTAGTTTGTAGTATTCCTACAGATTGCGAAAAAGCGTAATAGGTCATGCGATTTACACAAGTACGACAAAGATAATATGAACATTCTATGGATAAAACTCACAATGAGATTAGTCCTCTCTACCAAAACAGGTGACCGTGTGTTCATTGCTCTTTTTACTTTTAATTTTACCGTTGTGTTTTGGTAGAGGAGACTGATCTTCATGTGAGCTTCACACATAGAACAATTCTTGTCTTTCTCTTACAAGTAGTGCTGTTCATATGATCCTTGTCGCACTTGTGTGAATAGTATGACCAATTAAACTTTTTCGCAATCTTTATAACATTGTAACATTTAAAAAAATTTCCGATGACATCATCAAATTAATGTGTACTACCCCGTATAATAAAGTTTTGATATAAAATGTAGGACATTAAAATCAAAAATCCATGTGCTTCAGCTTTTTCTATAGTTCTTTATTTTTATCTTGATTCCATACTTTACGAATATATGATTATTAGCTAAACAATAATATCAATTATAATTCTTATTTTAGTTGATCGGAACTTTAGCCAGCATAGTTTTAGTGTGTTTAACTCTCATATTGGAAGGTCGTACATAAATATTTGTGTTCGGAAGGTCCTAGTGAAATCGTCAGTAATAATCTGGGTATATCCCGTGTAGGCTCTAGGCATTGCTTGACCTCGGGGCCTAAGTGAGCTCCTACGATCCGATATTAAATTTGTATTTTTACGCTGATTCCGTAGAACATTCTGGATACGTGACCAGAAACTGAAATAAAGACTATTAACGATCCGGAAACAGCAGCATTACGTTGGTCAGAACCTATTCGCGCGTCGTCGCATACCCGCATCGCACTCGCACACACAACTCTCAGCCATCATTGTTTGGCAACTCTTTTGTAATATACAGGAAAATCACCGTAAGTATATACCAGTCCATGTATTCTAATATTTTAAATTTCCTTATACGAAGTTATTCAAAATGAATGTTTTATAACGTTTTAGTAATTTATTAAGGACCAATTATTTTAGAGGTAAGATTGTAGCTATTATACAGTGTTTATAAAAAGTAACGTAACTCTGCACGAAAAGTATTACATAATACATTTTTCAAGTCCTAGAAAATATATTTTTTCTTTTTTCAAACACTCCATGCTAAATGGTAACCATTTTTGGCCTTGAAACAAAAAACAAAAATTTCAAAAAATATTTTATTGGTCCATACTTTTTGGGGTCATATGTTAAAAAATTCTTATGGGTTTCAAATTGTTAGTGATTTGTGCCAACTCAATGTTCCTCATATTTTTTTGTCACTCACTATTTTCCAAACAGGCTTCAAACTTGATAATCACTGGCGTAAAGGGATGCACTGTCAAATAATTATATACCGTACTGTTTAAAACTAAAATGAATGTGACGCAATAAATATGACCAATTAAGAGAGCCTGAACGTTTTACGGCATCTAAAACATTACACATTAAGATAGAGATATATATTTTGCGATGATATGGGTTATTTGGATATAAAGCTGGTTATTAACTAATTGATAAATACCCCAAGCCTAGTTGGATAACAATATGCTAATCTGTAATTAAGCTGAGCTCTTGAAAAAAGGCCTTTCTATTTTTATATTCTATAATATGTGTTTCATTGTTTTAAATGCTTTTTCTACAATTTTACTTGATTCATTGTTACCTTGAGCTCGTTTGAAAAAATATTTGAAAAATTTCAATGATACTTACTGATGACGTGGTTTCTGATAACAACTTCGCAACCTCTCGAACAGAAGCAGCTGTTTGATCGGTAAATGTTCCATTTGATAAACAGGAGTCGAGGACTTGTATAGTTTTCTCGTCCTTTTTCAGATCGTTCTGGAGTTGTTCCAACCTCGATTCCAGTGTTCTCCACACCGGCAACAGGCTTTTTAGTTGGCATAATTCATCAGTAACACTGGAAAAGATATATTGAATTGTATGGTGCGCCCCTTAGTCCATTTTTTAAGAACGTAGACATAAAAAGTAATAATGGTTCGACTACTATGTTTAACTGATACAGGGGTGCCGTAATAGTGGGGAAAATCAGTGAGACATTTGAACGACTAACACAGAAACTAATATTCCAATAGCTGGCTGCAAAAGATCTAGTCTATCAATATTTATACCTACCCAATAAAATATATTTTAAATTTTAGTACCCACAGTGGACATTAGAATTATTCAATTGGTTGATCGTGGCTTTTGTGTATTGGGTTTTGTGTAGGTATTGGTATGTGTGTCTAGCTATTTGATTCGACAAACAAAGTATTTGTACGATTAAATCGGTCCATTACTTTCTGGATATTATTTTTTTCAGGTAATCATTTATTCTTAAAACTCAAAATATGGTAACTGTAACTGTAACATTTAGGTATGGGGAATGATCAACAAAAGGTAAAGTGCTTTGTAACTGGTTGTTGAATATGATATGAAATACAGGATGCTCCATTTAAAATAAGCAAGAAAATTATGGAGGTGAGGTTTGGGTACAAAATAAAACCAAAAACGTAATTAATTGCAGTAAGACTAGACTTCTGGCTTTAACAGATTTATCTTCAGTTGTTGATAGTAAAATAATACAGAGTGACGATTTACACATAGAAGTGGCCACCTCTTTAATAATACCTAGTAGAACCTAGTACAACCCTGTATTGTCGGAATGGGAAATAACATCGACTATGGCATACTTGCGTGAATCGCCCTGTACATTTAAATTTATGTTCACATAACGCACAACTCAATTCAAAAGTTGACGTGTCTCGGCATTTTTTATAATTTTTTAAAATAATGACATCAAGAATTTTTTTCCATAAGTGGTTTCCACACTGTATATAATTGGTGATCTTTTGTTAACCATGAAAATAAATTGAAGAAGAATTTTAATTTGATTTAATTTTAAGCTGTTGCCGAGGCATTCAAGGATTTTTCTAATGTTTATTGTTGGTATATATTCTATGCTGTTCAACGATAGACTAGATTTTTTGCGGTGAGCTCTTGGACAAAACAAAATATAATCAGTACAGTTTTATACATCCCTATCTAACATATTTTTGTTATTAGAGTTGCATTTGCATTTTGCATAGTTTTTATTTTTCCACTGTGTACCTAATAATCATATGAAAAATTTGCCTCCCCTGGGCTCGGGTGGTCTAGCAGTTAATATTCTAATTTGAAAAATTTTTTAAAAAAATTAGATAATAATAAAAGTAAACAAAACAAAGAGAAGTGTGCTTCGTCCGTTTTCTTAAAAACTGAGCTCAAAAGTGACTAATTATATTCAGATATTTCTTGTTTAAGAAAAAGTCGTAAAATCGATTGTTCACACTCGATGGGGTTAAGATTTTCAATGAAGTATCTGTCAGCTACGAAAAAAAATTACTCACCAAGTTCGTGCATTGTCGAATAGTTCGTACAATTCTGAAATTTCTGTTTTCAAAGTAGCTCCACTAAATTCTTCGGAATCTTGATTATCTAATGAGTATCGATGAACCAAAGCGTTGAGGGATGCTAGGTTTGAACCATGTTCTGAGAGACTCTCTAATAGTTTCTATAACAATAATATGGTTACTTTAATATACTTCCAAAAAAGAATTAGTTATGGTCAGTGTTATTTACAATCGCATTTTTTTGGTGAAAACATTTTGATAATATTATAGTCTAGTTAGGAATGGGATCTGCGAAGGATAAAAATTTACTCAAGTTAGTTTTAAGCAATAACATTTACCCGATAGAATTTATAAACAAAGAAATTAGAAACGGAAAATAAATCATTTGTGATACCCAATAATAATAATAATAATTCTAAGTAGCTGATGCCCATATTACAAAAATAATATAATAATAATAATAATAATAATAATTCAATAAATTTTAATTAACACCTAGTCAATTAATGGAAAATAATATATTCATGAATAAAAAAGAGGCGATATTGGTCAAATCACAAATAATAGTTCTTTAGCATATCTATATGTTCATATTTGTTCTATTTTGTGATTTGGTCGTCGTACTTTTAATTTTAGATATAAAAAGCCCACTTTACTGAATAGCCCTCACATTTTAAATAAAATTCACGCATTGTGCGCCATCTATTACAATATTAATTAAGCAGAAATTAATCATGTGACTATATTTCCAAATCTCCCATCAGACGTGCACATCTTAGACTTCTCATCTCTAATAAAAGCGGAGTCCGAATAAATTATCCAGCCAAAGGTACCTACTCATTTTAGCAAAAATGAATTTTTTGATAATATATATTTTAAATATAAACCATTCTGTTAATAACTGTTTATATCTTTTTTTAAATATCAAAAACTTATTAATTCATCTTTATTCAAAAAGAGTTCGGAAGTAACCCTTGGCTCTCAGACGTGATGTGGTCAATTCTCCCTTATAGGTTTGAATTAGTAAGAGTTTGTCAATACTAAAATGAGGTTGTGGTGCGGTCTACGATCATAAACTTGAGTAATTTATATACATGCCGAAGTGAACGTCTCGAGCCAGGCATGTAAAGATGACCATCTAAGAACTGTTACTTGAACCGAAGGGCATTTCACTACTCCTTGGGGACTCCTATTTACCCTAAGGCAGACTTACTCTGTCTGTTGCAAGCGTCTGCAGCTATTTCCTGAAAAGCATAAAGTGAAAGACGCTTGCATTTCAAATATTTTCTCGGAGTGGACGAATTTTCTTATTTACAGCTGGATGGCATGGAAAGGGCGAGTGTTCCTTCATAGAGGGTGTCTATTATTTGATCGATTATAAAACATGTTGGCGTAAAATGAAAAATTACTTTAACATACGGATAATATATGGATATCATACACCCAAAGTGAGTAAACCAGAAACTTATTTTCTGCGAATAAATCCTCAACAGTACAATCAGCCACGTATGTAGTAACAAAAGGCTCATATATACTATGAACATATTTCTACATTTTAAGGAACCAGGCGAGAAGAGGTTCCACTCGCATAAAATGTGGAAAACTATTTTAGGAAAGACGAATGCGTTACCTGGAACAAACGGAACACTTTCAAATGGACCTATATCGGCTACTTGACGATCAACCACACCAAAACCAGCTTTATGGCCTTCACTTAAAAAATAAAACTACCTCAAAACCGTTGAATTTGATCGAAAAGAGGTTGAATGGAGACAAAAAGTCAATTATCTAATTCTGATAATAGATAGTAAACTCCTATGTAACAAACACAAAAGGCGGATATAACATAAAGAAAAAATGGCTCTAGTACTGTGCAGAAGCTTGGAAGGCCAAGGATCCTGAGGTGGATGTCCACAGCCATGTATGTATATATTGTAATGTTTTTCTTATTCATTTAAACAGTTTTTACCGTGGGATAAAGTTATATACCCACTATGGCTAATTGGTTTATTGAAGATATACTTACACACTATAATAAACTTAATTTATACACACTACTGTTTACTAATTTATCTACACTCGGTATAATAATTGTCCTGATTTATCTTCAACACTTAAATATTCACTAATTCACTATCTGTTCACTCACTGTATACTGAATCTGTTTACCGATTCACTGTATAGGTACTGAAAAACTGTTTGACTCACTCAAAAGTCCGCGTTTATATAGTACTTCGCAACTCTAGAACCTTCTTGAATTTACCACCTTCTACCTATGCGAAGCTTCCAGAGCAATCGGGAATAAACCATCGCATTACTCTGTTATGGAATCTTCTAGAAAGGTCGCATTCGCCAAAATTTATAGTTCACGACAGGACCGGCTTCTGAATCACTGAGCTCGTAACAATAGTTATATATTTTGGGGTGACATTCACTGAGACCTACAAGATCTATTGTGTTCCCTTATTTCTACTTAGTTCCCGAGGAAAGTCTCATATACTAGTAGTTTAGTCCTATTTCCTGGAAGAATTTCAAGATATCTGCAGGCTTTAGGTAAATGTCCTTCTTCTATCCAATAATATCATCCTAAGTGCTGTGCCCTACGATTTGGAATTGTTGTGCAATTCACAAGTATGTGGACGGAGGTTTTTTCTTCCATGCCACATAGTATATATCCTTTTTTCACTATTTTGAGTTCTTTCAAGTGCCCACTAAGGCGACAATGTCCCATTAGGATCCCTGTTAAAACTCTTCCCAATAGTCAGATCTTCTATGTCCACAGCTATAGTGAAACATCCAATGAAAAGGACGAAAGGAACTACTAGTCTCTGAAACTTTACTCATGAACTGAGGAGGCAAAATAGATTTTTTAGGTGTCAGTGATTCTCACAACAATATTTAAAAAAATTTAGTAGGTACTTACATTCATATTTCACTTAAATTTTGGATATTTAGAAAAAAATATGTTAAAATATTTATTTAAACAGAACTAAAAAAGAAAAAAATCCAGGCAAATAATAACTTTAAGGCAAATTCACTTTCAATTAATATTATTCTGACAATGATATGAACAACATAAAGAGTACAGCAAAGCTAGTCTTCAGTTCTATATACCGATAAAGAGGCAACAGTTTTACGAAGAATCAGTACACATGCACAACAATATATTTACAAGTGATGAATGGCGGTTTTGGTAAAAATATTACCATAAAATTATCACTATCGCATTTTGCTAAACAAGAGTCTGTATTATTTATAATTATGTAAAAAATTTAAAAACGCATCTGTCATTGTGAGTAGTAGACTGTTGCCAAACAGTGGGATATTCTTATGTTTGCCTGGTTCTAGACAAGTGTAGATTGAAGTTTTATCGTTCAACCTTCAAAATGTATAGGTACATGTGTTCACCAAACTACCTACTAAAGTTGAAAAATCAAGGAACTGAAGCGAACTCGGATTATTTTATGGAAACTGGGGGTTATTACCTATATTAAAAAGTATTAAAGTACATATTAAATTTAGTAAATCAATTATTTTATTTTAATTAATGATTACTATCTGTTCAATTTTATTTTAAACTTTGAATGCTACTTATATTTGTTGATCAATTTGATGTCATAAAAATGCTATTATCTTAAATAAATTGCTAATATAAAACCAGCTTGACAGAGTTAATTAACTAAATGTATTGTCAAAAAAGTTTACTTACTATTACTAGCAAACTCTAAGCTTTGGATAAGTTAATTCAAAAATGAAATTTACGTTTGTAAATTTGGTATGCTTATTACATTTGTTGATGCAATTTTTTTTTCATTAGTATATTGTAGGTTTTGATTAAATTAAAGATTATTATTATAAAATTAAGCCCCAGAATAATAATAAAGAAATATTAATTTTACCAGTGAATATAAATCTGTTAAAAATAAACCCATCCTCTTGTGCCATTATATCATAATATTGTTTACCGTTTTGTATGTAAAAGTGAAATATCATGTTATAAATATACTCCCTGTATGTAATCTTTATTTTCAGTAAGTTGTTGATTAGTTATAAACCAACTTGACAAAATTTTACCCATGTGATGCCTTTTGGTCAAAACAATAAGTTTCAATAATATTTAATTAAAAGACATAAATTCCCTTGAAGCTAATTCCAATAAATCATGAATCGTTATATAAATAAGAATTAGGAAGGTTGCACGTACGAAGTCAAGTTCAGAGCGTGAAATAAACATAAATAGTATTATTTATATTTACTTATGATGAACTTGACTCGTCGTATAAATATGCCAACGATAGTGTTTTAAGAGGCATTCTAATTATCGATTCTCATTATAATTATGATTACCATTACTATTAATATTAGTGTTAGTAATAAGTAGTTTAATGTATAATAGTTAGTTAAAGTAATAAACAGAACGTGTCCCAGTGCTACAGGTAGTTGTTTTATTCCTGTAAGATGACCCACCGAGTGACCAGCAACACCACCTATTCAGAGGCCCTTCCACACACCATTCATTCATTACATCCACACAGTATAAAACTAACACAACGGACAATCTATTTGATTATCAGACATATACAATAACCACCCCATAAATTTTAAATAACATTAACCATGGTTTATACCTATTTCATATAGAGATAATCTAAAAAGTAGAAGTTGCTGTCGACATCTACCAGCAAAATATTAAAATATGCGTCGAAGTCATAAGGAGGAATCAGTATTATTCTGCGTTTTCTACGCACAGGTAGAATGATTTCCAGTATAATGCAACTATATTCCGCTAGATAGCGACGCAAGCTAAGTATGCGAATAAAATCGATAGTTGACTATCAGCACGCGTACTCTGTAAAGGTGCGTCCACACTATGCCGATGTTTGCCAATTAGAAAAGCCGATTCTATGTAGAATTACTTTTCAAAGAGCAGACAAATACTTCCCTGGATATATGCCACGAAGAACATTGAATTACACTTCTAAGTTAAACGGGGTTGGTTTATCTGCAAGATTTAACCAACTATTCTGGTTTGTAATTAAAAGAGACAGTATCACTTGTATACCGGTTTCGGCGTATTTGCGCCTCGTCAGTACAAGGTGGATATCATCCGCCCGGAAGCTCTGGGAACATAATTCTGGAATAGCTAAACGGGAGGAGTATGTACCTATATATGTATATAGAAAGAACCTTTCAGCCGTTTCTATTTCTATCTACCGAATAGGTATGGACTGACTTTGGTCAGGAATCGATTTTTTTTTTCTGAAAAAATTGACTTTTTTAGAATCGAGTTTAAAGACTTCAATGTCGATTAGAATCGACTTTTACTCGACAAATTTGACTTTTTTTAACAGCACCACAGATGGTAATCTGTGGCAGCACTTATATGATGGTACTATAGTTTGTATATGTTTGATGGTTTTTTATATATAGTTTTGAATCGCCTTTAACCTTTTTTTTTAAACCTATATACACAAAACACCAACCAAAGAGTGCATACTTTACAGTATATAACCTCTTGCTAATTGGACTATACTATAATATGTCATCGCTGGTATTTATACGTATTTATAATCAGTGTATGATCATAATAATAACAAGTATAATATTTTTTATCATTATTTAATGTTTTTATGGCTCCTAGTTTTATTATTCCAAAATAGACTATGTAATCCGGTCAATCTAGACATTTGAAGGTATATAAATTCCCAGCAAGCTGAAAGTGCGTGTAATTGTTTAAAATATACCTTAAAATTACACTTGGAAGTTCCTCATCATTCCGGCGCTTGGAATAAATTTTATTCGAGGTCAAAGGTCAAAAGTCTCGAAAAAAATTGTTTTTTCGCGATTTTCAGCAAAACGGTGAGTTTTATCATAAAATTGTCCCAGACAAAAATTGTAGAATCAAATTCTCCATTAAAAATGTATAATTACTTATTTTTCTCAGAGCCACTGTTTCTGAGATATAACGAGTCAAATAATTGTAAAATTTGTAAACGACATAATATGCACACGTTTTCACGCCACCTATGAGGTAGTTTACTTAGCGCGTTTCACAGTTTCACTTTCATTATAATATTGTATATATTTTAGTCAGTGTGTACTTACCCGTAAATATTATATAATATAATAATTCTTGATAGTCTAAAAACCACTAACAAAAAATAATGTTCTTATATAGGTACACAACCAAAAGTTGGTCCTAAATTGATATACCCAGCTTAAAAGTTTTATAAAACTGAACTCATGTGAATCGGAGTCTATATCCCAGTAAATAAAAAAGTATAACATATAAATAAAAATTAACAGCATTAGGCATCAGGTCTTTTAAGATTTAAAAGTAGGTATCTTGATCCAAAATAATTATTTATACTACTGTTGTAAGTACTTACATTGCAAGTGTCGATTTCATTGTAGATATCTTCAACCCCGCAGTGTTGTGAAATGTTAATTTTTCTTCGAGTGAAATTTTGAGATACAATGAAGGACTTCAACTCCAATATTTGCTTACGGAGTCTTCTATATTCGTCCATGGATGAGCTTTTATTTTTTAAAACTCTCCATTGATCCAGTAGCCCTGAAAAAAAAGATACATTTCAAGATTTTAATAGGTTTATTGAATTGCTAATTCAATTGTATATATATATCCCAATCAAACGTTAAACACTTTGAAAGAAAACTAAATATTATGAAAAGTTATTGCGCATATTTTTGTCCAAATAGAAATATTTGAAATACGTTCAACTTGTTACCTAAATAAGAAATTTTATTTATGCAAGATGTTTAAAATGAATACGACCCCATTAAAAATGAATGATAACTTGCTTTCAATAATCATTGATAAAAATTATGATTATAGAGTGACAACGTATTGTAAACTCTTATTAACTTGTCAAATTAGTTGTTACCCTGGAGTTTGCCGATCATAAAAAATTGACTTAAGACGCACACTGCCTCTATTTATAGAAATTAAATTATTATTAATGCTCAATAAATCATCTGTTTCATTTTTAAAACATACCTGTTGTAACTGCCTTATCCACATACGACATTTTGTACTCGTTAGAAGATTCACTCATATGTTTTAACAATTCGATGTGTCGATCACATGTAGATATGAGATCATCCTGAAACACAATGTTATTGTTAGTTGTATTAAGTTCGAAAGGTTGGGAACGAAGTGAAATTCTGTTAGCATTGTCATCAAAATTACTATGTTTCACATATTTTCTATTTATCCATTCGAAAGCGTTTCCCATCCTTCACCAGCTTTTGAAGATAGTTTCACCATCGACAGTCATTTACATGGAGTGGATATAATTGTATCTTATTATCTTTCCAATAATTGTAGCTAATAAAATGAATTAAAAATTTTAACAGAATTTAGGTACTAACAGTGAATTTTTTTCAGAAATTTCCTCAATTGAACAGTAAACGGATGGTACCACCCCATAAGGGACACAATTAAAAAAACTACGAGATGTAATTGACTATAAGTGGTTATAAAAATTGTCACTGTTATTAGATAAAATGCAGAAACGACACATAGTTCACCTCAAATTTTGAAAACTTAACCTGTACCAGAGCCAAATTTATCTTTAACTAAAGAACAATAAAGAAGGCATTTTCACACCGCGAATCGTCGCTTTTGTACCAGTTGGGAAAAAACAGCAGTTCTTTGGCATGAAGCAGTAGCTGGACGTACAAAAGAAGACCTGATAAGTACATTTTATGCCTTTTTCCTATCCGTACGAGACAAAAAGGACATTGTATCTCGATAACTGCTTCGCACAGAATAAAAATTGTAGTTAATTGCAAACAAACAATTTTTCGTCTGGAAGACAAATTAAATAAATTTTTACCGCGACCATATTTAAAATTTGGTTGAATTAAGTTTTTACAGAGAACAGAAAACCTTAATTAAAAAATCTTCTTTCACCGACAAAGAAGGGAAGGAATTTTTTGAATGCGAAACTAAAAATGGAAAAGAGTTTTGGGAAACATTACCTAGCGAAGCAATATTTTTTATAGTAGATATCTGTGTACGTCTTTCTCTTGTTTAAAATCAAGAATTTAGCCAGTTTTATGTAAATGCGTCTTTTCGGATTAATTTTCTTAATATGATATTAGGCAAAAATGTCGTATCTTTCAAAAGTCATGTTTGAAGTAGAGTTCAAGTTTCAGAAACAAATTTCCGAAATTTTGAACAGAATACTGGTTTTTGGAACAAACAAAATTTTTAAGAAATTGGATGCTTTTGGATTTGCGATTTTAATAATAGCGCATTTACTCAGAATCTTGGTTTTGCTAGATACGACTTTTATGCTTAACAGGGCAGAATGTTAAGACTCATAATAATTGTCTTCTATAGATAAATTTTGAAAAAACCAAAAATGAAATACGTTTAACTAGTTTATATAATCCTTAGAAGCCTTACATTAAACGCACTTCTCCAATACAGAAATAAAAGCGCAAAATACTGAGAATTTTTTTTTTCGCATTTACACTACTTATCTTGTACACTTTCGTTAATACACTATTTATTTTAATTAATACCCACCATTGTTTATTTGTCTATTTTAATTCAACACTTTCACAATTTAAGAACTATTGTACCTATCCAAAGTCAAACGAATATATTCATTAACGTAACCTGAGGAGTCAGCAGTTCAACTGTAATCGTTATTTATCGGATCGACAGATATGGTTTAGCCCATTTGGTATTAATTTTTATTTAATTATTTTTGCAAATAGTTCTATAAAATGAAACAAAAAATGAGAATGGCGAGAAAGAAATTTGCAGGACAACTTCTACTAGTTATTTAGCTATATTATTTTGCGTTGCATTTTATTTATTTTTTCCCTTATTTTTGCTGGGGAGATATTTGTAAACAACGATTTTGCAAATATTCAGGATAAGTACAAAATATTAACAAATGTTTAGTTCTTATAGAAGGGCTCGCCAGTGGCCTCAGTGCAGGAACCTTGGCTTGAGTTTGTCCAGGACAAGGTTCGCCTGCACATTTAGTAGTAGTAGTAGTAGGTTTAAATTAATAAAAATGACAGAAAACTCTGTAAATTAATGATTATCGTTCGAAAAAAAAAAACTTGTTGACTGGCCCTGGATTCCAAGGTATATATCTTATGGCGCTCCACTAATACTGATATCCAAACAATGAAAAGATATTTTTAAATCAGATTATATTCAAAGAAATTAAAGTGTTAGATTACCAATAATAATCAATAATTTGAACATTATACATATACTGCAATAGGATTCAGTTACAGATTTGTAATAATATAAAATATGATTAACACCATATTTTATTTCAATGCGCGCTCTGGTTTACGTGAAAGTGAGAGAAAAAATATAATATAATTAAACGTAATGTACATGACGAGATTCAGAGCAACGTTGAATATTAATACCAAAAAGTAGAGATCAGTGTTTTTTTCTGGAGACTGTTCAATGTTCATTTGTATCTTGAATCAACGTAACAAAATGGATCATTAATTAATAATAATAAATAAAATCATTTTCTTTTTTTAATGTTAATTTTTGTAATAAATCTGAAAAGAATCCCAAAAATAAATAATATACAAGAGCGACGACCCAGCACTGTAGTGGAACGCGTTTGATGCGATAATTACATTCAAGCAAGGTCGGGTATGGTTAGTACTTGGATGGGTTACCATGACAGGGAAAACCATCGTATAGGGCCCGTACACCCTGCAGCGAAATACTTTAGACTACTAGGGTGAGTAGCATATCACAGCTCGCAGGCATTATACCAATGAGCACGAGGTAAAAGAATAAAAAAAAATAATAATATACAGGGGGTTGCATGTATTGGCCACTGTCACACACTATCACCATTGTTTTTCCTTTTCATTTGTTTTCGTTGTATCTATTTTTTGTCTTTCTGTCTATGTCTATATTTTTTTAAGTCCTTCCTTTGTACTGGTCATTATAATTGTTTTATAACTACAAAACGCACTTGTATATCTGTTTTGGTTTTTTTCATTATGTTTTCCATGAAAATATTAAAAATAAGATTGTAGTAAGATCCACCTTTTCGTAATTCCTGCGTTATCTGACCAAAGAAGGTCATAAACTCATTTTATTATATGCAATCTTGTCAAGATGGATATCTTCTGTGCCTTCCTTACAAAAACATAGCAAATGAAACCAATTCATGCAAGCAATATCTGGATATAGGCTTTCTATACAAATAGTGATAATAGCTATTTATTTTATCCAATAGTTATGGAAAGATTCTACGTAGTTAGGGTTGAAACAATTAATTTGTTGAACAAATTGTACTACTTACGATTTCGGAGGTAACCAGATGGTTGTGTACACCAACTTTAATCTGGTCGTAAATTTCCACAGCATGATTTAGCTGTTCTTTAGACTCGGTAATTAAGTGTTTCAAAGACTCTTCCTCGCTGTTGGAGCCTTCGTCGTATGGCTGGGGCCATGATTTTCGTTTCATTCGTGGGGATATGTCGGAAAATGCTGACCAATCAGATTGACTATCGATAAAGTTTCTGTAATCTTCGCCGAAGTTTAGTAGTCTCCTCGCTGCGTCTGAATCGTGGGATTCACTGTATGGCTCGGAAAGATAATTTTCCTGAAAAAAAGTAAAAAAGTATCAAACTGCGTTTTTGATAAAAATATAACAATAATCTTTTTTGAATTTCACAAACCCAACAAAAAAAGTATATTAAAAAGATATGTTCAACCATAGAGATACTACATATAGAGGCAGCAAGCCATCTGTAAGTGGGAATGTCCGTCTGAACTCCAGTAAGAGAGAAAGAGACAGACGATCAAGGGGTTTTCTGTCTTTGTTTGTGTATATATAGCATACACGCTATTAAAGAAAGACAGCATAAATCTCCTACTTTCTATCTCTTTTTTATATGCTGACGGGTTCGAAGCTGGCTTGTTGCCTCTATTTGTAGTATCTGTATGTGTTCAACAGCATCAGTGTTATCTTTTACATAATGAAAAAGAAAATGAATAGTTTATCGAAATTCAGTGTGAAATCCAAAACCGCTTGTCGGTGTGTCGGTGTCAGTGTCGATGGCCTTTGAAAAAATTTTTTCATTCCTCCGTGAACTATAAATTTAAATAAGAGTACATAATAACTAAGGAAACACCAGCAGTAAATCAAAAGAAATCTAATTTAACGTATCATTGATTGTTTCGAAAAACAAGTCAAATGTCAGTAATGGGAATCTGCATATTATAGAATTCTACGAATCGTCTTTATTTAAAACATAATCGTAACCGCTTTCTATTGGCGAAGACGTGTCGTTTTCTACGATCACTGACACATCTTGTGATGTTATATTTAACGTTTTATCATTATTGCAAAGAATTTCATCTCTCGCAAATTGCTCTAGTTAAAAATTTTATGTGTAATCTGAGCCTTGTAGTAATGATAAATTTTGTCCAAAATTAATTGTGGAAGTTAAAGTACGTGTCGTATTCCTTGCTGACTTTTCCTTTGATTAGGTACATCCAAAACGTCTCTGATTGATTTTGGATAAACTGGATAGAGTCTCAAAATATTTTGTACAGTTCTTTCAGCCATGTTAACCTCATCAGACATTTGTCTTGAGGATCAAGGTCATCATGTTTGAACCACTAAGCAAACATCGATTTCGTTGATGATTCTCATTTATTGACCGTTCTTGTGGTTTTTCAGCTGCTTGGCATTTTCGACAAATTGATATACAATTCCTCAAACTTGTGATTACTATTCAAAATTGTTGATCATACAGAAATACGGCGGTCTTAAAATTCCTCCATGAACAAATTAATAATCTCTTCATAATCTGCACTTTTCACTAGTCTATTATGGGATGCATTGTTGAATGGTTTTCTTTTCAACCACATTGTCTCCTACAAATGTACTCTTTTGATCAACGCTTATAACCAAAGAAGAGAATACTACGTGAGTTAAGTTTGTACTAAATAGATTGCAAAAGCTAAGGCACGTGTTCGTCCTTTGCCGATTTTTTTTTACTGGCATATGCTAACGTTGCCGAGCGAGTACCGTATTCGCAGTTAGTACTCGCCGGACATTTCTTTGTGGATGAAAATGTCAAGAAATTTTCAAAGTAAATATTCGATTCTTTTATATTTATGTTACCATCATCTTTAAAGAAATGTATCAGCCCAAGTAACATTTGGACGTTGCGAGATATAAAGTTGGGTTAGACAACCCAACGTTGGATTGTCCACGCTACGACCTAAATTTGCACCTAAATGGTAGATATAAATCAGTACATTTGACTAAGTGAAAGATTTATTGTAATGGGCTCATTTACATATATTTTTTGATTTCACCATTAGGAAGAGTACATCATTTTGAGGCTATGTGCAAAAAATTAGACGTCAGCGAGACTCATAAGTCGCCAAAAAAAATTATAAACATGAAACAGCGCTCCTCTCCGAAATTCAGGCGTGACGTCATCGCATATGAAATCTCTCGTTCAGAGAACGGATACCGCGCCGATCGGTTTTCGGTTAGATGACTACGGCTAGTACTAACAGTATTTTGCTTGCTTATATGCTTATTATTATTCGTTTTAGCAAACTTTAAACAGTGTTGTGTTTGTGAATTAAGAACGTTTATGAATAATTTAAACTATTCGACACCATGGACCAGAGCCAGAGTAAAAAAAGCTATAAATATTGTGCGGTTCCAGAATGTAGAAGTACTACACGATCAAAACATCTAACAAAACATTCATTTCTATTAATAAGGATGCAAAAAAACGGAAGCAGTGGCAGAAAGGCATGAAAAGACTCAAATCATTTACTGATAAGTCAACATACTTTGTTTAATTGGTTGTATTAGGAGAACGACATATTCTATTGACATGAAATCTTCAGAATCATATTTTCATCCTTAGTACTTTGTTTTACGACAGTTAGAAGTGATTTAAAAATTTTAGTAAACGAGCCCATTATCGTCTTTAATGAAGATTCCTATTGTTTAATTTACCTGATAGTTATCCCACGCTTGTTCCGACAGAGAACTCGACTGCTCTTCTGCATTTAAACTGTTTTTACCCGATTTGTCAGTTCTTAGCGGTTCATTAGTTAAATAACGTGTTTTTCCACCATATTTGAAGTTGAGAGGCCTACAAAAGATAACGTTATTAGTAATAGGTAATCCAAGACACACACACTTATTAGACTAAGATATATACCTAAATAAATTCAAGAAATTTATTGCAATCAAATAAAAATAGATTATTGTGTCCTAAGGGCGGAAAATGCCTTTACTACATGTGTGACCCACAACTATTTATTGCCTACCGAATAAACCAAAAAATAGGGAAATATAACAAAAAACTTTGGCATACACTGACGTTTAATTAAAAAATTCACGTGAAACGTCAAAGTAATAAAGTGACAGATAGTGGAAGACTCAAAAATCGTTACGGTATGAATTTTCCGCCCGTGGGTTGCTAAACAATATTTTTGGACCTATTTTCGGAGCTCATGTGATTAGTTTTCCGGTTAGGTATAGACGAACAAAAAACTATTACCCATCAGATTTAATATCCTGAAATACGTACTTAGTCTTCACCACCTAGTAGTGAGTATTATTTTCAATTATAAGGAATGGCTAAGATAATTTGAAGAATTACAGTATTTAAATGAATATATTTAAAGCAAGAGAAATACCTTCTGCTATTGTCGTCTTCACTGTCTGCACCGCTGGTTGTCGAGGTTTCGCTGTTTCCAGGAGGGGAAAATGTTTGTTCAGTAAATGTTTCAGGTCTTGGACAGTTCTCGTTACTACTTGAAGTCATTGTACTATAACCAGGAAAAGATCCAGATTTGATGAGATGACTTTTGTTTTTCTGGCAAGGATTGAATAAGAGATGCGTGTCAGATTTTACAAACTGGAAAAAAGGTTAACTTATATTAAAATCAATGGAAAAATATATTAGTAAAACCAAAGATGAAGCACCAATTAATAAATTACCTAACACAGTTTTTGAAATTTCTTGCAAAAATCTTGATACGAAATACATTGGTAAGGCAATAAAATCTCCTCTTACTTATAGAGTCGCTAACATCTCATAATAACACCCAGAGAAATGAATGAATTATGAATACACCAAAATTTTAGTCACAATTAATTATTAAAAATGTTTTTTTTTTCAACACAGCTTATAAGGAGGATCAATGTATTGATAAAAAACAAAAAATCAAAAAAGTTTTAAAACAAATGAATTATAAATGAAACATATTTTTTAATTTACACATTTTAATTTACCCATAACTTATCGTAAAAATTTGCCCCCTTTTGAACGAAAATCGACGTTTTTCCTAATTTCCTTAAAATCTAAGGAATACTACCAAATATCAAGGTGGACTGTTTTCTGTGGCTTACTCTGTATAAACATACCACTGCAATCTCAGAGATTGGAAAGATCAGTATGTTTACATATTTCAAAAAAATTTGAGATTAACATACCAATGTCCTTTTCTTCAATTTCGACTTTTTTTTCCTTATTGGTGATGTCTTTTCTGCTATCAACGGTAACACTTCTTCGACTGTGGAGGAAGTAGAGTTGTTGGAATTGACGTTAACGTTATTGCTGCTAACTGTAGTGTATGAGGTAGGTAGATCTTTCTGCGAAAGAACCATCTGATGGAGTGCCGACTCTGATATCGAAAAACTGTTGATACTAAAAACGAAATACTAGATCAGAAAAAAATATTTAGATAATTTTTTAGTTATTAAATGTTATTTCGTTTTATCGGACTACCTCAGATAGTAGTCTAAGATTCTTAATTCTGCAACGGATATAAGAAAATAGACAATAATATCAAAATATATAATGGACCAAGCAATTAATTGTCCAGTTACCAATTGGAATTCAAAATGTAGTGAATACATCCAAGGCTCAGTGAGCATCGAATGTAGTATTGAGGGATTTTGTTTTTATGTATGTATTTTGGGGTGACAGTCACTGAGACCTAAAAGATATATTGTGCCCCCTTACTGCTACTTGGTTTCTGAGGAGAGTCTCAGAGACTGGTAGTCCTACTTCCCGGAGGAATATTAGGATATCTGCAGACATCAACTTAGGTAAATGTTTCTCTTCCATCCAGTAATCTCCTAGGAGGTGTGGTCTAGGATTCTGAGTTGCTGTGCAATTCGAAAGTATGTGGATGGAGTTTTCTTTTCAAATGTCACAAAACTTAGGTAGGTACACTATTTGGAGTTTTTTCAGGTGCCCATTCAGGCGACAGTCCCGTTAGAATTTGTGTTGAAACTCTTAGCGCAGTTTTACTTTTACTTCATTTTATCTCAACAGGTTGTAGTCACCCAAAAGAATCTTTGATTGTCTAATGTCCGTATTCCGTAGTCCTCCCTTGTATGAGTGTGAGGGTAAGGGTAGGTTGAGGGCACTCAGGTGTTTCATAAACAACCCTTAAGATCCAAGGGTCGCTCAAGTCACCGTTACCTCAAGTGAAGGCGTTACTACCCTTTGAGGGCACCTTGAGTGTTGATTCGACAGTTTTGACATCTCAGGTTATATATATCATCATTTATCTTTGGTTATAGCAACAACATTTTTTCAATACATTTTTTATGGTAGTAAATAGGTAATTATGTTTAGGTAGTTTGTTATTAAGGACTTTATTAGGAATAGTTATTATAATTTATAGACAGTTTGCATAAGATTCTTTTATACGTTTTTTTTTTGAAAATGGAAGAATTTGACGAACTTTTTGGGAGTGATGAGGAATTCGAAAAATTGAATCGCTTGCCTAAAAAATACATAAGCGACATGCAGAATCCTTTGGAAATATTTGAGGAACGAGAATTCCATTTTTCTATATAAAAATTATTTTATTCCAAACAACGTAACACCACAAACGAAAGACAAATTCAAAATGAAGGTCTGTTCTGTTCGTCTGTTGTTGTTCGTTGTCTTGTCAGTGACCAGCTGTAACTTCGCGCACGCTCACAACCATGGAACGAGAAGAAAATTCAGCACAACCAACCCAAATGCATTAAAAACCCTGAGCACATGTGTTCTCAATTGAGGGCTCGCTAAGTCTCGTTTATGGAACAGGTCAAGAGGTTGAATAAATGAATGAAGTCTTCCTCAGTACTCAAGTTGAGGGTTGACTATGAATACCCGCATATTTCCAATGGCCAGATCTCTTCTCTTTTTTCTGATTTATCTATTTCTTCCAATATTACATTAGAGCTGATTCCGCAAAAGGGTTCAGGCCCCCCAAAGGGTATTTCAGTCCCCCTCTTTACTAGTGCATCTGCTATTTCATTTTCTTTTATTCCAGTATGTTCTGGAATCCTCAGTAAGGTACCTACCCAGTTCATTGAGTTTGCCTAGGCATTCCCACACCATTTCGTAACTGATTACATATGAGCTCAATGTAGTATGGATGGATTATGATTAGAGTGGCATGGAATTGAATGAACATTTCTTTTACCATTGCTTTTGAATAAATACCTACTTCACAAGCGAAAGATGAATATATACGAAATACGATGTATCCGTAAAAATAAATTCAACAGTTCGTTTTATTTGTATTTGTCAAACAGCTGGTAATTTTAACATTCCGTGTTTATTTCGTATACAAAATGTAAATAAAATAATCAGATATTGGTATTTCAAGGTTGGATATATTTATGGTATTCATAACCGATCAATAAAAAAACTCAGGATTTGTTCTATTTTAGGATTTTGTTTGATAAAACGCTACTGATTAAATGACAACTCGTATAAACGGACACTGAAAAAAATAAGTTAATAGAAAAACTCACCCAGGAGTCGTAGCACCATCATTAAATCTAGAAATAGATCCCAACCACTGTCTACTTCCATTACTGGTAACTGTTAAATCAGTAAAAGAATAGTCGTCCCCTCGTAAAGTGGCAGTACTGGCATCGAGATCATCTGAAGTTAGAGATTCTTTTTCGTCGTCTTCGCCGCTGGCGTCGCAACTGTCGTCTGGTTTTTCTAATTTTAACCATTTATTTACTTTTGTTAGTTTATGGCGTTTATCGGTGCTAACTAATTCCTCTGCTTTTTGTACCAGGATTCGAATCGTATCTTCGGTAAGGGATTTAGGTCTTGGAAGGCTACAGAAACAAAATGTTCGTTAATCAATGTGTCATAAAACTTAAAACATGAACTTCTGGTTGCATGGTTTCGTGTTACGAAAAAACATTTAGTAAAAAAATGATAATGTACCTTCGTCCATTTTGAGGAGTTTTGTTGATATTTCTTCGTATAACTTTCGTATCTGGCGACACTGTGCTAGCTTCTTTTCCATCACATCCATGTTCTGTTGCCTTTTTATCGTTCAGTTCATCGGAAATTTGTTTTAGATCGATCGGTACTTCGCTTATAACACCTCGAGTTTCGTTTTTATTATCTGGTTCACATAAAGAATAATTGTGCTCACTTTTTTCCATGCTTGAGTCAGTGTCTTCGTGTTTAAAGTAGTAAGTAGCTAGTTTAGGTGATTTTTTGTCAGAGATTGTATAATGCGAGGTATCTTCTGGCAAGTTACAATTTATAAAGTCCAAGGTGAACTGTTTTCGGTTGTCTAACAGAAAAGGGGAATTCTTCGTCATTCCGTTAGTGCTGCTGGATACGTCATTCTGAAAAAGGACAGGGATATGAGAACTAATATCTAACAATAAGTGATTTTAGACGAACACAATCGTTCAAACAACGGTTAATATTTTTTAACCATTTATAAACCAGGAAATGTCACCATAAAAACCCGCCTAAATAGCTTGGAAAAACTACAAATAACATCACATAACATAACATTTAGGTGAATAACCAGGTAATAACGAGGATATACCACATTTACAAAAACGAATTGACAATTGACAACTAAAACCGTGGTATTTACACAACTATAGAGCAGAGTAAAAATGTCAAAGATGGTGACATCATTAAGGGTTCAGTACCCACATTGTGGAACCTAGTCATTGACGAGCTAATAACCCTTTTAAACGGTGAGGGCTTTCTAACGATTGGGTATGCCGATGATATCATTGTCCTTTTTGTTGGAAGGCACATTACCGTTCTCAGGGACCTCATGCAAAGGGCTCTGAATAGGGTACATGGGTGGTGTAACGAACACGAACTTGCAGTTAATCCTGCCAAGGCTGAGATAGTTACTTTCACCAAAAAGAGAGGTATAAGACCTGAGGGTCTAAATCTTGATGGAGTACCACTGCCGGTGGTTGAACAGGTGAAGTATCTAGGAGTGATCCTTGATAAATCACTGACATGGAAGGCTCATGCTGACTGCATGAGGACTACACCAACTGTTGCGATGGAAGCGATCCTTGGTCTTCGGCCTCTACATCATGTGATCGAGGCTGGGGCGGGGAGGGCTTTCCTGCGCTTGAAACGGATGGGATACGTGCGAAGAGGGGAAGAGTGCAGGCACGTCCAGAAGCTCCGGCTCCTGGAAGATATTCCAGTTCTGGCTCGAGCGGCTGATGAATGCCTGCGTAAGTACTACTCCGCTACCCCATACAGGGCCATGATCCGGGATAAAGAGTCCTGGGAAGAAAAGAGGAATACACAGCCTAATGGGACCGTCTGGTACACAGTCTGGAATGCTCTGCAGGGTCCTAGACAATCCAAACTTTTACTGAAGGGATGGACTGATGGACACGCCAGGGCAGCTACTGAACTACCAAGGAGTAGGCTAAGAAAGATAGCAGAACTCCTAACAGGGCACTGCTGTATGAGGAAACACCTCCACACACCTCCACAAAGTTTCCTATGTAGGGGTTGCGGCATGACTGACGAAACGTCAATCCATGTTCTCTTAGAATGTCCACACTGGGCTGTACGATGCTGCTGCGAATCTTCGGAGTCCCTGTCATATGGCCCCTGGAGACACAAGCAGACATCCATTGAAAAATGTTGTGGCGTTTATTGAAGGGCTCCGCTTCATGGATGTCTAGGTAGCAGGAATGGCACAATGGGCCCGCCAGTGGCCTCAGTGCCGGAACCTTGGCTTGAGTTGTCCAGGACAAGGCTCGCCTGCACATTTAGTAGTAGTAGTAGTAGTAGTAGTAGTAAGGGTTCAGTAATGATGTCATCGCCTGATAACCATTTAAAACCACATCGATAAAATGCAATGAGTATTTATCGATAATTGATTGTTATTCCTCCAAATAGATTTTTTTTATTCGGTTATTTAACGTCGGTCTATTTCTGCGATTGAGGCTAATAACCGACGTCGGGAGCACTCTACCCCTAACTGGAAATTTTACCGAATCAACTAGTGTTCCAACCCGTGGTATAGGGTTGTTTGTCGAGCCCAACATCTATGGACTCGGGACCTTGGTTTTACGTCTCCCCCGAAAGACGGAATATCTACATCTCGTGCTCATAGGTATAATGCCTGCGAGCTGTGATATGCTACTCCGCTACGACGGTCTTTCCCTTCCAAGTACTAACCGCGCTCGACACTGCTTCACTGTAATTATCGCATCAGAGGCGTTCCACTACAGTGCTGGGTCGACGCCCAAAATAGGTTAAATTTGAGGTATAATTTCAATAAACCCGAGATGGCACAGTATTTTTATTAAAAAACTAACCATTTTTGTTAAAGGTGGAGAAATATTTTAAAAGTTAAATTTTTGCATAAAATTAATACTTATATTGTTGGTAATGCTTAACGAATCTATCTTCGCCAACTCCTTTTTATTTGTATCAGGTATTTAGAGCCTAAAACACAAAGTGATACTAACATTCTATGGTGCTGTAAATATGTACATACAAAACAAATATTTTATAGAGCAATTGAGAAAAAGAACACATAATATGCTTATCAATGGAATATGACCATAAAACAACCGTTTTAAAGTATAAAATCAAGATAATGAGAGATGTTACATACATAATGATTATGTAAATAATATCTTCAAAATCAATCTAATGGATAATAATATTAAATGTATTAATCACCAATCATATTTTATCATGATATAATTAACGTAGGCGAAATCTAGACACTGGCCTCTCATGATTTAACGGGTTTAAGAGGATGGGCACAATTAAAAAATACCTACCTACATTGAATTACCACGAATTCGTGCTTATATAAATATTATTACTGTAATTATACTATATTCGAGAAATACAGGGTCAATCCAGTTACAACAACACTTAGAGCATTACTGTTTTAACAGTATTTTCAACTGCATTTCAAAGTATATAGGAAAATTGGAAGTTATAAAAAATAGGTTATTAGAATAGTGAACACAATACTCGATAATGATGATTCGTTTTAAAACGTGACCATGCCAATATCTATGTAAGATAATGTCTATCAAAATAATGCCCCAGTTTAATCTCAATCCGTTCTGATTGAAATGTTATTAGCCTAGACCAGAGTATAGATGATTCCGTAAACTCATATTGGTACTAGGCCATCAATATATATATATAACCTTAAGAATGCTGTGTTCCAATTAGGAAAAAATCATAGAGGAAAGTAGGAAAAATTTTTGACAGTGAAAAAGATTACGCTGAAAGATTAATATAAGTAATATATATATAATAAATAGATAATTAAAATTCTTGATTTTAATTTAACTGTAAGGGTAACTAATGGGAGGAACATATCTGCTGCTCTTTAAACACAATAATGTGTTGTTCCTTGATCGGTGTGTGGTGATGTGATGAAATTCTGTCTCGTCCACGGCAAAGAATTTTGCGTAAAAATTGATTGAGATTGCTACTTAACATCTCCTAACATTCATTTGTGACACCGTTGTACTTATAGTCCAGTGTTAACCCGGCGTCACTTTTGCTACTACGACCACAATGGAACTTCAAGTTTCTTATCAGGGTTTACAAGATCTAAGATGAAATAGTTTTTATCTGCTTTCACGACCAGCTCATACAATTTATATGTTTTAGCCTTGACAATAAAGAATTTTTGGAAGAATTCACGGGGTTGTCTGCTTTGAACGCTTATTTTCGCGGTAGATTCAAAAACTTACTGACTCATCAAACTAGCCTCGTAACATATTATCATGTATACAATTATCGCTTCTGCTAAAATAAAAAGCAAAGTTAACTTCATTTTCCTTTCTCTAGTAATGTAAACGGTGGATGAAGAATAGGTGAAATTTGTGAAGATCATAAGAAATCTGGGCGGAAACTAATTGCTTACAATTTATATCTTTGTGGTAATGAGTTTCATTGCAGAGCCGAACTTGAGAATGACTTTTAACAAATTGTAATTACATAATTTAAGAAACTAATATTGTATTTGCAAATGCAAAAACATGCTTTGTTTCTTGTGTTTTGTGGTATACTGAAGTGGAAATGAATTATCTAAGAGCAACAATTATTTCGGTAACCACCGACTGCTTATAATAAAAAGAGACACAGAGACCAAAAATGTGAAAATAACAATAAAGGCCAAACAAAGGCAAAAGTGGAGTGATGAGTTCCACAATATTTATTGCAGTGATGGACGGTGATATAAAAGAAAAATAAAACTTTTAGTGTACATATGTGTGTGCATGCTACAATGTTATTATGGCTGACGCCTAATTACAAGGAAAAATCGTGTGTCTAATGGCCGTATGCAGGAAAGACAGAATCTGGGAATTGAGATGGTGCTTTTCACCAGGAAAAGAAGTTTATCGGGTTTGAAACCTCCCAAAATCTTCAAAAGCAAACTAAACTTTTCGGAAGAGGTGAAATACCTTGGTATTACCCTCGACAGGAAACTAACATGGAACTCTCATCTACACAGTAGAGCAAAAAGAGCATATGTGGCTTATGAGCAGTGTCGGAGGACGAAGGGACGCACATGGGGTCTGTCACCCCGTGTGGTCACCTGGATCTACACTGCAATAATAAGACCCATGTTAACGTATGGAGCAATTGCATGTGGACCGAAGGTTCTACAAGCAACGGCCATCCAAAAATTATATCAAATACAGCGAATGGCTTGTTTAAACATCACAGGAGCCATGAGAACAACACGAACCGCAGCAATGGAACTAATGACTGGTCTGACCCCTCTCGACCTGTACGTCAAGGAGGTTGCGTTAATAGCCATGGTACGATTGCGCACGGCTGGTGTAAACCCCGAAATAGGAGTGGGCCAATTGAGGTTAAGCCTATGGCAGGAAGCGCTCACTGCGCTACCTCTGCTGCAGACAGCCAACGATGCAATTGAACCCAGGTTTTTGTTTAACAAACCCTACAAAATTCAAATAAAACAGAGCACAGAGCCAGATGCTGCAAATGCAATACGCATATATACAGAATGTTCAAAAATGAAAGAAGGCTCAGGATGTGGAGTTTACTCGTGAGCACTAGCCTAAAGATTAAGTGGGGAATGGGAAACAATACCAGCGTGGATCAAACAGAACTGGCTGGTATCTCAATTGCCACAAAAGAACTAACCAGAAGAGGAATTTCTAGCAAAAACATAATAATCTGCACTGATAGTAGACAAGCCCTATTAGCCTTGAACAGACAACGTGTTATATCGAGGCTAGTACTAGAGTGCCACCAAGATTTAGCTGACGCCTCGGCAGATAACAATATTATCCTGAGGTGGGTTAAAGGGCACGACAGGAGTAAAGGAAATCGCATTGCTGATTCTTTATCCAGGGAAGCCGCTGGACTAAAAATTCTAGGACCCAGTGACACCTACGGCCTAACGACTTCGACAATAGCGGAACTAGCCAAACGTTACACCCATGCTCAATCCCTTAAGAGATGGGATGGAATCAAAGGATGCAATCTTGCCAGGATCACCCTAGGCGACCCTGGGAAGCTGGCACCGAAGAAATATTTGGCGATGACCAGGAAAAACCTACGTTTAACAGTAGGATTTCTGACTGGTCACTGTCAACTAAGGAAACACCTCCATACTATGGGGCTAGTGGACACACCTCTATGCAGGATGTGTGAACAGGAAGATGAAACTGTCAGGCATGTCTTATGCGAGTGTCCGGAGTTATCGTCAATAAGAGAGTGTGTGTTCGGTGAGTCTTGGCCTACACCTGCCGATATAAAGGACATGTCTCCCAGTGACCTGTCCACCTTCCTGAGAAGGACAGGATGGACAATGACCTAGGAGGACAACTCCTCGGGAGGATGTACAATGGGTCACATGTGGCCTAAGTGCTGTGAGCCTACACACTCACCCTCCCTACTCTACAGATACAGATGGCCGTATGCACCTTTTACGGTTTAAGCATTAAACTTAATTTTGAGTTAATATGCACTATCGATTTCAGGAAGTTGAACCAGTTTAAACTTAAACGCCCAATATTGGAGGTTTAACTGTTCTTTTTGACGCTTGGGAAACTTATGTCAATGTCTCATGAAAGGTTGATTAGATTTGATAAGGTGACTGTCGATAAAAAGTTTATTATAATTATTTATTTATAGGTTATTTGGGAGGAGATAATTAATTATTATAAATAGATGTCAAATGTATAATACTATTATAACACCTTACAGAGTCTTTGAAAATCAAAGAGCAAAGATTAAGAAGCAACAACTACTTTCCTGGCTATACGTCACGAAGGACATTCAATTACACTTGAAAGTTAAACGGGGTTAGTATATTTGAAAGATATAAACAATCATTTTGGTTTGCAATTCGAAAGGACAATATCACTTATAGACCGGCGTATTTGCACCTCATCAGTATAAGGTAGATATCATCCGTCCAGAAGCTCTTAGGGCATAATTCTGGACCGGAGAAATCATTGATATCGCACAAATACATCGATCCCAGTAAAGAAAACGTTAAATTTGCGATAACAGTGACATCCATAACAGTAAATACTGCTAAAAGTAATTGGTATTAGGTATCATTGATGTTCGGTTTCTTGGTGCAATAAAATCATGCATAAGGGACACTACAGTGAAGGTCGTTGTCTCATTGTTTTAATTTTTTATTAAATTATTTTTTGAATGTATCCACACTAATAATTATTATAGTTTTGTGAAATATTGTAACAAAAACTATGTGTAAGTGGAAAACTAGAAGAATTCCATTAAAGAAGTTATGACTGTGTTTGGCTGCCTATACCAAAATCGTTTAAATGATTTTGTGTTCATTAATATAGATTAGTAGTTTGTACAACTAGTGCGCAAAGCGTCACTTTTCTCACGATCGCAGAAGGCTAGTGCCACAAATCTAGCGATTGGGAAAAGTAATTTGCGTACAAGTTGTACACATTATTTTTTCTACAACCACATTTATTTATGAAATAAATACATTAATGTATATAGTTATTTTATTTAAACTTTGAACAGAAATGAGTTACAATATTAAAATGAATAGAAAAATCAATTGAATGTATAATTAATTGTGAAATTTGAATAATTTTTTATTATTATTATTAGTATTATTTCGATCTTGGTTCATAATTCCTAAAATAATGCTTAATAGGTTAATGTTTTTATAATTAATGAATTAAAATAAATAATGAGATAAATAGTTTACTCGCTTTTGGTTTAAATTTAAAAATTGTACACCAATAAGAAATTCACTATTAGGTTGAGTGGTCAAAAAAAGTTGACAGGTCATAGGTAGCTTTGTTTGACATTTCGGTGCGGAAAAGTGCCATAGCGTGTACTTTTCGCATTACTTTTCCAACGGTTATCAAAATAATTAAGAAAGGGTCTGCTTTGCGTATAAAAATTTGTGTAGAAAAGCGTTTTTTCCATAGTGGTTGCAGGAAAAAACATTTTAT
Organism: Galerucella calmariensis; assembly: GCA_910591675.1. Taxonomy (NCBI): domain Eukaryota; kingdom Metazoa; phylum Arthropoda; class Insecta; order Coleoptera; family Chrysomelidae; genus Galerucella; species Galerucella calmariensis. The sequence continues at coordinate 342,558 of CAJUYG010000003.1, read as the reverse complement.
TATATATTATATTGTTGTCATTTAAATAGAAAATTATTGACGAATTAAATCGAAGTGAATAAAGCAAACGATTTTTTTTATTTATCCAGCAATTTCATATAAACTTTAAAATTCTTTGTGCTTTGAATATCACTTCGTATTGTTTTAAATTTTAGTAAGAGCATATCAATCATACCAGACTTTCTTTTGCTACTCTACAGTTTACTGAGAAATGGGAATGCACTGGTTCTTCTAAATAAAAAAGTGAGAAAGTTTGGGTTGGCTACTTTTAACAACAAAAACAATCGACCAATCTAGATATTGATAAAAGCCGGAACAAAAGAGGATGAAGAAAGAATCGCTAGGGAGCAAATGGAGCATGCAATACGAAGAAGTAACGGCAATTTGCCGAGAAAGATCAGTAAATAGAAATACGGAAACATATTTCACAGAGGTTGCGAACTGTATCAAAAGTATATTATTTGAAGAAAACCTAAGATAATTAACTAATGAGTATTACTCAAGCAATTTTGTTAAGAAAACCCGATCAAAAATATCAATTAGTGAATTTGCTTTTTTAATTACGAAATAATTAGTATGGACTTTTGTAAATCATGGGTTTAATATTAAAGTAATAACGATTCAATTGTACAGCATCAAATTAAATCGAGGGTTATTATGTTTTTAGCAAGAGTGAAAAATTTCATAATCGTAGCCAATTCTCCTCTAGTGTTACTTTCTAATAAAAACAACTTTCTCAGTGTTAACTAAGCTTCTGTTAATTAAGTTATATAATTATTGGCAAAATATAATAAAAAAGATCTTTTTATAAAGCATTGAACCCATCTCACTAATTTAAAAATATTGACAAAAACACCAAGTATGAAGAAATCGGAAATGCGACGTTGTTTTCTGAATTTTTACTGCATTATTAACACTTGCGGAAAAATTAAATTTGTGAGAATTTTACAGCAAATCTCTCTAAAAGACCCCCACTGTTATTATGTAATAAACTATTAATATTTGATAGAGAAAATAAATCAGAATATGCAAGAAATTAACTGCAGGTCAATTATTGCCATTATTAGGTATAGTAGTATTTTCGTATAAAATAACATCATCATCAATAATTCTCTAAACCTTTATTGGAAGTTACCCCCTAGAAAAAAAACATCTCATTTCGGAAATCAATTATTAAAAAGGTGAATGTGATTCGTACTCACAAGTTATAGGTTGAAAGGCAAGGCTCAGTCTTAACTTGCAAAGTCTACATAGTTTCACTGTTCCTAAAGAGCAGTCAATGTAAGATTTGGTGTAAGTTATTAAACAGAGATAGTTTGATCCCCATAAGTGTGTTCAATGATTTCAGTGATATAAAAAAGTTTAGACATTTCCACGTAATGAATTTTATCGAAAAATAATAATTAAATAATAAGGAATACCAAGAAAACTCAAAAACGCGCAAGAGTATTATCTTCCAGTTACAATAAAATCAATTAGGGCAATATTAAGATGCTTAAAGATAAAAAATTAATTTGTTGGATGTTACTTGCTTTAGAGCATTTTTTTATTTATGTGTATACAACGTAGTCAACCTTTACGTTCTCTCTTCTACCTGTAAATATTATTATTCTTATCTAATCAATCAGATGGCTAAAATGCGACAATCGGTATACAGGAGTGGTATATTCGTAAAATCACGAATTTTTTAATTGAATATACGAACCGAACATAACGATATTGAAAGAAGAGATCAAAGATGTTCGTGACTAGAAATCCACATTTCGGACCTGTTGCTAGTTGTACTTAAACTACGCACCCACTTATTGCAACGTTATTTCCGTTGCATACTTATATTTTGATTTATATCCGTACAATGCATAAACCTTTTCTAAACATCACTTTTTTGTGCAACCCACACGTTGTAAGATAACAGTAGAATTTTCTCACAAAAAATCTTGAAACATGGGTTTGTTAGTATGTTCTCATCTGATAAAATCACAATATGAAGCAACTCCTATTGGACAACCCACCAGTGTGGTATTTCAAACAAAATTACTCTAATGGGATTTTAATTAATTATAAAGTGCTTTGTTACCTAATGATTGGTTGTTGACAATGCAACGTTACATGGAATTCCGCATACAATAGAGATTTAAATGGGTCAAAGTTTTTCGAAGATAAATATACTTGAAAAATTAATTCCAGTCTATTGTATTTGTCAAAATTATATAGCTCCGTGCTACACTTTTATTGCAGGCGAACAGACCTATTAAGTGACACTTAATTTGACAGCTGTCAAATAATTTTGATTTTCAAAAGTAACTATATTTAAAATTATTCTTGTTTTTTATAATAAATGATAATTATTAATTAAATAATTCTTATTAATCGGAGTAGAAAAAATATTGTATGCAACTTTCATGTAATGGCCATTAATACACTCGCACAACATGCTCGTGTCTTAATGGCTATCATTACATGATCGTTGCATAAAATACTATTGTATGTACATACACACCGTCAAAAATTATCAACTCACAGAACTTAAAAATGTTTAAATTTGCGATAAAAATATTTAGGGACAAATTTTCGGGATAAAAATTTAATATTTTTATACAGAATATAAATAATTGAGATAATTTGGAATATTTTATTTGGATAAAAAACAAGTGAAAAGCTGGTATATGCAGTAACACAAAAAGATTAAGTTCAAATTTATGTAGGGTTTATTCATTCCTCAATTGTTTTACAAAGGAACTTGGTGTAGATACGTGAACCATAGAAAGGAATTTATTGCATCTCATTATACTCCAATGTAAAACGGTCTTCCAATTAAATCAATATTAAAACATCCGTTGATGCTCTCCACGAAATTATAACCTGCCGGATTTTACACCAAGTTTAACTTATTGTTGTTCTATTGTTTCCACTAGATTTGTCGGTTATTTCACAACATTATAAGATTTTGAAATGTTTAAATTGAAACTTTTTTCGTAAAGCTATTTACAAATATTCTGAGGCTACGTAATATGTATTACAGGAATTACAGATTAGTCCGTGTTGTTTGGTTCAACTTTTACCTTAAATATAGCAGAAATACCATATTCACTAGACCAAAACATTAGAATAGGTCCATAATTAAGCACATCAAGGTTTAATAAATTCGGGGTGTGATAGAAGTAATAAAAAGGTTTTGCAATAAAAAAATATTCCAAACAAGATAAATCCGGTTAATGTACAAGGTTTGTGTAGAAAAAAAGTTTACTTAATATTTTTCTCGAATAATATGTATCCAAAACAAAAGTTACATAAATTTCTAAGCGATAAATAAATACAATGGTAGATTATAAGATGGGCGCCAAGTTTGTTATCAGGTTTATGTGAAGAAAAGAGCTGCTTTTGAATAGAACCCTAAGTAGCTGGTTTTGTTTCCCAGTTACAAATCTATGGTTTTAAATAACTCACAAATGCTAAGCTCTAGAAAAACTATTCAAAAATGTAAAGGGTGTTTCAAAAAAAGGTGACTCCGTGTCTAGGATAGGTAGAAAACTGAAAAGTAATTGGGGTTTGCAATAGTACCTTTTTGGTGACAAATTGAATGATGTTTAAGTTCACTTGAAATTGTGATTAATAAATCTAACCTTAAGAAAGTTATGTTCAATTCTACTTGGCACGAACCTTGTAACTAGTGCCCTTTATGAGAGTCAGATATAAAAATAAATTCATGGATGTATCAGCTTCCACACCATATTCGTATAAAATTTTATTGCAATGCTGCAAGTAGTTTTGGCAAAATTGTAAAAAATGGGTTTTTTCTTCAACACCCCTTATCTTGAATACGGATGGCGTTACGAAAATTTTTTACTAACGAAACCCCAATAAATTTTCAGTTTTCTACCTATCCTAAAGACGGGGTTATTTTTTTTGAAACACCCTGTATATGTAATGGACAGAAAAGATAAATCAACAGGAATTGAAAAACAACAAATAATATAAGATTAGAGTGGAACAATGAACGAAAACTTGGATAAATATAACAAAAAGAAAAGTTTTACAACAATACAGTGATTTATTCACTAAACTATTTATGTTATTAATATTAATATGATATTTGGGATATTTGGGAAAATATTTGGTGTGTACAATAGTTAAGTTTAAATTTTAAGACTGGCCTAATAGCTAAAATTACTATAACCAGCAAAGTCGTGATTAGGAGCGCTGTGCTGTAAGTACTTATCAGAGAAGAAGGAACAAACAGTCAGCATGATCTATTTAAATTTCGTATCAATGATGTCATAACTCATTTACTTAGTTGTGCTGTTACAATTGCCCATTACCAAGCTCTCGTGAAATTATTTCGAGGGCGAGAATTACAGATGAAATAATGAGATACGTCCGACTTGAATAAACCAGGAAGTTTTCTTGTACAGGGTGATGTTGAATTACCAAAGAAACAAGAAACGAAAACGTAGCATTCTATATTCGATGTTCGAGAAGCGGATATAAGATTTTATCATTAATTCCAATCATTTTAAATATGATAGCTCCTATCCTAATACGCGTTAAAATTTTGCTTGGTTTTTACTATATTTGGTTTGAATCACACGAGAGAAGCGAGACGAGTCGAGAGGCCCCACTAGCAGTTACTAAATGAGATGAGAAAAAAATGAATAAAATGAAAAGTTTGTGTTAAGCATAACAGAAATCACAGCAAATTTATGACATATCAACAATCACTCTGGGGTATCTATTCAATAAGAAATAAGAGCTCCTAGGAGAGTAAACTCTTAAGTGTGCATGCGTGCTATCTCAAAATTTGCATTTGAATAGATACTGCTCATGAATTAGTTTTGGAGAACCATAAGGTTGAGATATTCGAAGTCAGTCAAATTCCTATCCAAGAAAAAGTTATTATTTTGGAGTGTTTTTATTCCGCTGAAAAAATGGCTTATTTAATCGGAAATGGAAGCTTTGCACGCCGAATAACTTTTTTATTAACTAAAATTAGGCGTAATCTTACCTCATTTGGAAAAATACGTAATTCGAATTGTCTAGAGGCATTAAAAATTAGTAGTGGTTAGGATCGATTTTAAATATCAATAAATATCCTCATATAACTAAAAGATAAAAATTAAAATTAATGCGGATTTCCATTCAAGTGCTCAGTTCTTCATAATATAGATTTTAGGAGTCATTGTTTTTTGGCATCAACAAGATTTATGATAAAACATGGTTACCCTATACATGGCCGTTTAATTAAACGTGCACCTGCACACCTCCCAAGAAAACCTCGTACTTTTGACACGTAATTACCCCAAAAATCAATAGTTTTTTGACAATTGTTAAAACAAACTAGACTTCAACTTCAACAAGAAAATAAACACGCAAGAGATAACACACATTTATACAACGAGAAGCTGGATTTAAAATGAATGTCAACCCAAAAAATTGTTTTGCACTTTACACGTGCTACACAAAATTAAATTTCATTTCCCAAATGTGTTCTTTTGATTTAATAGCATTTTTAGTTTTGAAGTTTTTTTCTCAATCTTCAATTTCAGTAGGTTAAATTAGATGTTTTTAATTTCAACATTTTCTCTTCGAAAAAATTTGTAGTTGATTTCACGGAAGAGTGATAAAATAGATACATTTACTGTATTTTTAACAGTTTGTCTTTCGGAATATCAAACATTCTCGCACCATCTCTCTATAAATGTTTCAGCGGTACTATATTTACAAATTAAGGATTGATCTAGAGCAGCGGCTCCCAACCTGTTGTACAATTATTTGCGCTGGTACACGCAAAAACGGATCAAAAATTAGCACAACATAATATAACACAAGCAAAAAGGAGAAAATTCGACCAAATAAATAAAGAAATTTGAACTTGTGAAATCAAGTCTCGAAAATAACTCGGTTCAAAATGTTCCAACACTGGAAAGCTTCGTTGTAGATAATGAAATTAATATCGGTTCTGATGTACAGTTAAAATTCAAGATTCATTGTGATAAAAAATCAAGCAATTTAATGAGTAAGTACGTCACAGAAAACTAATCTGAAGTCGAATGTATACGCAATCCCTTTTTTGTTGAGTCGCCCGCCCGGGGTTTAATTAACAAGAAAAAAATTTGTCGTGTGATGGTTAACTAAAGCTAGAGTTTAAGGACTGCTATTTCCGTGAATTTTGGGCAAGCAGGATTGTTGATAGCCCTTCTTTTGCAAAACACGCTTTACAATTCTTAATGCCCTTTTCGACAACAGCGTGAGAATGGATTTTCCGCAATGTTGTATACAGAAACAAACCATAAAATACTTCAACCTAGAATTGTAACTGGGATTGGAGAGAATGTTTTAAGTTACGATGCGGCCAAACTGCAGAGGGCACTGATCATCAACAATCGTAATGTCAAAATGAAAGGAAAAATAAACAAACCACGTAAAACAATTTGTTGTGTTCCGTTTTGCTGAGACAAAACGAGTGCTTAACATGAGAAATATTAATAATGTGAAGTTACACTGCATGCCTTCAAAGCAAATATACCAAAATTCCCGTGTTTGTGTTGGACATTTCAGTGATGACTGTAAAGTACCAGGAAAAAGAGGCTGAAAAGAAAAGCTGTTCTCACTTTATTCATTCCAGGTATTTCAACAAATCTTTCATCAACAAGAGTTTGCCAAATATTCTCTTATGTTCAGCTCTGATGCAAGATTTGGCGAAATATTATCAGTTATAATTTATATATTTTTATAAGCAGCTGAAGTTTGTGTTCTTTAGGTAAACAGTCGATTTATTTTTTTTTTAAAGATAAAATTCTCCATCAACTTGATATTTAAAATTCCCGCTGAATTTTATAGTTCCTGCGACCAAACTTCAGATGGCAGTTAAAACAGTAGTCACTGCTGACAACATAGGAGTTACAATTCTAGGTTGAAGTATTTTATGAAACAAACTTAATGTAGAACCTGACCTTCGGCTATATCCGAGTAGCATGGAACCCGATATTACCAAATTATGTTTTACTCAAGCACAACATTTTCACTAATTAGCTGTGTCACAGTGTTCCACACTGTATCTAATTTTGTTGTATAAATGACATTAAATAGTATACGCACTTACAGGGATTTTATTTTTATACCTTATATGGTAATAGTTGCTGCGTATTCTACTTTCGATTTATTCTTCTCGAAAGTGTGGGAACTAATACGGTCTAGAATATTAATGTACCCATATGATATTGAAAAAAAAAAACGGATAGTTGTACTATCTGAATACAATCTTTGTTTTGTGAGTGATTTACGGGAATAAATTATACAGAAGGATTCCATATATTCATAATATACAAAATTATTATCTGCAAACACTAAATTTTAGTTGTAATACAATCAATTTATTAACAAAATCATTTATATTTTTGAATAAGATAAATCGTTAAAAGAGTGGTCTATGGTATTAATGTTACATCCCCAAAAAGCTTCCTCATGTTGACTACGTTTTCTGTTGATATACCTCTTTCCCTTTTAACAATCAACTTTGCTTCCCATACATACATAGTCCAGTATCCTCCATTAGTTGTAGATGTCATGTCATGGCAGGCAGGCAGGCAGGGAGGCATGAAAGGAAGGATCTCAAATTAATGCAGAAATGGCCTGCTACAAAGATTGCTCAAAAACCGAGGAAGGTGTAGGAGCAGTAATATATAGTCAAGCCAAAGATAAGAGCTTCACTGAGCATGGGTGCGTAGGTAAACATGTGACGATATTCTAGACAGAAGCTGCAGCAATACAACACTGTGCAGGAAAGCTATTAAGGCAAGAGTTTGAGAAGCAGACCATTGCCATATACACCAAGAGCCAAGCGGTTATAAAAGCTTTCAGTTCAATGTAGATGAATTCCAAACTTGTTTGGGGCTGCTTGGAGACGATTTTAATTTACTGTTCTGCAGAGTGTTAAAGAGGAGGTCTTTTTTGCTAATAATTGGCCATATCTTTGTAAAACACCCTTATAATATATTAGAGTGCTATATTTTTGTAACGCTCTCGGTGAGATCTTTTCGATTCTTAAACAAAATATAGTACGTTCCATTAAAAAAAATGTAAGTTTGTGCTGCTACGTGGTTTTGGAACACCCTGTAGAATCGAAAGTATTTTCAAAATGTGCCCTCAGTAACTGTATTAGCTCACACAAAACTATGAAGTTCTATCTCTCACCACAACAATGTAATCCTCCGATGTCAGAAGATTGCCCCACCCTGTATATACGTCAACCTTCGTCTTCTATAATGTTGCTTAACATGGGCTGTTTTTACTACATCTATTTGAGCTCGAGAAGATAATATCTAATAAAAACTGTAATTGTATTACAAGAAAACTTATATTTTAAACACTTTCAGAAATGATGGCTATCGGAGCTATCCGTGCCACACAGAAGTCAGTCGAGCTTGGCAATTTTTTGTGGCTACTGGTCACCTTGTAATTTTTTAACAAGATAATGGTATATCTTTTGCAGAATACAATACAATGCAGTGGCGGATTATCAAGAGGATAATAATAAAATAATTATGAAAGTTTTATAACGTTTTATTTCGTTTTGTTAAAAATATAACGAAGTATAGCAAATTAAACTTGTATTTATCCAAGAATGAACATTTGATTGTATATTTGTTTGTAGTGGATAACCTTAAAAACTACTTAACTGGTTTAAAAAAGCCTTCCGACCGTAGAAAGCTACATTATCAATCCTCATTTTTTACATTTTTACTTGTACATAAACAAATACATTCAAAACTTAAAGAATCGATAATACGAAGTAGGCAATTAAGATTTTTTTTCTTGAAAATAATTTGTATTATTATTTTTAGATGTGCAAGGTTTGTCAGCTGAAAACAGATTGTACCTTTTTTATGTAAATTTGACATTTGATGCATACCTTCTACAGCGCTCTTCGTATTTTTTATTGGTTTTTATTTAAATACCTAAGCATACAAAATAAAATTTCCTAGAAAAGTAGTAACGTTGGTTTTGTATACATTTTGACCCCAAGTCACTGAAAATCTAAAATGAAAGAACTGACTAAACTTGAATATTGTTTGCCACAATTGGAAAACAATATTATATGAATGTGACTGACTTATCTACACTATCAATTTTGACAAATAACTTCAAATTATTGCTACAAATTATATTATATTAACAAAAATTCAATTTCAATTGTGGATCGAAACTGACAATCAAAATATAAATCAATGAAGCCCTTTATATTGTGTTAAAACAGATGTTATTATTAAAAAAGTATGTTACCTTAGCTTGGTGTTTCAAAAATTTTACACATTAACATACAGTCATACGGTTTCCACAACATTAACAGTCTGTATAATACTGAACTAAAACAAAATAAATTATTCTATAACATTACGGAAATGTGTTTACATTTAAATTGCTCTGTTTTTACATTTACTATGTTCATTTTGATCAGATATACCTACACAAAGTCGGATTACCGTACATTCACATGAACATAGATAACTTTCTTATTTGCATAATTAAATCATCTTATTAGCATTATTAAATCATCAAAATTTCGCACAAGTTCAACCATTAAGAGGATTATGTACTAATTAACTTTAATATTTCAATATATCGGCCGGTGAATTAATTCAGCATAATATTATATTTATATTATAAGCTCCAAGATTATTTTGAAAATATTCGGAATAAAATGTTATTGCCCGATAGATTGGGAATTTGACATTGAAAACATAATAAGTTACATGTTCAAAATATATAGGTTCAATGATTGTATAGTCATTTAAACTATCATATTTAGGCACATGAGAATGTTACTGTGAAGAGTTACTTAGTAACTTTCAACGGCTGGAGGCAAGACCGTCTTGAGGAGAGGATAACTATGGGCTACTTTGTCCCAGGCTCCCCCCCCCCCAAAAAAAAATAATTCAAATGTTTTGAAGTTGGCCATTGAAATTACGCGGAAAAATTTGAAAATATTTGAGTTTCCTTAACATTTATCCCACCAAAACGAATGTTTTTGAATGAGTGGAATGCAAAGAAAAAATATAAATATGACGTGATAAAAAATAAAAAAAGGGATTGAATATTCTAGTGCTTGAATCTACTAATAATTACATAAAAATTAATAAGTAATTAAAGGAATAAAAAATTAATCATCTGGTAAGAGGCAAATTTTAACAAAAGTTACCAGTTAACAATAGTTAGGGAATATTAACAAAACAATAACTATATGTATAAAGGTGAAGAAAATATTAGCATAAAAAATAACACATCAAATAAAAGTTTTATCTAAATTATGACAACATAAATTTTAGTCTTATAGTAGAAGTAGTAGTACTAAAATATACTTCTTTGATCTTCAAACTTTTCTCATTTTTATAATGCTCATTGATTAAGAAACATCGTATTAGCATTGAACAGTCAAAAAGTATATAATATAAAAACACTTCATAAAGTCTAGATAAATATTTAACTGTAGATATTATCAATTTCATTATTCGAATTATAAAAATGAATAACTTGGAATCACCAAGTGGAAAATCAACGAAATGATTAGAAAGTCTTAGAGAGAAGTGAAAAATACTTCACACAATGTGGTATAATTTTACATGAATTTTAATTGGTATACATTAATTTTTGTGAGGTCAATATCGCTATCACTATCACCGTCATCCTCTTAATTAATAATAATCATTGTTAATAATTTGTTTTGTATCTGCAGAAAAATGAATCCTTTATCGTACATCAGCTTTACGTTATCAATTTGTTCCACGTAATTAGCACTTGCATCTTGCCGTGGCCGCCACATTCTTATAAACTTTCAGTTTATGACTTAAATTATTTTACACAAATTTAAACTCACTACCAACACCACATCACAGTGGCTTTATCAAACTACTGATTTATATTAGTACAGATATCGCAAACTATTTTAGGATTCCGCGAATAAGTGGAAACGTTATTTTGACATATAAGTATTTTCATCCATACGTTAATAACGTTTAGCGTGTAACGGTATTTAGGACGAAATGAAGGCATATATTATTTAGATGGACGCTATTTTGAAGTTTTGTATGGGACACATGAATTAATCATAAAACGTTAATTTGTTTGTATTTAAAAGAATACATTTTGCTCTATAAACAAGAGCTCGAAAACTGGACTAATATATTCTATTTCACAGATGCTCTCGTTTTTGTGATGAAAATCAAATCTCACCAACATGAAATTTTAAAACAAGAAAAATGTAACGTGTTTTTCTCACAACTCTTCATTGCAAATTTCAATACCGTTATACGCTATTAACGTAAAATAACGTTCTCATTAACATTCAATATGGGATAGTAATTGATGCGAATGAAGTAGTGGAAATATTTAAAAAGAAAAACAGAAGATTAATTTTGTAATATTCTGTGTTTCTGTGATAGGTAAATAACAGAACGCTATTTTTCTATTTAGCTGATAGTACTGTCCCACTGCTCAATTCCTTCGAAGATATTTTTTCTGTATGTATATTTTACATATTTAAAATCTTTCTTATATAAGGGTTATTTTATGTACTTTTAGTCGTTTTATTTTCTTGAACCCCTACGATACTAAAACCTGGCTACGCTCGTGCATTTTACGGTAATAGGTACCGACTGGGCTTGCAAACGAAAAAGGCATTTTGCAATATTTGGTTTTTAATACCAAGTAGGTACAACCTCAACAATACAACAATCGAAAAGATTGTTAGTATTTCCTTTAAAAATATTGAATTCCTTGTTATAAACATTATTGGTATATTGATTTTAATAGAAACGGACCTGCTTTATACCTGAATTGTCAGTTTATAAAAAAATATTCTCTTAATAATGTTAGGATATTTCTGGACGGACTTTACATTAAACAATTTGCAACACCATAACCAATTATACCCGTAAACGTAATGCTTGATACGTTATGAGCATTATGCAAACAAAACAATAAATTATTACCAACGATATTTTCTTTACGCTGCTTAACAATATTCGAATCTTGTGTTCTGTTGCAGATCTTCTTGTTTTTATTTTAGCCACTTAAACTTCACGCACACATTAACAATAGATAAATTAATAATTTTAAAACTGTTCAACGTTTAGACTGTATCGATAGAATCCGAAGTTTGGAGAACAAGCTTGCTGCCAAATACGATTATTCACGTGATTGAAGTAATGATTGACCTTGACGAAGATACATCTGTTTGGTTCTTTTGTTATGTAAAAGAACACGTGAAAAAGATCGGAGATTTTCTATTTTATGTTGCGAGTAGGTATTAAATAATTTTTTCAGTTTTCTTGTATGCAGGTCTTATTTGTTGACATTATTAGTCATTTTGCATTTTCTTGGTAAAAAGAACTAAAACAAATTTTTAGAACTCTAGAACATATATCGATACAGTACCTACGGCCTTTATATAACTGAAGAAAAAACTAAATATTCAGAAATAGGTACTGGCGAAAACACGAAAATAGATAAAACAAGCAATGGTAAAAACTATTTTTCCCAAAAACGTACGTCATCTTGAAAATCTGAAAGTAACAGCGACAAAAGCGATGAAGATATGGTAATAGACAAAACGATAATGAAAGCCGACAAAGCCTTGAGAGCCCTAGAAAGTATGATAAAATCATAATTTAACAAGGAAAACAAAGACTATGGAAAACATTCATACAACCAATAGTTTGGCCAGCTATGAAAGGAATGCGGCCGAAAACATTCGATATTTCCACGTTCAACTATAAAAAGGGTTGAAAAAATAGACTTTTGATTATCAACAATAAATTAATAAGGATTATACGTTGATGCTTTTACAGTTAACAGAAGCAAACGTGAGCCCTGGTGGGCGTGTCCATGTCGCTGTAGTTGTATTTTTGTAGTAACAATTCGATATTTTGAATCGATAACCAAATATCGATACCATAAATGTCAACTGTCAAGAGATATGTAAACAAAGTCAAACTTGCTAAAAATGTAACTCTAAATATTAATAAAAAAATTTATATTGGGCCAAAAATAAAACTACCGTTTACCCTAAATGTCTATATTCTCAAATAACATGACTCTGTAGTAATGTCATGAAAAATAATGGTCAAGTTTCTATGAAAAGCAACAAAATATGAACTGGTTATGTAGCCTTTTCCTTCATCTATCTGCTTACACATCAGGATCTTTTGGAGTAGAGCCATCGAATGCCGTTTGTTAACTTTTTGTTCAATTCAAATCAATAGTGTGACCTATTTGGTATATTTAGAAATGTAATTTTTTCCAGTGTTCATTTTTCTTAACAGCCGAAAGGTAAAGTGCATGAGAGTGTTATATTGGAATATACACTTCACCACCACCAATTAGCTAAGTCTTATATATTTAGTTGTTGTTTTAAACAAGAATGTATGGCAATAATTTTTTTCAATTTTTCATATATATATAAGTACCTATACTAAATGCTGTTCTACATCAACTTCATTTCATTTGCTTTATTCAAACATAACAGAAATTAGAAACTATATTATTTAATTAACAACATTGTTTTACAGTTTCACTTTATATATTTAACACATTACATTCCAAGTTCAAAAAAATTAAATCAATCACAAAATTGATGTGTAAAAACTACTTATTCAGTTGGGTATCACAAATAAAACAATTTTTGATTTTTCAAAATTTAATACAAATTCATAATCGGATATTAATACATGGTGTTCTCATTGAAAAAAAAACTGTAGATGACTTCATTAATTGAAAGTATTATACGTTATATTTAAAAAGACATTAGATTTCAAGCAAAATCAACATGTATTGAATTGAAATCATTTATTTAGCTAATGAACCATGGACATCATATACGTTCATGTAATGAATTTATAAGCTACTTTATAGCACAAGATATTAAATATGAACAAAATAAGACACTGTAGTCTACAATAATGTTTGTCAGTTTATTACTGATCACTTTCACATGAATTACTCTCACTTTCATATTCATCACTCCCACTTTCATCTGATGAACCAGTGTTGACAGTGAAACACATATTTTCTACCACATCATCTACTAGTCCATCATTCCTCCACATTTCTTCCCCTATATGGTCCACATGGTCACAGTGTTTGTTCCATTCCAAAGAACCAACTTCATCAAAGGCTGCTCGAACTAATTGTTCTATTTGAGCAGCACTTTGAGAAACATTTTTCATTGCCACTTTATGTTTGACGCTACTCCATATTAGCTCAATTGGATTGAGGTCACAGTGATATGGAGGCAACCGTACCACAGTATGTCCATGTTTTTTCAACAACTCATCCACATAGTACATTTTGGAATGGTTGGCTTGTTTGACAAGATGCAAAAGTACTGCTTTAAGCATATCATTTGTGGTTGAGATTCCATTAGCTTCAAGCCATTCTCTAATAATATGCTTCAGAGTTGATTGGGTTGGTGCTTTATTAATTTGAACACTGTGGTAAGGGGCATTGTCCATAATCACAATACCATTAGGAGGTAAGTTTGGTATAAGTTGATTTTCTAACCAGTTCATAAAATTTGTGTGGTTCATGTCATCGTGATAATCCCCTGATTTGCTTTTTGACTTGAAAATTAGTAGTCCATTCTTAACAAACCCATAACGTCCACCAGCATGTACTATTATGTACCGTTGACCAGCTCTGTTGGATGTATACACTCCAGGTTCATCTTCCGATTGCCAGCATTTACTAACACCATATGATGGATGGATATAAGTTTCATCCAAATAAGTTATTGGCCTCTTGTTGTGACCTAAAGCATAATTTTCGCTCAAACTTCTTAAATAACGAGCCCGCCAAGCTACAATATCATTACGTTCCATCAAAAGTTTTCTTTTATTGTGACACTTTTTATACTGAAAACCAATATTTTTCAAGTGCTTTCTTAAGGTGCCTGGACTGCCAGAGTAATCGACTTTATTTTTCATTTTATTTACCAAAATCTTTATTGTTGGGATTTGTTTATCTACCATATAGCATTCATGTACAGTTCTTTTCAAAATACCCAAGTCACAATCATCCAATTGTATTTTGTTGGTACCTCCATTTTTTTGTTTTTTTGAAGGTGACCCCAGTAAAGCACCTTCTTGCAACTGTAATTTCTCCTTTCTAATGCGTTTTATGCAGGTAACTGATTTTCCTGTCGCTGCTGCAGCTAATTCTGTGGCTTTGTCCAAAGGGAATGACCACACACCAGCAGTTTTTTGTTTATCAAAAAATTCCACAACGTTTTTAATAATATTGCGAGCTTCCGTGTGCACTGTTTTCCTCGATTTTTTATACATATTGTTGAGACAAATCTGCAAGAAAAACAAACATTACTAGGTCTGATGAAATTGGTTATTGTGTGTTGTTCTAGGTTATGTTTATTAATAATAATTATAGTACATACCTTACTATGTTAAGTTAATTATCAAATTAACAAAGACTGATTGTTCTGTAATTAATGGAGCAAATAATGATTATAATGAAATAATAAATAATAAAGTATATAGAAGCAGATTATATGGCAGCTGACATCAAATAGAATGCAGTCCAGTGTTGCCGATGCAAAAATAAAAATTACCCGAACTTACTATTCAAATTATCGGAATTTGTCAAAATTACCAAAAGGACACATTGGTTATCTAAATAAAGTCTTCGACCCCAGTCAAGATGGAAAATTCCCAAAAACAATAGTCATTTTATATATCCCTTCTACAAAATATTCGAAAAACTATTGGATCCAAATTAGTGAGATTGTCTAAAAATCGGATAATCATCCTCGCATTGACAACACTGATACAAAATGAATAAAATGATGTATGTTGATGAAATCATTCGGTCATATTATTTCGATTACATTTAACAATTACTAATGGACAATCGTTAACATTGGCTCTTGATTGGCTGCTTGCGATGACCTTATTTTAGTTCGCATATTTTCCGGGGCTCATGTTTGGTTCTGTTAACTGTATGTGCTGCGTTTCATTGGATTTTGTCTATTACATTTTTTTCAAATACTGAAATTTGTAAAGCAAACATCTCTCCGAAGATATTAAGGGGTTTCTTTGAATCCGGTATCGCCGTGCGTGTGTAGCTTTAGATAGGTTTGCCAAACTATACCCTGTTAGGATAGGTATGAGAGGCGTTAAACTCGCGTTTGCCAAACGCCAAACTATACAATTGCTATTGACTATAAACATAATAACGCGAGTTCAATGCAAGTACTCTGTCTACTCGCATTACCTCGCATTAGAACATAACATTTTATAGATTTGCATGGTGGGTTCAGTTGCCACGCAAGTTTTGAAGCGAAAAGTTCTTGTTCAATATTTTCATCTGTTTTTCAAAAAAGTGACTGACTAGTGAGTAGTGACCATCTAGTGACTACGGACTACGGTATACATGCGCACTAAACGCGTAAATTCGTAAAACATTTAAATTGTGGTAACAGTGTGAGCTAGCCCTTATCTGGATGAGAAGCTTGGATATTAAATAAAAAGAGTAAAAGTAAACTGGGGAGGTGAGAACGAAGGATTTTAGGAAAAATTTACGGAGGAATTAAAGTTGTAGGGCAGTAAAGAAGAAGAACAAATAAAGAAATCTAAGTCATGTATAAGGCATCATTTATTGTAAGTAAAATTCAAGCACAACAGCTTCCATGCTTTCGCCATGTGGGTACGATGGATGACGAAATTTGTGTGAAGACGATATTTTTTCGAGGTTGGAAAAAAGTGGACGCCCTAGGCAGAGATGGCTTGAAGCAGAAGGTAAAGAGGACTAGAATAGGATTGCAAAATCGATTAAAATGGAAAAATATAACAAACAAATTAGAAGTCCGAAAAGCTGTTTTGTATATTATACATTTTTCGTATAAAAAAGCATTAAATGTTCCAGCACACTTAAAATGTTAACAATGGCGTTTGTCGAATGATCTGACAAATGTTTATAAGTGATTCACAGAGAGCTGAGCAAATGTTAAAGATAATGCTCGAACTGGAGGTCTCACTGATAAAAACGTTGAAGCGGTAAATAAATTTGTTGTTGAATCGCTATTAGAGAAGTTGTTGAGTATGTCGGTATATCGGTTAGTTCACATCACGAGTGATTTAGGTATGAATTGTATGACAGCAAAGTTTGTTCCGAAATTACTAAATATTGACCAAAATCAGTTTTTCGTTCATACGTTAGGATGTAGAGTTGACGCAAATATAGAGAACAGTACGGTGACAGTACCTACAGGCCGCCATCTTCGAAAATGTCCGATCGCTTGTCACATGTTTATGTTTAAGTCTCAGATGCGCTCAGTAAACATCGTTTTTATACGATAGCTTATTCTCGTTTCGTTTGTTGTTTAGTGACAGATTGTTCTTATGTGAATAAGGAGTTTTATATACTATTCTACGTTCAATAATTTTTTGATCGACTTTATTTTTTAGCTGGATATCTCAAGAATTTAAATATTTGGTATTGGATATATTTAATAAGTTAAAATGGAGCGCCATACTGGAACGAGAATCGTTTGGAAACGAGATCTGCGTTAACTCTAAGACGATATAAGATGCTCTCCATGTTCCTTGATCTCTAAGAATGTATGTATCGTTCTGTCTCAAATAATAATTGTTTATTTACGCATGCATTAGCATGTTGCAGCAGTTGAATTTCAAAATAAATTATATTTCAACTGGACAGTGTATGTGATTCACTATTTATGTAATAGAATATATAATTACCATGAATAATTATGTTCTTACGACGTTAGTGAAAACAATTTTATTATGTTTTCATATCCAAATTGGCCTATAAACTTATTGAAACACGCGATCTACTATTATGAATTAATGTTTTTCTGTTCTAAGTTATTAACTCTTTTATAACATTGACAGTGGAGCGAATTCCAACCTTATTTTATGTTGTATTGTAATCTGGTTATTAAAAAAGTTATGCAATCAAGTATTTGTAAGAGTTTGAGCATGTTAGATCGAATTAATGGTATTCCGATGACGGACAACTTTAACTTTTGGTCGCCCATAACAGATAGAAGAGTGAAATGAGATAAACACGTCTACTATTACAAGGTGATCTCACAAACCCAAACTCTTTCTTTTCTGTTGTTAATCAATAATAGCATAATATGATTGTACATTTATTTCTTAACATAATAATATTGATACTGGTTCAGCTGTTTTCTAACAACGACTTATATCCTTCTTATTTTTGGAACTATTATACAGTGCGTCCATAAAGTACCGCATTCATTCAATATTTTCAATTTTCAAATAAACAATAATATTAGAAATACTCAAGTTGTGCTCTTTATAATCAAAATCTAGAACAGATTAATGCCCTATAGTTAATAATACTAAAAATAAATAAAATGTAATTTCCAGTTCTTCTTTATTGATGAAATGAAAGTTTCGTTTTCCCAGTTTGGTCTTAATCGACCTCAGATCGTAAATCATACACGCAATTGCGTCCAATAGCGGTGATTACTCTTATACAGTGGGGAACTGCCATAATTTTAAAAATTCATATGTATTTAACTACTAATGTATATCAAAAAAATTCGTATTGAGTGGCAAATGGTTTTAGTGTTTTATCTTGGACAACAAGGAGTAATATTTTGGGATTAAAAACATATTTATTTTGAACTAATATTTATTGAACACCTTCTATTTTCACAGATTATAATTGGTCATTTAGCTTCTACCCAGTGAAAATAAATATAAATGTTCAACCTTTGATATCTCTTATAACATAGGCAGCTTATGACATTTTTGTCAAATTGTTCTACACATGTCTGTATATCATTCTTGACTCACTGAACGAATTGAAGGTACAAATGCAATTAAATTTTTTTATTTAAATCATTGTTGCTTAAGGCAAACTCTAATTACACAGTATTTTTGAAGTGTTTGTAGGCCGATCTCGATCTCGATGCATTGTTTAAACACCTTAATACGAAAGCGTCTGATTCTCTCCCTCAAGCAATATTCCTGTCAGGAGCTAATCAATTATATCTCTAGTGGAATTGATTAGTTTCAGAGTCTGTGGGATTTGTAAACTAGTTGTATGCATAATTAATTATTTCAAGTGGCAAGAAAATTTGTTGGGTTTACGAGTATAGATACAAAATTGTATTGAAGAATTTATCGCAAAAACAAGAAGATAACACCTGGCTTGTTAGCGATTAAAGTGTCTTCAGTTGAACTGGGATATTCAAGAGTTAGTCAACAGGACCAAATATATAATCATCAAAATGAAATTAGAACTTTATAGCAAGTAGTCAAAAACTGGTGCTGCAGAATCAATCGAATTAAGTTCAATTATCAAGAATTTGTTTTAGTGCATAAATTTGGGCCATTCCCAAAATCTCTCAAGCCCTACTCGCTGGATAATGTGTAATTGTCTATTAGTTCTTGTGTGGTAGGTGTGACTTGCTAATTTATGAGTTTTATTGAAGTACTTTCCACTCGAGCATAAGAAGTAAAGTTGTTTCACATAAAACATTATATTTATGGAATAATAGCTTTGTGCTGTATCATCTGCTTCTAGAATGTATGAGTTTTAGGAATCGCATTTGAGGGACTTCTTCCAGTAATTCGCTGCACTACCCCATGCCACTATTCCATTTCTTATATATTTTTCTACGAGTACATGATAAAAGTGTTTGAATGTTTCGGACGGTAATCATTTTTTTTGGGGCATTCGTAAGCAAAGGAGCATATTTTGTGGCCTTTCTATTTAAATTTTTACGTGTAGTAGCAGCGTTTACTAAATTTAATAAAATACGAATCAAACGACTCGTTGTACACTCTGGATTCTTACAGTCCAACTAATGGAGCTTCGGTTTACAATTTTTTATTGTATTTTATAAATTTTATATAATTCGTAAGGCTATTATTTGTAATTAAATTTAAAAAATAATATGATCAGTAACGTTAGTTGTTTGTATGAAGTTATCAGGAATCAAATTGGTTTTTACAAAAATATGGTCCCGGCAAGACAGACAGACAAGATATTACATACTTTTCCAAAATATGTTTTATCATTTTATCAAAAGTCAAACGCATATTGATTTTGTCGCATTCTGATAGAGAGGTCGATGAAAGCGCTGCAAACTTCCATCTATTTTTATATTAATAATAACAGGGTTCGATAGACGACGCTACTTCGTATAGGAGAAATTGATATATCCGAAATTAGGACACCATCCGATATTCGGGTCTTTTCCCCTACCTTTAAATACATCAATAAATATACCTACTCTTTTTCCAAGATTTGAACACCAGAGTTATAGAAAACTAGTTAGTTGTTTTTTTCTAAATACAGCCGTCAAGATGAATGAGTTGTATATTCAACTCAAATATTCACAGCCGAATAAAAGTATTCGCTCTATATATAGTTTTTATAATTTCAGAACAAAATAAAAACTAGTTTTCAACACTATATTCAACTTCCGACTTATTCAGTGGTATTTATTTGTGAATAATAAAGTATCAAAGTGATATCGACCGCGTATCCTTTTCTCAGTTTAATTTATGCGTTTCAAAAATAACTTTATAAAAATAAGTAATAAAAAATACTTTATGAAAATCAAGTGGGTGTTCAACAACGGAAAATTTCAGAATATACAGCAGCAGTGTCACTCATTAATTATTGAGAATATCATTATTTAGTTTTTACAATTGGATTCCAAATATTGAAATGCATTTATTCATTTATGCGGCTACCAGTTTTATATATATTATCAAAAACCCAATTACCAAAGTATATGGTGTAGGGTATACTTTTACAATTATACTTATTCCAACTAGGTACATCACATTATGCTTAAGACATATATATCCATTTTTTCAGCGATGCTCCGGTCCAGATAGAATTTTATTCATGTACAAATTTAGCCCATTGTTTTTTATCTCTTGCCATTGTTTTTGCTTCTGTCCATGTTTTACCTTTTTCTTGCAGTATGCCTACCATAACACCATCCCATGTTTGTTTTGGTCTTCCCTTTTTCGTTCTTTTTTGTATTTTCGATTGCCACACTTTTTTAACTGGTTTTGTATCGTTCTTTCTTTGTAAATGTCCCCACCAGCTTAATTGTCTCTTTTCAATAAATGTAAGTGTTGATTCTGATTGTGTTTCTAGTATTGGTTTTAACCTGTTATTTATTATTTGTTCATAAATATTTACTATAGTGTTCAGCAGTTATTCCTCTGTAATTACTGCAGTTCTTTTTGTCTCATTTCTTGTGTATAGGTGTTATTAATGCTGTCCCCCATTCTTCCGGTATTTTTTCGTTATGCCAAGCTTTATTTAAAATGTCAAGTGTTATTTGGGTACCTACTTCTCACAAATTTTTTATCATTTCAGCAAAAGAAAAGATGTGGTCTGATTTTGGAAATAAAATGGAAAAAGACAATTCAAGCAATCAAAAACTATTCTACTAAGTTTTAAAATCATTTAGAAAAAAAAAATCAGTAAGTGTATTTTATGTCAAAAATCAAAAACAAGAAATACTAAAAAATGAAACTGAAATCATTAATAGATGGAAAGAACATTTCCAAGAATTATTAGGACAACAAGCACAAGAAAGTGAGGAGAGCCTAGAACAACCCGAAAATACCAGAAATATTGACCAGGAGACCGAAAATGAAGAAATTAAAATGGACGAACTAAAGACGGTAATAAAAGTACTAAAAAATGGAAAGGCACCAGGACATGATAAGATCACAAAAGAAAAGTAAAACCGTAAAATCGGTAAGGATATATTTAGTAAATGGTTAATAACAGTCCAGTGAGATAAGTAAGAATGATCTAGATTGAATAGAATAAGGAAGACCAAGGACCCAGAAGGTATGGAAATAAATGGAGGAGTAAAAAAACTACCATGCCTCCAGCAATTACTTATTAAAAAAACGAAACTAACAAAAACCAGTTAATAAACCAAGGTAACAATAAAAACCATAATACTTGTAATAGATACTATCGATTTAATATAGAAATCCTATAATACTTTGGATACGCCGCTGAATGCCAAAAGGCAGTATTGAAAACACTGGGCACATAATTTTATACGACAGCTGCACATAGAGAGAAGCAAATATTCCGTGTCTATTTTCGTTTTAAGAAATACAAATAAAATATTTTTCCAGATTGCTTCCCGATAGAAACCAAGGAAGAGAACTTATAAATTTACTAACGTTGGTATAATTAAGTCATTCACAGACGGGAATTTGGAGACATGATACTTTATACTCGAAGAATATTAAAATAAAACAAACATTAAAATTACCATTAAAGACCATATTTGGAATATCTGGTAGCAATAGGGAACTTTTCAATATTTTTAATCCAAAAATATCATTAAGTTACCTCTTACGTATTTCAAACGACCTCCAAAGCACGCCAAACCTGCTGACGCGATTCAGTATGATCTGCTGTAGCTGCTACTCCTTTATGTTGTGGAATGTAAGCGATTAAAAGCTTAAATGGATCAAACCTAAAGTGAGGTTCAGGCTACCTTTTTTAGAGGTGAAGAAATACCAATAACAATTTTTCCTCCGTATTGGTCATACATCCCTTTTACATCTACACTACAGAAACGGTACCAAGATGTATTTACAATAAATTAAATATTAAACTTTCTTTTATCAAATTACTAACCCCTAGAATGGTTGATGTGGTAAATAAACAAAAAAATCGTGATTTTCAGTTTTTTTACTAACATTATTATATTTTATGTGTCATCGGTAATTACTATAATACTGTTTTTACTTACCTAACCGACAAAAATAATGTTCAAGGACATATTTTTTTATAAAAATATGTATTCACGTTTTCGTATAACTATTTAAAAAAAAATTGGAAAAATTATGTACGCCTATATCTAAAAATAAATCATTTCGTAACAACGATTAATTATTTTCGCATCAAGTCAAAACTACAACATACGTAGATAATCTATTATAGTTCTTCATTTACATAATATGTATCTAGATCTAGGATCTAGACTATCTACTTTGAGGTTAATATTTTTGCCGAAGTTTTTAATTTTTTTTATCTTAGCGAACTGTCTGTGAAAATGATAAATAATGAACTACTATTTTAATTGAAGTACTGTTATGTATTTTTTCAGAGCCGGATTTAGCTTGTGGAAAGGGTCTATAGCACCGGGCCCTCTCCGATATCACTATAACTTGTAATTTTTCAAAAAATTTAGAAACATGATGTTTAGACATGCCGAAAGACTAAAAGTTCAAAATTATTCGATTCAGAATTGAATTTTCTATAAAAGGAGAAATTTTCCACATCGAAAAACCTTAGATATGGATTTTAGAATTTTCAGTCCACACCGAAACGTTTACTAATTCGCGAAGACTCATTATTTTCAAAATTCCTCTTTTCATAGAAAATTCAATTCTGAATCGAATGGCGTAGACTACAACCTTGCAAACTTTAAGGTTCCCGAGATATTAGCCAATATGTGAAGAAATGTCAAAAAGTCAGACTCCAGGTTTTCATAAAACTGGCCATAAAATGAGACGGGTTTTGAAAAACCTGAATTTTATTCCATTTTATGGGGATTCAGAACAAGCAAAACATTTTTCACTAAATTAATATTTAAAAATTTTCACCATATGAATATCTAGACCATTCACAATCAACCTCATAAAATGCCAGTATTTAATTTTTTAAGTGTAAAGTTTTTCCATATCAATGGAAGAGGGTTGTATATCTTACCGTAATGTTCTTTTATTTAGTTTGTTGAACAATTTCGATTATGTTATTGTATTGTTACAAAATTAAAATTATTTTTTAATGATCAAAAAATTACTATCCCTGATTTCGAATTCCCAAGTGGGCCCTACCGTTTTTAGTCCCGGGCCTTGGGAGAGTTAAATCCGACTCTGATTTTTTTTTTTAAATGTCTATGACAACATTCATATATTTTTCGTTGACCTTTAAAAAAATTACATTTTATGTAATACTGTCCGAATGAAAAATACTATTTTTGAATGTAAGTATTTTCCATCCGCAATCTTTTCGGTCGCTAAAACATTAACACATCCAAATTTCCGAAACTTATTGCATTTTTGAAAAACAAGGCGTAGAGTACAAAGCGAAAAAATCTAGTATTTAGTTGAGATAAAATAAACAAATTTTTTCGTGGATTCCCCAAATGGATCTTATTTTTTTGAACGGCGGACGAAAAGAGTTTGCGGACGAAAAAACTGTCTAGTGTCTCGACTGCGCCTCGGCAATCAATTTGCAGGCTAGACTATAATCGACTATAATAGACTCTTTTTCGTCTTTGGACATAAATAACTATTCTACTTGTTGCCTAATAATTTAATATATTTTTCTAAGCTTTTTGGTTGCCTTCAAATAACTAAAACGCCATTATCGAAATTTTAAATAGATAAATTAACTCCAATGTTAAAATGTCATATACCTGGAAATGTTATTGTCACTTTGACATCGATAAAAAAAGGTGCATCCTTTTTTATCGCTATAAAAACTCCTCTTCCTCAATATCTAGTAAGCGGACGTCACTTTTACACAATAACAATGAGTCGCAAGTTTGGTTAATAAAGATAATTATTGTTGTTGTTCATCCATATATTCTGTCGTTAATTTATCTTGCCAAAAAACACTCGAGCTTTTCTTTTATCAGATAAATTCCTCTTTAACTCAAAATTTTGCCAATCACTAAATTTGCTCGAAAAACTAACATTAGATAAAATCGCTCCACCTTCGGTGTCGCGATTTTATCATGTCAGTTTTTCTCGTAAAATTAGTGATTGGCAAAACTGTTTCGTTGCAAAGAGAAATTTATCCGATAAAAAAAGCTCTTGTGTTTTTACTGTTGATAAAAGCAGTATTAATATAAACCAATCAATAATTCAATTCAGATGTCAAAGCTAAAAGAATCCATTATTACATGATCTCGGGACATCCGTGGCGGTATTTCATATATTTTTACAAATATATGCGTCGAAATTGGGTCCATCTGAAATGTTGAGGAGAGGGCATACAAACTAATCGAATGACGATGATATAGGTACCTACACGGAAACGTTCTTCGTCCCGAAGGTGGGCTCATTAATGTTTTGTGCTAAACAAGCTACATTCTCTGTATTAGTTGGGCTCGGTAATGTAGGATCAGCTGTTACATCAGTGATTCTAGTGCTGTTCCATTTTCTGTACACTATGATATTCCATACATTTTTAACTGTTTTTCCAGTTTTCTTGCTGTGGCATATTTTTATAAACATTACAAAATTCAGTAGAACCAGCTCTGTATACGTTTATCCGTTTTGTATAATATTTATAATTTAGCAGTACACTTAATCGTACAATTAATGTAAAATACTAATAAACGCATTCACATTTTCTTATTGGAAAGCTTTAATGATGTATTGCGAAATGTGTAAGTACATTGGATTAAAATACGATTTCATTTGATATTAAAGAATTACCCACCCATAACGATAAGAAAAAATGTAAATAGTTATTACAATCTTCGCATCCAAAGGATAATATCGCGCTCAAGGCAAGAAATGCACTCTTCCAACATTTACGAAGAACATTCACTTCAAGAAAGCATGACCGATTGACTTTATATTTTGTGTAGGCAATGTTATTCCAAAGACAGAATCGTCTCCGCCGAATCAAATATTGGGTATTTTTTATCCCCTTATTCGCCACCCTTTTTTTAAATTTAAAAGATGAATAAGTACAAGAGTCCCAAATTGTTAAGATGATATATTTGGAGTTTTGAAAAAATGACAATAAGAATAGATAATTAATTAATCTCAAAGGTAATAGTATAATACTATTATAACGCCTTACAGAAACTTTGAAAATCAAAGAACAAAGACCGATCACTTAGAAGCAACAACTACTTCCCTGTCTATATGCCACGAAGGAGATTGAATTACACGTTAAATGGGGTTGGTATATCTGCAAGATAGAACCAACTAATTTAGTTTGCAATTATAAAGGACAGTATCACTTATAGTCCGGTTTCAATATGCAATATTAGGCATGAAAGGTTACATTACAGGTATATGCAAGGTGGTTGCTTTACTTATTCTGATTTGCTGACACTGCCGAAAAAACTATCGCAATTGTTGAAGAAAAGAGTTTTGTTTCATCACGACTATTTTCCTGCCTATTCGCCTGCTATTACTTTCTGTTTCCAAACTTAAAAAAATGGCTTGGTGGAAAGCGATTTCGGACAAATTAAGAGGTAATTGCAGAGACAACCGCGTATTTTGCGGAACTTCCGATTATTTCTTGGATGGTTTGAAAAAATCGGAAACTCGCTGGACTGTGTGTAGAGTTAAAAGGAGATGATGTTGAAAATAAAATATTTTTTGACAGTAAAGTAACATTTCCATTGAAAAGTCACTCTTCCGTCAAACCGACCGCGTATAATTGAATATATTTATTGCAAAGGGGCACTAAGGACATAACCCGGACGAAAATGTTCAAGGAAATAAGATTGTAGAAAGGAAATAAGCTTATAGAGTGAGTTCATACTGATAAATTTATGTTCTTCAAATTACATGAAAATCGGGTCACTTGACAGACTTAAGACTTGTATTTTTACTGCCTAGTCCGGGTATCTTTCACAGTCGAATAGGTAGACCATAACGTTGAAGATTTTATTTTCTTTGAAAAGATCGGAAGCAATGACTTTCAGCTATTTACACGGATAACAGACTCTCTGTAAAACGCACATGTGCGTTCAAATTAATCTAATTGCATTCCACGCACGTGTGCCCACAAATTAATTTCGAATATATTTTCATTGATCAATTAACCGAACTAATTGTTAAATTAACAGAGATTAGGATTTATTTCTCTTGTTTTGTATGTGCCAATGCTTGTTAACATTTTGTTGAGAAAACAAACGAATAAGACCAGTCATGCAGCCTATTTATTTCGAAACGTTGTTTTAAGATTATACGCATTTAATAAATATTAAATTGAAGTATAATATTATTCACTAAGAAACCTTTGATTGACAATACCATCAATACCATCAGGAAAAACTGATTATAAATTAGAAAACTATATGGTTAAGAATCAGCCAATTTATCCCAACAGGATTTTAATCATACAGTATTTTTTCCAACTTCCTTTAAAAAATTTTGTCCGAAAATTAACTATAATATGTATATAAAAATATTGTAATACGTCAGATTTTGATATTTAGGTACTGTTAAACCTGAGGTATTTACTTCTTCTCAATCACGTGTGTTTCAATTAAAATTTAAATATAAATTTATACATTATAACCTCCGTAACCTTCTAATCATCTTGTCCATGTATCATTGTAATACTAAAGAGGAATATACAGTGCGTTCATAAAGTAACGCATTACATTCATGATTAGCTAAATAAACAATAAAATTAGATATTTCCGAAACAGGTCGATTTTTGATTTTAATTTACAATTTTTTCAAAGGTCATGGGTTTGGAGTTTGGCGTTCAGGAGTTCTATTTTTCTTCCAAATATGGTAAGTGAAACATGTCAGGAAGTTAATCTTATACCGTTCAGATATCCCTACCGCGTTTGACAGAAGTGTAATTCATTGTCTGTCGGGGCATATGGCCCGAGAAGTAGATGTTGCTTCTTAATGTACGGTCTATTTTTTGAAAAGTTATTTTCAAATTTGTAGGCGTTATAATAGTATAATACCATGATCTTGACATCTATTGATAACACGCTTTACTTAAATATGACAATTGTTACAGGAAACTGTGATTATGGTAACCATTTTTTCCGGTAGTTTACCGTTTACCTATGACAGGGAGATAGAACGATAACTAGATGAAGACTCAAGGTTTTTTCCCGCTTTTAGTATTGGTATGATGTTTGCTTCGTTCCATTGTGTCATGTAGGGATGATTTTGCCAAATAGGTATTGTTAAATATTCTAATCAAGTAATTTTTTAGTTCTTCGATAAATAATTTGGTCATATCCTGGGGCTGACGATTTTGTTTCTTTTAATACATTTACCAATTCTTCTAATTTATATAATATTCAAAATATTGATCCGTTTCAAAGCCAAGTAAATGTTAGGTCTGGTTATTTATATTAGTTTCTGCACCTATTTGTTCGAAATAATTTGCAAGTTCATTTTATATCTACATACAAGGTGTCCCAAATGTTTGAATAGTATAAAAATTCAATTTGTCGATTAACTACAATACCCTATACTTATTATACTTAATACTGTCATTAATTTTTGACATAAAAAGCAACAGATTTTTAAACAAAACAGTAATCTACTTCTATCTCGTGAAGTTTTCAAAAACAGCAGCGGAAGCAATAAGGATAATTTATTAGGCAAAGCAAAATATGATGAGTGTTAATTTTTTGGTGCTAATAATAAAAAACCAATAAGTATGTTATCTACCTTGTTGGATTCCAAATAGCAAGCAATTTTCAACGAAAATACACAGTGAGGTGTGACTGCCAAAGGACTGTTGAGTGCAGTGAAGGAATTTTGATACCATTAACAACAGTTTTTACAGTATTGGATTATCTTTTAAATTAAGCTAGATATTCCCTGTAAACGATAACTTTGGACACGGTGTATATATAAAATTTTGAACAATATTTTTACTAATTATATCATGGTTTGCCACATCTCGTGGTGGGCTCCAATAAATATTTCAAAAAGGGTTAAAAGTCTGAAATAAAGAAAAAACTTGAGAAGTGTCAAGGGACACCCGGATGGAACGAAGTTCGTTTCGATTAATTAGTGAAGGAATTGTACATATACATACACACACCGAAACATTTATATATATACATATATATATGTACTCTGTCTGTCTATTCTTTCATACACGTCATAGATGTGCGGGACTTTGTAAACCCAACAACAGAGTGTATATATATATACTCTCTCGACTTCGTAAACACAACAGCGTATAGGTTAGAACACGCACGGCTTGCTAAATACATACGTTCTGAAATTGTAATATTAAAATATGATTTGTTTTTGAATTTATTAAAATTATGACGCGTACACTTGCTAAACACACAAAATGTGGAGATTACAATGCATATGACTTGGTTAGCACAATAATAAAGAGATGTTATAGTGCGTACTTGCTAAAAATACAAAAGCATTTATTATTATTATCTGTATATAATCGCACATTGCAGCATGTACCTTTCTTCGCATCTAATACACATGAGAGCTCATGGCATCATGTGTTGAATGCCTTGATATAGACGCGTAGGTTGATGGTTCGCGCCCGGACTAAGGTGAAAATTTTTTCAATTTATTTGCTTTCTATAAGAGAGAAAGATACAGACAGAGAAACATGCGATGCGCACAGCTTACAATAGCTTCATATATCAAAAAGTGTCGTGACAAAACTTTTCGTAAGAATTTTATCCGTCTAGCCTCCTTTCACAACGCGCGATAAGGAACTTCCAAAAATATTGTTTAATAAAAGACGGGTTGGAACAGCAACAAATTTGTTAGGAAAAACGTAAATACTTAAATTCCACTACTATATTAAAAAAATGGACACTTGC
The DNA here is from genome assembly GCA_910591675.1 of Galerucella calmariensis. Classification (NCBI taxonomy): domain Eukaryota; kingdom Metazoa; phylum Arthropoda; class Insecta; order Coleoptera; family Chrysomelidae; genus Galerucella; species Galerucella calmariensis. Next base: position 312,959 of record CAJUYG010000003.1, on the reverse strand, counting down.
CAGTTGAGCTCGTCTCGAAAGAATCTGACCCCATTATTATAAAAAAAGGACTTCCTAATAATAATATTTTCCTGTAATTTGTAAATAAGAACTACTGCTTTTAGTTAAGAGTAATTTGTTAGTGGTGTTCAAAGGTCATAAAATCAGAAGGAGTTTCGATGTAATAAAAATATCATTTAAAGAGTGTTTTGGTCCGGCCTATACGCCGAAACGGATGTGAAAGCTAAATCTCGTCTCACGTGATAAGACTCGCTGCATATGAGATGAGTGACACGCGTTGTTTCCAATCATTATGTATGAGCATGAAATGAAGATTTCAAGTGCAATTTATTTAAAATGTCAGCTACATGTATTAATCACACCCAAATACTTTCCCCCACATTGTATCTCGTTTAAATACAACTTCGCATTCACACATATTGAAGAAAAAAATGTGATTAATTTTCAATAAAAAAATATTTTTAGTTTGGCAAAAAAGAGCTTTGGCAAAATATTTTTATAGTTTTATGAAATGTCCTGAAATACTAGGAATCTCATTTGAAAACATGTCCGTAAGTATTGTTCCAAACTGAAATGGAAGATGCAAAATATTACTACCTGACGCAAGTGGCTTAAGAAAATATTGATACTAAGGGTGAAATTAATAGTCGACACTTGAGGGTCACTCATACGCAAACTCAACTAAGTTTGAGTTTAGCTCGAGGCAACTTTACATATCCACTTTCATTACTCAAGTAATACTTAAATGAGTGAAGAAAGTTTGGCATCAATGTTATTATTAGGAACTCTTGGTTTCGTTTGGTTAACAATTGTGATTTACGAACGTCCTTTAACGTTCATCTGACATCTGTTGCATTGCATAACATTCATATTCGAATTTGTGTTCAGTTTGGTTCAGTTCGTGTATTAGCCACGAACTTAGGATCCTAAGTTCGTGGTATTAGCCCTCTGCAAGTATTTTATTCTCAGTTTAGTTCTTTACTGTTCATATATATTTCTTATTTGCTGCTTAAGTTTATTTTTCAAGCTAGTTATTTAATAGATAATTTTAGATTATTATTTTCAATTTTTGTAGTAGATTTTATTTCATTAAAGTTCATTATTTCTTTGGAAAATAGGAAACAAAAGAAAACTCTTTTCGTCTAGCGAAAAACTAGCCTTAAGTGAGCTGGTTCGTGAATTTTTGTTATAGAAAATAAAAAAACTGATTGTGCTAGCTTAGCTGGAAATGAATGGGTGTCACTGGCACACGAGTTTAACTCAAGCGGAGAGCATTGTTTCGTCTAAAAAATGAATTAATTCAATAATTTTGCTTTTTACTACACTAATGTGATAACTAACCTAGGTAAACTTTAAAGGTAAGCATTTTCCTCATCTATATAGTTCACAAAATCAATAAAATCATCCATCATACTAATTTCCTTGAAAAATTTGAAACTATAACAGACAAATAACAACCAAACAAAATTTTGATATCGTAAAATGACAGTGTAAGGTACAAACGTGGTTTATAGGCTAGAAATCTTCACTCAAGGGAGCTAGAATCTTAATACTTAAACAACTTAATACTTAAACGGCTATTTTAAATTTAAATAAATTACTCAATAAATACCACTTTCAGCCATTAATCAAATTCGCAAGCAAGATAAAAAATACAATATAAAAGTGCAACCGACTCTGACATTCACCTTGAGAAGAATTTCCTCATTTAAATTTTCTCATCAACGTCAAGAACAGAAGAACGAGAAGAAGAACCACCACGTGCTTTTTAACCGATTTGATATATGTTCCTGATCGTGAACTCGTGAAAAATATTTTCTGTAATCGTTGTAACGCCTCCTTATTTTCGAAGTAACACGCACAAGAAATTTTTAAAAGAAACTCAAGGTCGTAAATATCTACCACCTTGATCTTCACACGCTTCGTTTAAAGATATTTGAGGACGTGAGGCTGAATAACTTTTATAAACACATATTTTTTAATTCTTTATATTTGGCCGACATTACATCTAAGCGTCTTCAGTTTAATACGTAATACGTTTTTTGTAATAAACGCATTTTTTGTACTCTAATATGTTTTGAAGATAAAATCAAACTAAGATCCTGGTAAAGTTAAACCAAAACCAAATGAAATATATAGTCATTCTGGTCATTCATATTCATACACGTTAGTGCAAAATAAGCATGTTTTATATATATAGTAGATTAGTTTATACTTATTCCAAAGACTGTTGTCCACTAATCATTATTTATCAAAATAAATCCAACTCTTTATTATTTAGTTTTATTAATCGCCTCAATCAACTGAGAAAATATTTATTTATTATTCCTTGCAGATCGATCATCTTTAAAACAACCCTTACAAGGGTTATTATATGATGTAGATTAGTTTTTATTTTATAAAGTATGCTCATTGCTCCAACCGGAAGTAACAACTAAACCAATTCGCTGGATTTTTTACCCTTCTGAATATACTGACGATGTCCATTTGTCTTCAGTTTTTACCGGTTCGAATTATAAAAGGGCCGGAAATAACACTCAAAACCAACTTGGCCCCTCTCAGTACGTTGAGCTTTATCTTCAATTAATCGATTTCAAGATGCTATGGGTAGGCATCTAAATTGTTTCTGATTTAGCAGCCCCAAAAGTAGAAGCTGACGTACTTTCGTATTTTTATCAGTGGTTCAACATATTATATAATATATAATAATTTGAAACTCAGTTTCATAGCTCATGGTCTTTTAAAATAAACCAATTCTTTACTTTGGGGTGTAAATCCCCTAGTAGTTTTCTATTCTACGCTACAATCCACACCTACAGATCTAATGTGTACGGGGCGATATCGATTTTTGTGAGAAATTCGAAGGAACCTTGTTCGGCCCAATCGGCCCACATTCGCTTATGTGTAAGTAACCAGTTTAAGTTGCAACTACGCTATCATAAATATTTTTCTCCGTCCTTTTTATAGTCCAGCTTTAAAGCTGAAAGGTGTACAAGGGAAACAGTATCCCAAATATATGTAGAAAAGAAGAAAGAAATTAAAAATGCTAAGAGACACAAATATTACACTCACTGCGGCAAGGCTTTATGAAGCCAATGTGATAAGTAGGGTCCACACATTTATGGCCTTGATAAAGCCAGAGGAAAAATATATGAGGATGAAAGAGTGCAAATCTTACTAAAGACTCCACGGTTACAACATAGATAAACCTCAGTTTCACGCCTATCTAATAAACCTTCTTCAATTTCCTCTGATCTTCTGCACCGTCCTTCCACCCGATTTCAGTACGTCTGCATACTCGGAGACAAAAAGAGTGTCTTAAAAACAATACCAAAACCCCAAAAGCACAATGACAATAGACTGGACCGCGGACAAAAAAGTGTACCGAAGCAATGGAAGCATACAAAGACGTCTACGAAAACTGTTTTGGAAATACTTGAAAACCAAGGTCGAAGATGTGTATGTGCAAAACAACGACAAAAATGACCAAAATGACCGTATTTACTGTGATCATTGTGGCCATCGTAATAGGGTTGAGTGATCTTATATTTATCACTCAGCGGTAATAGGGGAAACAGCCACAACTGTCCTTACTGCTATTATTAACCTCTGAATCTAATTACAAATCTTAAAGTGAAAACTATTTGTAGCCTAAAATGTGTGATTTGCGCAAACATCGAAATATTTGGAAAACAATGATAAGATCTTTAAATTTGTTTTGAAACGACCCTGTAAGCAGTTAAATCATAGTAAATAAAAATGAATCCACTAGCCACTAGCCTTAAACATATATTGAATTTTTTCCATACTAAGAGATTAACTCCACACCTTTACAATCTACAAAGTCTTTTGGATACTTCAGACGCTGTTGGTATTCTCAGTTTTTCTTATTTAGCACCATATATTTATCCGTGGGTGGGATTAAACGATCCTATTCAGTCTAGAGACGGCCAGGACGTGAACATCAATTCTAAACTTTTTAATTCTGTCATTTCTAAAGACGAAACATTTATAAATTTGATACTGCTCGAACAAATACAGAGATGGATCTCAATTCGTGTCGTTTAACAAAAATATGTGGATTGAAGTTAAATATTAATAGTTATAGTACCTAAATAAAAAATTGAGATGGATAAAGTTAGCACAATCAGTTCTAAAAGTATGGATAAAGTTGTACAAAATATGTGCTCGAATTACATATTTATGCACTGCTTATATTTTTGTTTTTATTAAAAGTTGTGCACCTTAGTCTCATGCTAGCACAACTTTTTTCAGTTATCAACAATGAGCGCGGCTCGTCGGCGTGGACAAGGTGGGATAGTTCAAAAATGAAAAACCAAATTTAGTTTTTTAAATAAAAAAGACAAACGTAACTGTTACATCAAATGAAACAGACAATTGAGTTTTGCACACCGTTGATTTTTGTGGAAAAGTTAACTAGCCCAAGCTATGCTCTAAAATGCTTTTGATATCTCGCATCCATTTGAAAGTCTCCATCAGATATAATTCAGATTGTTTCTGACATATTGAAGCCCCTTTATTCAATCACTTGAAATCAAATAAGTTTTTAGTTCACGTCAAGGCCCCGTTGCATGTAAGCATATAAACAGTCCTCTTTGACGAATATGATCTTTAACACAAGGTATAAAAATATTGTTAAAAGGAAATTTGTAATTTCTTGTCTTAATTTTACCTAGTGCCAAACTCCCTTGGCTGTCACTGGTTATCAACCGATTTCAATGACACCATTGCTGATATTTTGTACAGCTTATGTGCACAAATAGCGATTTTTCTTCACTTATGTTTTTGTTTTTATTAAAAATTGTGCTACATTAAACTCAAGCTAGCACTATTTTTCTAATGTCATTCAATTTCAATGAAACGATTGCTGGTATTGTGCAAATTATGAGCACAAATCAATTCACATTTAAATCGACCTTTATCACCTCCAGCAATCAGATTCGATTCGGAGTCCAGGGTAACGAAGAAACTGTTCATACAAGAAGACAAAGAGACAATACAAAAACTAAAGTGATCAGAGCGTAGCAAAGTGTGTGGAATAACACATCACAGACGAATGGTCTAAGCCATAAAGCCATCCGTAAAACCATAGCCACAACCAAATTCAAATAGACACCAACAAATTAAAATTCAACGTCTGCGGAACTTGCACTTGACTTTAAGAAGTTGAAGCGGATAGAGTGAAAAAAAAACAGATAACACAAAGTAAAAGTACAAACAATACTAGTTTTATTTCTATTAACTAATCATATTAAATTGATCCCAGTTGATTTTTTTATGGGAATAAAATAGTGACAGTTTACTAGTTTAGATCTACTACTCGAATACTAGGTACTTACTGATGTCTACATATAAATTTCTATTTTTTATCTAGTCAATTACTTTCAAAATAAAAATAATTGAAAGTTCTATTAAGAGGTGAGTCAATAGTTTTTACAACGCTCACTCGAAATTAAACTATTCTATTTTTTTTATAAGCGAAACTGATATGTTTTTTACATAAATAAAAACATAATTATCTCTATCTTTGAAATAACTTTTTCCATTTCAAACGTATTACTTTTCGAATCAATAAAATGCAAAGATATAAGAATATTCGAATAACTTTTTAGTTAATAACTGATAAGACAACTGCAACGACCGACGCCTTATATTTGCCATTGGAAAACATTCCATTATATCTAGAACCTTAAGTACAGCATCAAACAAATAATACTGAGAACTTGGCAACATCATTGGAGTATATATGCAATAAGAAACTGTAATAACAACCAAAAGTACCATCGCCCAAGATGCCAATCATCAATAGAAGAGATGTCAATGTCCTCATGGGCATACCGTGGCCGCCGAAACTCCTCCAAATTGTGACTATTGCAACACTTAACTAACCGTCCAGCATGTCCTTGTCGAATATAACCACTATGCAAATTGCAGCATCCCGCAGATAATACAGGGTGAGTCATGAGGAACTTTACATACTTTTACCATAATGTAAAATCCTTCAGTGAGGATATCATGTTGCTACTAAAAAGTGTCAACTCCTCTTCTTTATCAATGTGCAGGGTGATTTGTGGGATTGTCCATACATTTTAATTGGCAATAGTGTTTACAGAGCTCATTTGCTTTTTCAAATTTTTTCATGATACTATCAAGCATTCGACTGGTATTACCTAAATTCCTAAATAAATTTTTCCAAAGCCGGTCCTAGAATTGTTTAGCTAATACCAGTAGAATTTATGATAGTAATGTACTGTATCATGAAAAAATTAGAATAATTAAACGAGCCGTGTAAACACTATAGCCAATTAAAATGTATGGTCGATTTCACAAATCGCCCTGTAAAATTGAAGAAGAGGAGTTGACACGTTTTAGTAGCCACATGATATCCTACATACGATAGAAGTATGTAAGGTTCCTCATGTCCCTGTATAACCTAAATGGAGACTTCAAAAAACTACTTCAACAAGTATAGTGCCATAATAACATTTCTTAAAGATTGTTGTATTGTTTCGTCTAAAACAGAACTATGTGATGTTAAGTGAAATTGGTGGTTACAGTGGTGCAAATTGCAAGTCCTGAGTTGATGGTATATCCACTCAGGGCAATATTGAATAACTGATGAACTACCTTGATACACGAGGAGCATTGCACACTTCTCAAGCGGCGATGGAGGTTCTATTGACCACCACTGCACATTTTTATACAACACGAGGCCAGATCTGTTATCCACGGATTACTGAATAGTCAGCTGCCAATCGTTGGACCAGAGCAAAAGTGACAATAAAAAGGTTTACAGAAAAATGGGCAGCTCACAAATCCATGGAGTGGTGGACAAACTCACTAGGACAAAGACAAAATATAACATTCAAAGTTTACGACATACTTAATGAGTAGGAATAGACAGGAATACTGACAAAACTCACTCAATAGGCACTTAAGGCTGTTGGGATAGACACTATTGACAGACGAAGCCATGTGCAGATTCTGTCAATTAGAGTAAGGAACAGAAAAGCCCATTCTATAGCAGGTAAATGTGCGGTTGCACTTAGCAAGGAAAATACACTAGCAAAGGTATATGGAAGAATAAGTCTCAGCTGATGGACTTTATTAAGAAAGTCTGGCTGGAATTGGCAGGACCACAATAGATCTGAAAGGTCGCAGTCGGATAGTCCAGCAGCCACTTTAAAACATCTGATCTTGTCATACTTTAAACTAACTCTGTATAGAATATTCTACCATTAAAAATGAATATTATATACCTTTTTATTCAATTGTCGTAGTAAGAAACAAAATGTATTAATTTAACCAATATGTTTAAATAATTCTAATCCAGATGATAAAACTAATTCATTTTAATGTGATGAAATTGGCAAAAAACCTACATATTTTTTTAACAGAAATACATTGAAACAATAACTAACTGTTGTCAGTTGGAAATGAATGTACTTATAACAATTAATCCATTATGATTATGTGTAATGCTTATCACGATTTTGAGAATAATAATTATTCTCAATTGTAATTGCCAATTAGAATGAATAAAAAATAAAACAAATATTACTTACTTTTATTCCAGTAAAAAATTATTTATTGAAGAATTGGTTTACACATTGATGAGTTTCGTACCCTGGACAAATATTTTATTTACGAAACTCTTGTCTATTTGTTTTTCATTAGAGAAGTTATCTAAAAATGAAGTTGAAAGTTGCTTTTTTTTCAAATAGATTTTTTCTTAAGTGGGTCGTAGAAAAAATATACTGTTCGACTCGTGTGGATTGTCCAAATCGCACTTGAATGATTGAGCACTCCGCCTACGGCGTCGTGCTCAAACTTCGTCCTGGTGCAATATGGTCATCATATCCACACTAGTTGCACAAACTACTATTTCTATCAAAATATGCCCTTTTACATTTAAAAACAACCTGCCAAATGTCAAATCAATTTATCCATCCATTTTAAAGTTATCGAATTAAAACATTCAAGTTTCCAAAATTTCAACACCCTGTATTTCGAAAAGTAAATGTGCTAGACCCTTAATCCTCATATCATTTTGTCCAATTTTACGAGAGGAATCTACATGCAAACGTTGTAATTACCCTTAACTTTCGAGATGCTTATACCATTTTTTGCGCGATCGTATTTAAATAAATTCCGAATAAAATATTTTAAATTTCTTCGAAATGAACGAAATGTCAGTAGTGACATTTATACTTCTCGATCATTTTAAAATATATTTTGCATTTTGGTGAAATTGTTTTTATGCTATTTATTACTCTTCGACGTCTGAACGGTAAGTAAATCACCTACCTATGTGTTAAACTTAGAAACCAGTAAACACAACCTACCGTCCTGACAACCGATGCTGTGAATAAACAAAAAAGATCAATCGCGCAAAAAAAATTATGGAAATAATAGTAAAAATTTATCCGAACAAATTCAAGTAGATCACCAGCACCGCGGGCGGCCCGGGTTCGATTCCCGGCCGAAGCATATGAATCGCTGCTTCGTAAACGAGAGTGCAAACGCACGCAAGCACACATAACGAAGCAACGTAACATAACGTAACGTAACGGTCAGATCTTTTGCGTCGCGGCCCCCGGTCGCTCAAACATAACCTGACGTAAAGAACTAAAGTTCCAAAAACAAAGGCAAGTTGATTAATCACAATTCAATAGCCGGAGCTAATCTTTTACGCGAAAAAATAAAGGTTTAATAATTGTTCTAAAATAAAAATTGTGGAATTTTTCCAATAAATAAAGCATCAACAATAACTTTACAGGACCCATCCAACGGATGAAAAACCTATCAGAACCAAAAGGAAAAACGATTGTATTCATTCATAAATTTTGATTACCTTTTAAGTTAGCTCCACATAAAATCTATGAATATGTTCACCAACATAAGCCATCAAAATATCCTAAAGTAATATCATAATATTCACAGGAATTACTAGAATCATAAAATAAATGGCTACGATATACTATAATTAAAAAAAAAAAAAACATTGAATCCAATTTTACAATAAACGTTCAATTTCAATTTCTAGGAATATCAAATAAGAAACAGGTAAAAGCTAAGTTACCAGCTCGCTTATTGTTTACATCTCAATCCGTCAACTGAAATCTAAAGAATCATTTTCAGTTTATATTGTCAATCGGGGCATATTTTGAGCACGACTTTAGGGCATGCCACCAACTGACAAGTTGACACTAATGATAATCTCCATGAGGATAAACCGTGGTAATTTGGTTGTTTTGTATTGATTTAATGATCCTTATTACTTTAAATAGTCAAATACCTAAGCAATTGAAGCAGCTAAGAAAAAAGCACTAAATCAAATAACCATCAAGAACCACGAGTTGTGCAGAAAACGATTGTTTATCTGAGGTCGACTGTCTGATGACGTAACGTGTACTCGCCTTATTTCGGATCACGCTCTTTAGTAAATAATCTAGGAAATTATGGTGGTGTGAGTAATGCTTTTAAAATTAATTCTTCTGGTTTTATATATAGACCTCAGTTGTTTATTGATCCAAGATTGAAACAGTATGTAGCAGCCAAAAATGTGAATTAAAACAAATTTTTCATGAAAATCGCGGTTAAAAAAACAAACCATGTTTATTGACAAATAAGTTTAAGGAATAGTAATAACCACGAAATCCGTACAAAACGGAAATGTATCTATTAATGTTGATAATGAAAGTAGGTAAAATTAGAATTTATTATTATTTCCATTCATAAAGAATTTTTTCACCTTTTGTTTTGTTTCTACCGGCAAATAACGGAATATTTTTTGTAATTCGCATGAACTATTTTTCATCCGTAAACATAAAAATTATACGTTTCCTCCTTCCGGTTTTTCGGATAAATTAGTGTGTATTTATATAGACATGAACTTCTAATTAAGGAAACCTCTGCAACATTAAATTTGATTGGAAGGTACCGTCACAATTGACGCTAATTAATGCAATGCATTTATTTTACGAAAATTAATACGTATCGGAAATCGTATGGGAAATAAATAATAAACGCTAATACGAGAAGTCGGTATAGGTACCGAATGAAAATACACGAGAAAGGTTTTAGATGAGCTTATTCAGATATGACAGCCACAGATACCGGAGTACTACCCGATTTCACCAACAACTTCCTACAGTTGGGCAACATCTAAGTCAAAGTTAAAAATTCCCATGTGCAAATTACGTTTTACAACACGTGAGTGAGTGAGGTAGGAAATACCATAAACAGTGCTATTCAAAAGTCCACTCCCTTCTCTTATCTTTCAAACGATTGTACATAAGCTAGTGAACCCTATGGAAAGCGACACCTCCTTTCAAAGGTATCGCAAAATTACTAATCTTGTTTGTGTTTATGACAACTATTGACTTATTAGTAAATATTAAAATTTAAATTCCATTCAGTATGATATTAATCACAGACTGAAGAATCTACTTTAATAATTGCTGAACTACATTTACTTATTGTCAGTGAAGGATACTATTTTGAGGCTATTGTCGTACTTTTTCAAATGTATGTGCTAAAATGGCTCTCAAAACCAAAGAAACTTGTTGTTTAAATCCCAATTCAAATATTTCTTCATCACCTCCAATTTATTTCCTACGCAAGTTTAACTGATACCACCGCATAGCACATGCAGTATAGGTTACAGGAGACAAAAAAAAACTCAGCTTACTTCGAAGTGAGTAAATCAAAAGGACGGAGCAGGGCGCACATTACCGATGTGTGCTGAGATTAACTGAGATGTCAGTCACAAAGAACGGCACCTATTATTAGTGAACAACTACGCCGCGCTTGCGTGAATTTGCGACATTTTCGGCAGATTTCTAGGCATGTCAAATGAACTTCCGCCCCACAGCCCCAACTCTATCCACACTGTAAATTAAATGATTGGTGAAGGAGCTTTTTTCGAAATATATCATAAAAAGCAATATTATACATACGTATTGGTTGTCATCTATTAAAAAGGAAAACACTCACCTGAAACAAAGCAAAAAGTACGTTATTAAAAGATATAATTTATGTAAATTACTAAATTATAATGTGAAGTGAAGTGAAGTCATTGCTTTTATGGGAACAGTAATTTAAATGAGATGGGAACAGTAATTTAGATGAAAGGAACATACCTAATTATACTTTTTAAATATTGGTTATTAAAAAAAATAGTATTACAAAGGTTTAGTGGAAGAGCAAGTCAACGACTTCTATTTCTACAAAGCCGTTGAAAATAACTGCATCCTTTATTGCATATACAATATGTACTAAGTAGAGAGGGAATCATTAAAAAAAAACCACCTCCTCACTTCTTAGAAATCAGACAACCTGGGACATGCCACAAGACGGTATGATGAAAAAGTATAACTTTTCAAAGAAATTCGTTACGGAAATGAGCAACAAGAAGGAATGGGATCCAAATACCATTACCAGACTTGGAAAGAATGCCATTCAATGGTACACAGACGGCTCAAAAGCAATAGAAGGAACTGGGATAGGAGTGTTCGGGCCAGGAACCAAACACTCTGAAAGCTTGGGAAAAACCCCAAGTATCTTTCAAGCGGAAATCCACGCCATAAGAAAGTGCGCCCAGTTCAATATTGATAAAGGATACAGAAGACAAAGGATTATCATAATATCGAATAGCCAAGCAGCCATTAAGGCACTGAGCTCTGGTGTAATCAGTTCCAAAATGGTGTGGGAATGCCTAGACAAACTCAATGAACTAGGCGAGAACAACATAGTCACCTTACTATGGATTCCAGGACACTAGGACTAAAGGAACTACTAGTTTCTGAGACTCTCCTCAGTAACTGAGTAGAAGTAAGGGGGCACAATAGATCTTTTAGGTCTCAGTCTCAGACCTACGTCAAGAAGGTGATTTTACAAATAAAATAGTGAATGTTATTAAAATTTATACAGGTAACTCAAAAAAATTTTAAGGACATACTATACAGTGTACATTGCAATTTGATAACAATGGAATTCATAAAATAATATTTTATTTTAGGTAAAACAAACGAAAATTAATGTTACACAAAAGTGTAAAGTGTATAGGTGATCATTAAAATAAAAGAGTATTATACTCTTACTACATTCCCTGTAAATTCAGATATTATCAAAAAAATACCATCGTGATTGAAATCATCTTATTCTCACTCGTTTTATGGTAATTAGTGTTGGTCTCGATTTTCGTAGGACCGGTAATAAGAATTCCATACACGTACAAAAATTGTTTTGAAAAGGTCTATAAATACCTCAATATCACGTTACTTTCCAAAATTGGGTTGCTGTCTATTTTTACGAGTATTTTTTACATCTTGGTAATAGAGAACAATAACAGAGGCTTATCGCCGAAAGCGGTTTTGTTATAAATTCATTTTTGCATGCGCTTAAAACACTTTAACTATACAGAATTATGTATCTCCAAGATTAACAGTTATTAGGGTCAATTCTGTAAGAAGTGGTTAAAAATTAACGGTACGCCGTTAAATTTGACAAAGTTTACGCTAATATAAATGTTTTGATCTATACATAGTCAAGATTATGATTCAAAATTTGACATGTATGGTATCCAATAAAGAGTTTTCCGTTAATACTTTAAAACTTAATATGCATATAGACTAGCAGAAATGGATTAGAAGATTGTCTTATTTTTAACTGTGCGTTAAAATTTAACATTTGCTTACAGAATTGCACCTATTTAGGGCAAAATTGGGGTCTATTGAAGTTATCCACGAATTTTTCGCTTCGTCCTTGAAATGGCCGGCTGTTTAAGTCGATGTGAAAAATCCTATTTTGCTGAATAATTCTAACAAGCAAATAGATAGTTGCGTAAAATTTTACATAGTTTACTTTTCCAACTCCCTCATATTTTCGATTCCGAAGTTTAAAAATATTTTATTTTTTGAATGTAATAAATTAATAATACATTTTGATGAACGCTACCACTGTTTATAAAGAACGTACGTTTCGATGTCCTCGTTGAAAATTTGGATCATCTATAATAAGTGTTCCAATTTTTTTGCTTAATTCTTAAGAATGTCGTTTGGCAAAAACCCAAAAACTAGTGTTAACCTATCACACTGTTAAACTAGTAAAACCTGATAATTCACAGTTTATTGTCACCAAGTTTTAAATGAGTCCGAGTACAAAATTTTCGAATATAATATATTTTCTTTTATTGTTTCAATACCGATTGCCAAAGAAAATAGTTATAAATGTAGAAACTGCTACAGCTTTCCTAATTTCTCACATGCTCGCAGTTATTGGATCGATTGGATGATATAATCAAGTGGAAGAAAAATCCCTACATGACAAAAAATCAATGTTTTATCAAGACAATGTACCGATCCATAAGTCGATGAAAAACGATTATGGAATTGAACGATTCACAATTGCTTCCACACCAACGATATTTGGACAGTCACAAGACCAATGACACAATTCACAGTGAAATATTTCATTATTTCGATTACTTGGTATAAGACCAAGAGCTGCACTTCTCAGAACACAACAAGCAAAAGCTGATGAACTAGATAAAGAAGGTTTTTATCAACTATATCAACTATATTGTTACTACATCGGTCATCCGAGGATATATACGGGGCGCATTTAGGCAAAACGTACCACATACTAACCATTGCTCTAAAATCTGCCATGCTGATTGGTCCGCGACTAAACGCGGTACGTTTTGTTTAGATAGGGTCGAAGGCAGGTACGGATTGCCCTCACAGCACCTAACCCAATATTGAAATAAATATGTAAATATCAGAAATATAAAAATAAAAAAAACAAGAAAACCTAAGCCCAAACCCGGTTGATGAAAGTGTAACTATGTATAAAAATATTAGAAAATAAGAAATAAAAAACTAAAACAAACCAAGAAAACCCAGGCCAAACCGGCGCGCATTCATATGTGGAATACAAATCATTAGATACCTTTTCGAGAAGGGGAAGGGAATAAATATGTATAGAAATATCAGTAAATAAGAAATAAAAAACTTAAAAAAAAAAACAAAAAAACCAAGCACCTAACCCGGTTTCGAACCTACGACCTCTGAGTTACAAGCCCAATACCCTACCAACTGCGCTAATCAGCTCTCACAATAACAGGCATGAGATGCGTAAATAGATTCTAATACGAGGGCAATCCGTACCCGCTTTCGGCCCTATCTAGACAAAACGTACCGCGTTTAGTCGCGGACCAATCAGCACGGCATTTTTTTAGATTTTAGAGCAATGGTTAATATGTGGTACGTTTTGCCTAAATGCATACGGGACTGGGTCAAACAAAAACAAAGAGAGAGGTAGAATGAAGTCCCTCTCATGCATTTATTAAAAACGGTTGGAGCACAGGATGAGTAGGAATCAAATCCAAACAATAACGGGCCTCCTCACTGGTCAAATACCAATGAAAGGACAACTGTACAAAAAGCTGTTACGGAGACCTTTCCTGAATTCAATGTGGTAAACAGACAGAAACAGCCAAATATATACTGTCAGAACGCGAGGCATTAGACCGCAAAAGAGAGGCGATATTCGGATAGCTTAGGGTAAATCAGAAAGAATACAACAGCCAGCCCATGTAGAATCTGTACAGACTGGTACTGCAGAGGACTAGAGCTACGGAGATGGTGCTGTAAAGCTTAACTCTGAATAGCAAGAAACTAAAACTCCAAGAGGAGATAGGACCAGATGCGGCACCAATTTCCAAAAATTAATATAACCCCAAATATTTGCAACATTAATAACGTATTCACGTAAAAAATATGTAGGATTTATTGGGAATATGTCGAAATATCTACATTCGGAGTAAAAAAAATGAGGACGACATATTACGCATGCGAATTTAAAAAAACGTGACTCTGATGTCTACCTAGCGCTAGCGTCCTGCTTATCAATACTGGCAGGTGACATGAAATGTTATCTTGTTTACTAAACCTAACTGCACACGTCTTAGGTTTTGAAAAGTGTATTCGTGACAATCGAACAGATATCTGTGATAGACCGGGAAAACCACTTTAGAATAAATATTCGATTTTCGATTAAAAATATCTAAATCTACTGTAATTGCAAATTGGAAAATGTGTACATCAGTTATACACCTCAAAATAGTAAGAAAAAACATTTCTACGGAAAAATTATAAAATGTATAATATAAAATATGCAGCTTTAACTTTACCCAACCCTTTCAATTTAGTGAACCCTTTACTAAATATTAACACGGACAGTCCTTACAACACCACTTCTCGTCCAATAACGAAACCCGTCAGAAAAACGCTTGCTTCAATTTTATTATAAATAATAGGTTTGTTCCAGCTAAGCGAAATGATGCGTACATGAACGTCACGATCATGCGCATAACAAAATTTCTGTTCCAACAAGTTCCGACAATTCCACGGACTGATAAAAATGCGTTCCAACAAAAACTGGACACGTTCATGAACGTGTCATCGAACGATCATTTTCATCAGAGCTCTGGATGTAGAACCGTTCGTCCAAACTGTCAGTTGATGTTAGGGCGAGTTGTATCAAACACCTAAACTCGGTTTAATGGTGACTGTTGTGTAGACTGATGTAATTGTTGATAATAAATACATCAATCAGCCAGAGTCTAAACATCAGTTATCATTAAACCGAGTTAAAGTGTTAGGTACACAACTCGCCCTAAAGGTTAGGTAATGGTAAATAAACATAAATCATACATAAATAAAACGTGAACTTATAGGGTTGTGATAAGTTCCTGAAAGTGGTAACAGTTGAAAAATGCATCGTAGAATCGTTCCAACAATGCATAGGGTATGATGTTCATGGATTAATTCACGTACAGGTTCTCGAACGTTTGATTCGTACATAAATAAGTTCACGAACGTTCACGTACTAATCAGAAGGTGGTTGTTGGAACAAACCTAATATTGACCTCACCCAAACAACCCCCTCCCACTACCACTTCTTCCTTGGTTTAACACTACCGTCTGCAAACACAACCAACGTGAGATTCCAAATGAACTTATACGTAAAGTCTTTCTAGAAATGATTAGCAAACACCACTATAACCTAGTACTCTATACAGATGGTTCAAAAAGCTGAAGTAGGCTGCTCAGTAACTACTATATCATAAGCTCCTTCTTCAGTACTACTCAATTTAGGGTCCACACTGGAGAGTTGTCTAGTATCCTACAAGCCTTAGGCATAGGCCTTTAAGCTTCTATACAATGATTGAATGTCATCTTCACCGACCTTCTCTTGGTTCAAAACGAACATGATCTCCACCAACATGTGATCTTCCAAGAAACAGTTACCGTCCTGGGTCTAACTCGCTAATTTCGCAAAGGAAGCTCTGTTTCATCCAATATCAAAAGAACGTCTGGACAAGCATGACAAAACCACTTAAAATCTATTATTAATACATCTTGAAATTCAGCCCACACTTAGACCACTAACCTTTCCCGGTCTGTTAAGAAAAAAAATGACCATAGAAATAGACCTACATTTCAGAACTGCCAATATCTCCACTTACAATACAGTGAAGCGTGTACTTATCGAAAATCAACTGTACACTGTACTATACATCGCCAGACGTCCAATTAAAGCTCAATATCCAATTGAACTGCCCCGATAATCACTTTTAAAGGCATTAAATTTGACTGGCCTATAAGGTAAACCAATAGCTTGTTTCTGATTGCAAAATTTATTGACAGCGCATACGACAGCTATAGGATACTATCATTTAAAAATGGATTTATTTATTTGGGTCTGATAAAGATACATTATACTTTTAAATGTCAGTTTTGAGATGTAATTACTGATTACTGATAGTGGGTGCTATAAGGTACTGAATTAATAAATTTGCATTTATAAGATCATTTATTTTGTTTACATGGTACTAATTCGCTTTCTGTCGAGTTGCAAGTACATGCTGAAATGTTTAAATATGTACTATGACCTGCACCATCAGTGTTTACTGTCAAAAAACTGAAAGATCCACAATTGATCCCAAATAACAGTTCTATTTCATCTGGTCACTCTGTATATTCATTCAGATGCAATTGGATCTAAACTTATTTGGTGGATATTCTCATTGAATTTATTTTTACCCAACAACCCTCGTATATGCTCAAGTACCATTGCACAACTCAAGAAAAATCCTACATAACTCTTCTACACCTTCACATGCAGATGTATGTAACTTTCTCCGAATTTTTTCAACCATTGAATTATTGCGGAACTTTTAACTCAACTCTATGTAAGGATAAAATGTGTAATAGAACTGCACAATTCTTATTTTGAGAAGTTATTATACGCGGAGGTTGTTATTAAATATAAAATACTTCACTGGATGTGTTTTATATGTACAGCTAATAGTCCGAGAGCTGGCACCAATTTTTGGGTAGGTATTTGAGGCAAGCTGAAAACTTGTCAGATACCTCTCCTATTATATCCCAACTCGGTATTGTAGACCTGGCTGGTGAGTAGCGGGGCTAAATCAACCCCTACATTTTTAAAAATTAAGTTTTTTTTCCCCAAAAATATATTTGAGGCACTACGCAATTTATATATGTTGCAGTGTAATACTTAATGAATACGAAAAAAAAATAAGCCAGATAATTTAATCGAGGTTTTAACATTGCCAGACGCGTGCAAAAATATTTTGCAAGAAATTATAAAAAATGTTTTTGAGGCAACTTGAAATTATAATGGAGTATTATTTATAACTAAAAAATAAGATTCCCAAAAAGACAGATCATTTCGGTGGGGCTTTCTACCTGCCAGGTGATCAAACAAATAATGAATAGGTACGAGCCTGTAGTGCTATAGACAAGCTGTAGTGTAAGAGAGAGCGCATAACGACAGCTGTCTTCGTTCTTGCTTGCCGCGTTACTATTGGCTCTGGCGAGGCCACGTGACTTACAATAACCCATGAGGTTTCTAGTTAAAATTTCGGAGTAAAAAATATAAAATTTTCGGATTTTGTACTAAAAACATTTTGCATAAAAGGGATTGTATTGATATATGGACGTTAAAGAGACATATTTTTGTGATTTCTTTTTAATTTTCAAAAATTAGTTATTTTGCCAATTTTAATTCGAATTTAAACGTTATAAATTGTTTAAATATTTCATATTTCCGCAGAAATATTTATTTTTAAGGAGAATTTGAAAAAAAAATTATTTTCTTAACAATTTTTGTTCCAAAATTTTCCCACTGTCCTCCGACACTGCTCATAAGCCACATATGCTCTTTTTGCTCTGCTGTGTAGATGAGAGTTCCATGTTAGTTTCCTGTCGAGGGTAATACCAAGGTATTTCACCTTTTCCGAAAATTTCATTTGTTTATCGTTAAAAACAGTTGCGTTTTTGTGAAACAGCAACAAAACAGCAAGGAAGCCGTAATACTGCGTGGCCCATATTTTTAGCGATAGACCTGCTTCAGATCCAGCATGTATTATCGTTATTCTTTGTCCATTATTCGATGGAGCTTTTGTTCTGAATTTTCCAGATGAATCCACAAAACCCTTCGTTAGAGTAATCATGACGCTACATACGTAAGCGATATGATTCCATTATCGCTTCCCTCTTATTGATGGTACAATATTTAAATTCCATTTGAGAAATAACTCTCCAAAAACTTGTTCGGCTACAAACCATTCCCGTTTTGTCGTTAATTAACCGCTTTTTATACAATCTAGAGTTGGTATCATTTGATATTGGTATGGGACATATATCGTTCTTCGAATTATATCCTTTTGCATTTGGTCAACACATTTGGTTTTATTAGCGTTACTTCGTTTCTTTCGCTTATGTATTGGTTTATTGATAAAGTCTTTTACTGTGGATTTTGGTCAACTTACATGCTTATTTTTCTGCTTCGGTTATACTATATCCCCGATGTTCAAACACATTTTTCATGGAACGAAGTATATTTGTGACAAACATTAAGACAAATATTGCAATTTCAAATACAATGGGTAAAAATGTACCATGGTGAAATAGTTGAAGGCGTTATACGCAAAAATTATAGGAAATTGAGAAGACTACAAAAAGGCTCTAACGAAATACTATAAAGAGTTCACAAGGTGGAAGAGAAGAACATGGAGAGAATTAATTTAGCCCCAGCAGTATGTCTCCAAAAAGTAAACTCAAAAAACGGTAAGGGATTTTTTTTAAAGTCAAGCATGAGATGCTTAGTAGACGCTCAGTTTCCATGTTCAACACTGTTTCCAGGAAATCAAGAGCAGTAAAACAATCTGAACCAAAACAGCAAAAAGATCAGAGGAGGAAATTAAGGGTGATCTTCATTTCTAAGCCTCGGAAAACAGGTGACCATAAAACGGTCCATGAGATCATTAAGTCTGTTGTCAATGTTGTCATTAATACTGACATTGGAAAAACTGGTAGAGAGAAATCCACAAATACAGCAAGCACTACATCACTTAGTACAAGGGATAGAGTAGGCTCTCGAAGATAAGGAGTTATTATTAGCAGCCTTCTCTGATATAGAGAATGTCTTTCACCACACCTCTCACGAAGATATCATGAATTGACAAAACAAGTTGCAGATGTCCTTAGGGATGTACGACAGTTGAGGTTATGATCGAAAGATGTCCCCTTTGAAATAAAAATCGACCTGTTTTTGTATTATCTCCAAAAAATGTCTATAACACTGGGTCGGAAATAAAAGTCAGTGACTAATTTTTAGCATAAGGGTATCTCAAGCGAGGCAAGGGAAGAGGGAAGGAATTCCAGTGGCGGACACAATTAATTTTTAAATAAGTAATGTGTAATTTTGTGCCGCTCTTATTGTACTGTTTCTGAACTAGTGCGGACGTCACTGACTATTATTTCCAACTTATAGATTGAGATATTCAATCTGTTTCGTTTTCGATGCCGCACCCTTTATATAAATCCTGCATATTTGTAAGAAATAAAAACTTGAATTGACACAAAATCACAAAAATATTTCCAAATATAGGAGATTAACTGATAAAATACCAATAAAACTAAATTATCTGAATCTAGATAATTTCATGATAATCTACTGTCTGCAAAATATTTTCAATATTTCACACAGTCTTTGTAGATAAATAGATAGATAGTGTATTTAGCAATAATGATATTACAAACAAAATATTTTCAAAAAAATGACATATTAAATAATTCTACACTATGTACTGATTACATGTCAAATAATTGGATATAATATAATTACATATAATTCATTTTTACATAATTAAAAGCTTCTCTTATGAAAGTGTCAAGAGTGATACACGATTTTTTAGAAATTGGCAAATTATTATACAACAATAAACCTTTGTAAAATAGAGAATTTTGTGTTGAATTAGTTCTTGTAGTCGGTATATATATGTTACTAGATGTTCTAGTGTTGTGAGTATGTATATCTTTAACAAAACTAATTTTGTTGGACATATATTTTGGTAACATATTATGAATTATTTTAAAAATAAGAATTACGTTCTGTAAAACCATTCGCTGATTAACACTCATAAATCCTAAACAGTCAAGCATATCTTTAATACCAGTGTACCTATTTACTCTTAAAATAACCCTCATTGCTTTATTTTGTAAAATCTGTAATTTATACTTCTCAGACTGGCTCAAATAATATAAAATTGTTGGACAATACTCAAAATGTGGTGCAATTATGGTTTTATATAATGTTACTCTTGTCATTATAGATAGATTTGAACTTATTCTCCTGAAATAATTGATTTTTTTACTAATTTTCTTATGAACCAAGTTATTTAAAATTCAAATCCTTATCGATAATAACACCTAATAGCGTTTTCCATTGACAAAACTAGGGTGCACTGAATCTGAACTGAGTGAAAAATTTGTGTTCCATTGGCTGCACTGCACCAGTATTTCATATTCCATTGGAAAACTAGTGCAAGCGAATGTGCACTGAGTGCAGTTTTTTTGGCACCTGCTCAGGAGGTAGTTTCGAGTATAGTGCAAGAGTGCAAAATGGCGGCGAATGATGAACGCTGCGAATTCGAAAGAAAAACAGTAGTTTATTTATTATTTATTTTTCACTGGATATTGTTGTAAAAAGTAGAGTATTTTACAAATACTGAACCAGTGATTGGAAGTATTAAGTTGTTTTAGGAAATGAATAATCTCTCAATGTACTTTTAATAAAAATTTTCTCATTATTTTTAATGTTAAATAATAAAACAACTCGATAAGGATACATAAAAATGCACCTGCTTTCAATCAAAACAACAAAAACCACCACAAAACAACCAACTTGATTTGACGAATGACAACTGACAACTTTTCTGTGTTCCATTGACCCTGCACTCAGTGCAAAATATCGGTACACTGGTGTAGAGTACGCTCGAACTTGGTGCCAACTAAGTGCATGCCAATGGAAAACGCTATAAGTATTTACATTCAGTAACAAGTTTTAAGGACTGACCGAACAACTTAATATCGCATGCAACTTTATGTTTATTGTTGTTAAATAACATCACTTCTGTTTTATTTGTGTTTACATACAAATCATTATCAATAAGCCACGATTATAACAATTTAATAATATTCTGCATTTTATTCATTGTCTTTTCCACATTTTCACCCTCTACTGAAATTGTAGTGTCATCAGCAAATAGATTTAAAACTAATGGAATATCACAGAAGTTATGTAACAATATCATTGATATATAAAATGAAAAGAAGAAGATAGATAGATTATTATATTTGTTTATTATATACCAGGTATCCAAATTGAAGGTGGTGAGTAAAAATTAGTTTTTAGTTTTTCTTCTTAAGCAAAGACGGAAACTTGAAACTGTATTTTTGTAATTTTTTATAAGTATAATGTCTACTAAATAACTATTATTAATATGTGGTAGGTACTTAGTATTTTTGTGTCCAATTTATGCTTTTCTGTTGCTTCGTGTTCATGTAGCGTCGTGAAAGCATTTTTTTATAGGTATTTGTGGCTATTAGGATGATTTTTTAGATGTCATGAATATATATACAGGGTGAAAGACGACCAACGGGATGGAGGTTTATAGCGAAACGGTTAATGTTTTCAAATGTTTGTCATTTTAGTAGTTTGTACATTGATATAGGCTACATTTTAAAATTATTTTGAAATATACAGGATGTTCCAATAAAGTGTGGCGTATATTTTTTCCTAGGTATGGGACACCCTATATTTTATTGCATTTTCTAATTGCTCCTAAAAAATAAAATACTTTTCCATAATGGTTCACATTGCTTTATCAAAAGTGTGTTTTTGTTTTACATACATTTGACTGTGACGGAAGTTTGGATTATCTCAACCATAGGATGTTTGACTGTGGAAGTCACCACGTACTGAACTCCAGTCTCCAGTAAAGAAGATAGCTTTTTCGCAAAATATAGTTTCTATTTTGTACATAAGCTTACGGAGACTTATCATAGGATATATTTTATGGGAATTCCTTAAACGCACCAAACGAAAGGTATAATGTAATATTTTTCATATTGTTCTGTATGAATGGTTCCTCCTGTTTGTTATTTTATAGCAAGTATCCTTTATCCGTTGCATTTTTTGTAAGTATAAATAAACAAAGTCGCTATGATGGGCACCTTAGTGTGAAAAGAGTGTCCCCGTTGATCCTACTTGTGTTTCTTCTTTCGTTTTCTCCATAATTTTGGTAGTTCAGGGATGTGTGCATGAAAATAGGGTGATTAGTATATATGAATTATAATAAAATTCAATATAATAATAAACCTTCGTTGCTAAATGGGGCACGACCACAAGGCCAAATGGGCGCCTAGTAAAAGAAAGAAGACAAATAAAATAAACATTGGATTATTAAAAATGGGCTTAGTATTTTATCAACGCAACATTTGTATCCAATTTTGCTAGTGTACATTTTTTGATACACTGACAAGATTAAATGAGCTTAAATTGAACTATAATTTCTCAGACTATAATTAAAAAAAATTATGACAAAAAGAAGAAGAAGGCACATCTGGAATGACATGTTTTGTTAGATTCGAACAGATGAAGCTTTTTTAATTATACATGAATAAAGCATTCGGTATTCTAGAGTTGTTACTGTTTTTATTTCTCCAACGTTTTTGGGAGCAATACCCCACGTATCAATTGAAAATAGTATCAATACGTTTAAATAAAATATAGATTTACGAGAATATTATACGTGAGATTTAAACTGATGCCCATAACGACGGTTTAAAGGCACAAATGTTGCATGTCCACCTTTTGTCAATTTCGAGGTAGAGGTATAGTTTGAAAGTAACAAGGAATATCTAGAGTCTATGCAAATAACGAAAAGTTACGGTTATCATAACTTGTAAATATTGTAAATCCACAAGTTGATAGGTCACACATTCCGGACATTCGATATTTATAATTTTATAGAACAATCAACACACGCTCAAATACTGTATGACCGAACATAACAAAAATGTGCCATATACTATGGATTACTGATAGTAAGCAAGCAAGGACCTGTATAGACTTGCAATAGTTACTTGCTGTAGAAGGGATGCTTTTTTTCAGTTTTATGTTAGTTGCAGACGAAGTGGCATCTGATTTTACATATTTTTTCTCAGCTATTGGTGTGCTTTGGGATGAGTTTAGATCCAAAGTAGCTTCAGAAATTGGTACCTACATGCCTTTTAAATCATTTGCAAAAACTACTTCAAGCTGTTTCTCATGTGTCTGGTTTTTCAGATACTTGCGGTGGGCAAAGCCGCAATCAATTCACATCTGCTGCGATGTTGTACGCTGTCAATAAAATTGATCACTAACAGATTTTTGATCTCAAGTTTATGGAATCTGAATAAAAATAAAAACTAGAGAAGCTTATGATTTATAAATGCCAACATAGGTCCTATCCCACATGAACGGAGGTAATTATTCCTCCCCACAAATCAATAACATAGTCCTGGACAGAGATGTCGTCATGGCCGTGAAAATATCTCATTAATTATTTTTAAATTGAGTACCTAAATTTTTTGCTTTATTACTTTCTACGATTGGTTCATGAAGTTTAACACAGCTTGTATATTTTCCATGGTCATTTTTATAATCCACAATAATAATAGGACAATGTATTGACTACATCTTAAAACACAAATAGAATTTCAAGATCATTAAGCATATATATGGCCACACTTCCTAAAATATTTAAGAATATTTCTAATGTGTATCAATTATATCCCAATCCTGAGTAGAAAAAGTAAACAAAAATGGACCAAAATGTTGACCTAGTTTATGTTCAATTTGCGTGTGACGTCCCTGTATATAAAATAGTGGTTTGACCCTGTGTATATTTAAGGAATTACATCAACAGTTAATCTTAAATTCGTTTCAAAACCGCATTAGATCTGTGAGCCATATGTCAAATAAAAATATACAAATAATGTATACACATATCGAGTGCAAACCACTTAAGTGGATCGAATTTATAATTTTTTGGATTGGATTTCATATCGCGCAAATAAAACTTTGAGGAAATAACCTGTAGTAACTTACTTAACGAGATTTTCTCATTGTAGGAGAGATATTGGATTTTATAAGTTTCAGGAGCAAAATCTTCATTTCCAATGATAACTAAAATTGTTAATTTGAATATTCATTATATTTAACATTTATTTTTTCTCTTATTTTTTGGGAATCAAACCACAATAATGTTTTTATTTTTTATTTCGACGTTTCGGTAGCGTTCCAGCTACCGTTGTCAAGATTAACTAGTAATAAAATAATTTTTTGCCCTATCTGACACAACGAAAAAAATATGACAACATTTAGTTTTTATTTATATCTTTTAAAACCCCACCTCAACGAGCACTTACAATATAAGCACCACTTTTAATTTAATTCACCGAACATTGATAAATAAAACCTTGTGGTAAAACGTTTGTGTTGGTAATTAGAATGTAAAATAATTAGCACCACAAAATATTTGACGTAGATTCATGAAATTGCTTGAAAATATAAAAACTATGGGTTATTATTATGTATTATTATTATTGTCAGTAATTGAATATTGTTAGTAATTAATTTGAATTTCTAAATATTATATTTTAATCTAATAGGAACATAGTAAAATAATTTTTTTTTAGAAAAAGAATGTATGCCAAATTAATAAAATGTTTTCAATATGAATATTATTAGAAAAAAAAACAAAGGGTGGCCCTTTCAGATCTTAATCCGGTTCTGTCAGCAAACAATCTATTCTCATTTCCAGTGCATTTATCTTTATCAAAATATTATTATTGATTATACTACATATATTTGGTTAAATGCAGGGTATACAATATAAAACTTACAGATCTCTATCTTTCCACCTTAATTTTATTTGCCTACTTAGGTATGATGGATGTATTGTATAGGTTGCTTTAAATAGATTGCCAAAAATTTGATGTCTTAAAGCACTAGAGAGGAGGTTACTGACTATTCATTAATGTAGGACGTTCTGTATTTACTAATATTATTATCACTCTCGATTAATATCGATAGGTGTAGGATCAACTTACATTGGTTAACAAACATTTTTCAAATAGAACATAAGTTAATACAAACAAGCTTTAGTGACAAATATTAATTTGTTTTTGTTGAAATTAAAAGTTGAAGAGGTGTCTCCCGTATAGAGAACATTAATGAGAAATGAGTTTATAAACATGTTTTTATAATCTAGTATATTAACTTATGAATATTGAAATATACCAACTGATAAATAACAAATGGTAAAAAATATCAGAATTTATGCCTACCACAAATCTCTCACTCATTTGGTTTTCCGTAGAATACGCAAAATCCAAAATTATTGCACACACTACCTATCTCACAGAATTGTTTTTAACAAACAACGATTTGATACTGATGTAACTATCGATTTCTACAAAAATTATCTCAATTATCGGTTTTTTTTACTAGCTAATGGCAAATGATTAAATTTATTATCACTTCCACAGGTGCGGACTTGCGTAATGAACTGACAAAATAACAATACACATTGATAAGCTCGAATGAATATCAAGGAATCACAAAAATCTTTAAAGTAGTATCATTTCGCTATTTCATTAAAGCAATTGATTGTTTATTTCACATTCAAAGTGGTTTTAAAAATATGAGTATGAAAAGAACTACCGAACGCTTCAAGTTATTATTATTAAAGACGTTTTGTAATAGGAAAATTTGATTATATTATGAGAGAGAAAAAAATCAAGTAATATTTGCAATTATTTTCATTGATTCTTCAATATTCTCCGGAGTTATCGTAGTTCAGATATAAAAAGAGATGTAATTTGTAATATGTTTATTGAATTTAATTCTTACACGAAATTTATACATAGATACAGAAATGTTTTAATACTAACTTCAAACATGATATGAAATGCAGATTGAAGAAAATAAACTCAAGAAAAAACTATTTGTTTGTTCGTCCGTTTATCGTGTATACATGAATTTTTAACATTTGACAGTCATCTAACAACCTAAAAAACGGATTTATTTTACCCAATTTAATTTTCTTATAAAATTACCTTATTTTTACCTTGTGCCTTAACTAATTAATATGGTAGGTAGTGGTCATATACATTCTAGTCACAATAATATTATCGACCAATGTTGTATCAACAAATATGTTCTTCTACACTTAGGTATACTCTGTACGATATCCGTTGAACCATTAAAAAATTTTAACCTCCACTTCGATGCTTTTGGAAAACAAGCGGTCGAAAGAAATACTTTTTTTTTGGTTGTTAAACTGAGATGTACAAAGTATACAAACTTTATTATAAAATTCAATATCCTCACTCACAAAGTGTCATACACAATAAAACTATACCTCCGTGGAAAAAATACCTCAGTATTGTCTAATTATATTTAAACTCGGAAATGATATTTTTATGAAATACAATGAATTTCATTTCTGTTGCATATTAGGTCATAAGCTATAATACAGTATCTCGGTGGCTGAATCAGAAACAGTATTGAAATAAATTATAGTTAAAAAAACACGCTTTATAGGTAATCAATCTGAAAGGTAAGAAATTATTATTTTATAATAAAATGATTTACGAGAAAATTAACGTCATTGTGGTAAAAGCGTGGCGTGCTTTGTACTACATTATTTGTACTATTATATATACCTACTTGCATTTCGGAATAGAACTACTAAGAAAGATTAACAATTGATATCGAGCACCACTATTACTATTACTATTACCGCTATTACGATAATGACATCAATTTCCTCGATTTTTTCTATTGAAAATTAGTTCTTACTTTTGAGTTCGATTGCCTATGAAGCGTGTTTTTTAGTTTTTTTTTAAACTTGATGCCAGATCAAAGTTATGTTTTTTTTAATTGAATCCCCTATATGTTACTACTATATGTAGAATCATCGGTCCATGTCGAGTGTACAAAACTTCTAATTAATCTGAGCGTTTAAAGTGGGTAAGAATAGAGTTTAAAGGTTGCGTTATAAATGGAACACTCTATATTTTACAACTAAGGGAAGTTCTTAAAATCCACCGATAGACTCTATCGATAGATGTCTGTGATATGTCAGATAAATGTCAGGTAGAATGTAGTTGATCTATCGGTAGACGATTATAAGAACGTATTTGTTTGATTATATGGTAGATTGAAAAAAATATAAAAAAGAAATATAAATTTGACAATCATTTTCAAACCAGCCCAGCCATCTTTATTAGTATTGACGCATAGACCCAAATGAACTTTTATTCTTTTTATTACCACAGCATCTGATTTTATTAATATTTTTTATTCCTTTTTTTTTAGTACTGTGAAGGTTTCATTATCCATTTTTATTAACAAAAAAAATAATGTATAAAACTTTTACTTAAACAAAACAACTAGCATATAACAAAATATAACAATAAATAAAGATTGATAAGTGTCATTGCATGTGATTGATGATTGTGCATTCCCCTTCCAAATCTACCAGATTTATCGAGTCTCAAGACCGGTAGAACTGATGGATGTTCGATAGAACTATCGGTGAATTTAAGAACGATAGGATGATTCTATCGACAATCTATCGATACATTTAAGAACGGCTTTGGTAGACACCGTATTTACCGATAGATGTATCGGTAAATTTAAGAACTTGTCTCTATATTGTATTGTCATCGGTCCTTGACAAGTGTGAAAAATTTCTAATTAATCTGAGCGTTCAAAGTAGGACTTTGAAATAAAATAATTCAAATTAGGAATCAAAATAAATGTTCAATTTGCAAACTGTGAAATTTTCAGATCTGTTTTGGTGCGAAATGTAGGTACCTACATAAAACCAGTCATCATGCCTACTACATTTATTCAATTTAACCACATCTTTTGATAACGCAAAAAGGGTTAACCATTAAGACTTATCGAAAAGGCCAACGTTCTAAAATAATTATACTATAGTGTAGCCGTGACCCCACGACCACAGTTCAAACATAATTTGTATATTCAGTCTTAAATGGCCACATTAGCAACGAAATTGAACATAAGATTCAAATGTTTTATGTATCATAGAATAAGAAATAGACCAGTGAGTTTTCGTCCAATCTTATTATTATTAATGTGGTCTCGTGCATACAATCATTCATGTACTCATCAAAATATAATCAATTATATGCCTGGGACTGAATACAACTTAATTTTATGTGATAATGTTATAAAAATTCAATTTTATTTGTAAATTTAGCTGCAATGTTTTTTAAAATTATTTAGACTTATACCATTTTTATGAATAACTTATAACGGATTTATAAATAATCTATAACATTTCTTTTTAGTATGCAAAAAAAGACCACAGATTTTGCTCATCACTAGTGGCAAGTTACTTCATAGAGCCTAAAATTACATTGGCAGCATTTGTTAGAATTGCATGAAACAGGGAAATCAATGAAGCATGCAAGTATAGTAATTTTTTACAAATATCCTAGAAGAAGCAGATCGTGCCACCATATGAAAGACATTACATAGTATAATTTTGTAATGTCTTGAACACCCAAATGTTTCAGTAATTTGTTATAATCATTTAAAAAGTAAGAAGCCTACTTTTTTTAATTTTGTTCATATATTTATTGACTAAGACATACATTTTTAAAGATCAAGTGAAAATAAAGAGAAATAAATGAAAAGAACTTAAAAATGTGAGTAAAACTACTGATGGATTTGTCATCTCAAAACAACGCGTTGTTGCCTTAACTTTTACTGGAGCTCACTGAAGACAACAAATAATACTGATTGACAGCAGCAAACGAATAATCAAACCAACGTGATTTCGGCACTTTGATGACATGCAAGTACATTTGTAATGTTTTATAATGAATTGCAATACATACAAACATTGCGAGTTAAATAAAAGCATGGAAAACCATTTAATTTTCCTGGCATTAGTTATAACACATAAATTAAATTTATAAACTAATAAGTGTTTGTAATTATGTTTTAATTAAAATAGTTATTTGTTTCGATCACAATTTTACCAATTGTCCATGAAATAATAGGTTGATATGAAAATGAAAAACTTATTTGCATAATTATCTGAAGCAGGCCTAACTCCTAGATTGTTACGATTAAAAAAAATAATGTCACCGCCTCGCTATCTTTAACGATTATGCAGTTATTATTAATTAAACAAATACCTTTCTTTCTTCTTTTACTTTAAATTTGCAAGAACTTTATTACCTTTTCGATTCAGTATACAGTATTGCACATATAATAATACTAAGTATAGCACTCTCGTATTTTTAAAGTAAGTCGACATTATTCACCGGCTTATTGGTTGATAAATTGGTTACTTTAATTTTTGTCAATTAAGCTTCATGCATAGTTGATTGAGCAACAGAAAAAAGAGCGAAACGTTAAACTCTAATACCATTTCAATCCAGGATTTTACTTTTATTTGTAAATATCGATATATTCTTTGCTTATCTTACATAAACAACTTTTTCTTTTTCTGTTTCCTTGACACTGACTAATGGAACTATTTATAGAAAAAGGTATGCTAGAAGAGAATGCTACGGACAAATTTCTATACTTAGGCCTGGTCTATATAGA
This sequence comes from Galerucella calmariensis, assembly GCA_910591675.1. Taxonomy (NCBI): domain Eukaryota; kingdom Metazoa; phylum Arthropoda; class Insecta; order Coleoptera; family Chrysomelidae; genus Galerucella; species Galerucella calmariensis. The sequence goes on along the minus strand of CAJUYG010000003.1, from coordinate 282,860 downwards.
ATTAGAGTAATACGAACTGCTAAATACTGGATGGCAATATTAGACGAAGTAGTTACAAACAGCGGATGCTGTAATGAATGTAAGTAAAGAGTTCAACAAAACAAATCTTGAAATTTATAGTGTGCGAAATAATTTTACCAGCAATTGACTGATTTCGTAATAGCAGATGGAATATAATTAGATTTAACGTATTAATAGTTATCTAATGTGAAGTAATTTTATAAATGTTAATGATTAGGGATGGTGCTAGGTATAGCAAGTATCGTATATAACCACGGACTTCGTGTTATTTCACTCTTATGTTCTTCTGTCGTTTATTTCCCTGCCTACTAACTACTCATAGGTCTTTTTAACCACTTCCATACATTTTTATTTGGGTAGGCCTTCTTAGACATATTTCATCCATTTACTGAGAAAGTGTTTGCGATATGTGGTTTGATTTTTTTCATCACTTGTTCTTTTGCTTCCGAAAATTTACCTTATAACCTTTCAATTATACCTCCAAATTGTTCTTGTTCTTATATTATTCAAGTTTTTTGCGAATTTCGTCCTAAGTAAACTTTTTGATTCTTCATTAACATTACTGCTTCTTTTATTTCTTTGTCCATCCAACCTTTTTCTCTTGCTTTTTATTATTACGATTGTTCCACTTTTCCAATTTGATATTGTTCCCCTTCTATTTCTACAAAAGTTTTCTCATTTATTTGGTATATTTTTTTGATATTTCTTCTTCCTTACATAGCTTTGTTTTTCAGTAGTTATAATTACACTGTAAATGATCTTAATTATAAAATAAATTAACAGCATAACAGTACAGTGAAGCTATAGAACTAAAATAAATTTACAAGACACTGGTGTTCCTTAAACAACAAACAAAAATTTAAATATTCTGTTAATTATGAATTTGTGATTGAATCATTGCATAAGCTGAAGACAGTTCACCCTTATATTTGTAACTAAAAATCAATTTTAATGAGATGCCCTTATATCAACTTCACTTCTTTTAAAATAAGTATAATGAGAATTATACATTAACTACAATTACTACATAAGGGCAGCTTATTTTATACAGTGCTATTCAAAAGTTCCCTCCCCCCCTCGTATCTTTTGAACGGCTACACTTACATCAATAAAATTTGGAGGGTGAAAATAAAGTGTTGTGAACTTCTCTTCGAATGGTAACAGGTGACGTAATAGTAATAGATGGCGTCACAGTGCCACTTTGGCCAATAATTTTCAATAGGACCTTATGGCAAGTGATATCTCGTTTGAAAGACACTGACATTGGCTACATAGTCATATTAATTTTGTTTGGGTTTAAGCTAATTTTGACGGATAAATTGAATAAATACCAAAATTATTATTTCACATTTAAATATTGAAGATTTTTCAGTCCGCCTCTGGTTAGTTGTCAAAAAAATTGATGTTTTTAATTTAATAGTATTTGTTGCTTTGCAAAGTTTTTCTAAATAGCTTAAATATCTAATGTTATTATTGTAACGAGACGTTTAAGAGTTTACATAGGCAAAATGGTACGTACTCAAGCCGACAAAGTAGCAGCTATCTTAATAATTGGTGAATCTAGAAAGAATCTCCATGAAGCGGAAAGTTTATTTAATGAGAGATACCCAGATCGCCCTATCTCGAGAACTTATTTGAGGGAGCTTCTTCACAAGTTTGAAAGCAACAGGTAGTGTTCAAGATGCCAAACAATCTGGTCGACCAACATTTAGTGATGATAAAAAAATTGATATAGTTGCTGAAATGGTAGTAAACCCTACTTCCTCTTCAACTAAAGTTGCGTCTATCTGTGAAGTAAGTAAAAGTACAGTACAGAGAGTGTTGGCTAAAAATGAATTTCATCCATACAAGTTCAAAATGGTGCACCACCTTTCGGATGACGACCCCGTCAGAAGACTCGAATTCTGTGAATGTACGACAAATAAAATTAGTCAAAACACACATTACACAAAAACAATTTGTTTTAGTGACGAAAGTACTTTTTGCCTCAATGGAAATGTGAATACACAAAATGTAAGGTATTGGAGTGACACAAATCCTCACACCTTTCGTGAACAACATACCCAATTTCCAGAAAAAGTCAATGTTTGGGCAGGTATTTTGGGAAACCACATAGTCTTCCTAAATTCAAATTTAAGCGGTGAAGTGTATCTGGAGATGTTACAAAATGCAATTGAGCCGTTAATTCTTGAAATTCTGGAAGATAATCCAGATGAATTCGGCCATCTGGAAATAACATTTTAAAAAGATGGTGCTCCTGCACATTATTATAGTGCAGTAAGACGTTACCTGGATGAAGAATATCGAGGTAGATGGATCGGCCGGCGAGGTCCTATAGAATGGTCCGACACCAGATCTGACACCATTAGATTTTTTTCTATGGGGGTACTTGAAATCCAAGGTTTATACTACGGCACCAGATAGCATTGGCGTTTTGAAAGAAAGAATTATTGAAGAATGCAATACAATTTCAGCTGACACATTCGAACGACTACGACAAGAGTTTACTAATAGGATGTATTACTGTCAGGAAGTAGACGGAGCACATATCGAACACTTGCTATAAGAATCCATTGTTGATATTTGATTAATTAAATTTAAAAAAATAATTTCAATGATTTTGATATTTATTTAATTTATCCGTCAAAATTAGTTGAAACCCAAACAAAATTAATATGGCTATGTAGCCAATGTCAATGCATTTCAAAGGAGATATCACTTGCCATAAGGTCCTATTTAAAATTATTGGCCAGAGTGGCACTGTGACGTCATCTATTACTATTACGTCACATGTTACCATTCGTAAAGAAGTTTACAACACTTTATTTTCACCCTCCAAATTGTAATAATGTAAGTGTAGCCATTCAAAAGATACGAGGGGGGTGGGGACTTTTGAATAGCACTGTATATATTATAAACAAAATACAACTTAAACCTTCATCCAATGTAAAAAACAATTGTATCCTGAACACGTTCACATGGAATATTTACGTTTGTTCAAAGATTACAAGATGTATTTTGTAATCTTTGGTTTGGTTATCAACGAAAATATCATCAAATAACAAATAATAATATGTATGTTCATGAAATATGATATTCATATACTTCAGCTTTGTCTGGATTGAGGAAAAAAATCATATTGTATAATTCGTTCAACTTATGCTACTGCTTTTGGATCATTTAAAGTACATTTATTCAATAAACATATTCAGACAGCACGTTTAGGTCTAGATTCCTATGTTGAGTTTACATAAATGCTGTTACCACATGTTCTAACGTGTATAAGTAAAAGAAACAATAAAAATAGCACATCCAGTTGGACAGCGACGTAGGGTGTCTGTGAACGAGAAGGATAAAACATGCAACAATTATTTTCATAACGACCAAATTTTTCCTTTTTTTTTTGCTTTTCGCATGCCATATGGTCATTCCAATTTTCGCTTGAGCTTTAATCTAAGTGAATTTCGATTGTTTTCTCAATTGTTTGTCTTTAAATTTACCAAAGTTGTTGGAACTTTTTAAATTAGTAGCTCGACTTAATAGCAGAAGTGCTATTTTCCAAAAAAGAGATCTGACCATTGGAAAGATCAAGTAGAGATTAGACAATAAAATATTCTTCCAGGTGACTACAACCCTTTGAGATCTAATGAATGCACAAGTCAAAGTAAAAATCTCCAAGAGTTTTAACAGGGATCCTAACGGGACATTGTCGCCTGAATAGCACATGAAAAAGCTCAAGATAGTGGAGGTGAGAGGAATGTAGATTATGTGGTATGGAAGAAGAAACCTCCATGCACATAATTGCCAATTGCATTGCAATACAGAATCCTATGCCCCAGCACCTGGGAGACTACTGGATAGAAGAGGGACATTTATCTAAGTTGATGCCTGCAGATATCCTAAAATTAGGGGAAAGTCTCTGAGACTCTCCTCAGAAACTAAGTAGAAGTGAAGGGGCTCAATAGATCTTTTAGGTCTCAGTGATTGTCACCCCAAAATGCATACATATAAAAAGATATTTATTATTCCAATGGAACTTCAAGTTAACGTATATAATATGTTTGACCTTCAGCTACTAAGATTAATTTTTTTCTAAATAAAGAAAAAGTTATCGATTAAATTTGAAATGCGCAATCGCTGGTTACCCCTGAACAGGAAAAACAATGGAAATCTTAGTTACAAAAAATAACCGAATTAGAAAAATTCATGATTAAGTCTAATTTCCTAATTTAAAGTTATCTTGGAAGCAAATGTGAGACATTGAAATTATTTTTCATCTTTATGAGATATAATTGTTTAATTACTAATTTTAGCTGCAGCTTCCTATTAAAAAATATAAAATCGAAACAATCATACCTTGAACCATCCTGATAAAAACTGTTGTTGTTTAAGATAAATATTGCAATCTACAATTCCATTTAAAACAATAAATTTAGAACGCATTTCTCTTAAAAACTTCTTTTTAACACTGTACACTTTTCTTGAACCACAATTATACATACTAAAGTCATTATCAAATCGATATATTCGTTTTAATATCAAAAGAATTTTAAGTTCAATGAAAACAATGCAGCAATTCCAATAACAGGGTGTTATCAAACTAGGAACTATTAATTAACCTACACGTCATCTAATGAGGCAATCACGATAAAATGTATCCGCAAATTTAAAAAAATAAAAAAAAAGTTTTCTATTGACATTCAAGCTAAGATTTCGTTTCTCTTCTATAGGAAATAAATTCTTTATAGAGAAAAAAACAATATTTATTAGCGAGTATCATTTTAAAAAACATTCCTTATTATCTATAATATACCCGTAACATTATAGAGTATAAAAAATAATTATACATTTGAAAACTCCTTTTTTTACACGGATACCAGACCCGACTATGTCAATGGCATCCAAAGTAGTAGTATATCCTGGAATAAACTAGAAACACATTCACTGACTGCAGTGGTACAATATAAACACAATACCGGATATTATATTGAATGCTGAAGATGTGTGGATGATAGCTGAAAATAGCAAACATTTCCAGCTAGTCTACTCCAACTACGCGAAAGATAAAATACAGTTTCATGAGCTGCTGTCATGTAATCAATAAAATGGCAATGGAAAATGTGAAATTATTGCTAGAGAATGTAACACAATAATGTAGAAAATATGACATGTTTTGATGATTTAGTATTATAAAATCAATAAAACAACTAACAAATTCAAACTTAAAGTTCGATATGAGGTGTGTTTTTTTTTGTTTGTTTCAAACTCGATGCCAGATCAAAGTTATGAAACACCCTATGTTTTACTACTATATTGGATTCTCATCGGTCTTTAACGAGTGGGCAGAATTTCGAATTAATCTGAGAGTTTAAAGTGGGTAAAAATCGAGTTTAAAAAGTGCGTTATAAATGGAAAACCCTATATTTTACTACTATATTGTATTGTCATCGATCCTTGACAAGTGTGCAAAAAAATTAGAATTAATCTGAGCTTTTAAAGTGTACAAACATACATACAAGCTAAAAAAAGCGTGCTAAAAACATCGAATAGAAAAAGAAAACTTTTTTCATTTTCATACGTTGGAAATGTTCCTTTATAAGGGTAGGAACAAAACCACTGTCAATAATATACAGTGTGGAAACCACTTATGGAATAAAATTCTTTATGTCATTATTTTAGAAAATTATAAAAAATTCCGAGACACGTCAACTTTTGAATCGAGTTGTGCGTTATGTAAACATAAATTTAAATATACAGGGTGATTTACGCAAGTATGCCATAGTCGGTGTTGTTTTTTTAATGAAACACCCTGTATATTTGCATATTTTTGAAATCCCCTTAATGAACCGATTTCAACAAACTAAATAATGTATGGTCAATTATGAATTATACTATATTATTTGTGTTGATCTCACTTATTTTTCAAACTCATTAATATTGTCACTCTCGATTTTCTCCCACTAAATACGGCGTTATCCCGAGTTAAAAGTCAAATGCAAAATAAGTTATTCATTCCTTGGAAAGTACCAAACATTCTAAACTGGAAACGCTGCTTTCATATCAGATTGGTAGCTAGAACTGAACACATGCCCAACGCTGACTGCGAACAATTATTCTTCTCACTCTTTCAAGTAGTTTTTCTCATATTTTCCTTATCGTACTTGTGTAAATCGTATGTCTCGAATAGACTTTTCGCGATCTGTATATGTTACGTACCAAGCCCAATGTTGTACATAGTTTTTTAAAATACCGTTCGCCATAGGTACGTTTATGACAGATAACGACCATGTTTCCTTACCCCTAACGTCGCTTCAGATAGGATTACCAACCTATACGTGTAACTCACTCCAAAATGCCCTAGATTTCATACATATTTGGGATATAAGAACTGGATTTCACTTTTCTACAAACATATCAAAAGTTATCCAGTTCAGAAGAAAACACAATCATATTCCTCCGTTATTAACATTGAAAGGGAAGTAGCTTCAAGTCGTTGTACAACATAAAGTTTTAGGCATTTTTTTTGATAAAAACCTCAGGATGGGGTAATCTGCGAATAATACGATGTTCCATTAATTAATGACGTTTATACAACAAAAACTGACTATTATATACTTTTTAGAAGATCTCCTGGTAACGTACGATAGGTTTTATAAAAAATGGAGAAAACCATTTGCCATAAAATTGGCGTGATTTTTATGTTTCGAAATATTTATCGAGTATTTTTAGTTGTTTGAAATGTACCTGAAACTTTCATTCGTGATCATTGGATATGGTTCAGAGATTTCAAATTAACATTTCTTTGCCGAGATATTAAACAAAGCGCTGTAAATTAGTTTTATTAGACAATGATATTTATTATTTAAAACTAACTTGGATTTTCTTTATATTTATTATTTTCAGGTGTAGCTGCAATAAATCAAAGTATTATTACTTGGTGAAAGCTTAACATTTCTTTGGCATATAACTACAAAATATGTAGTTGTAAATTAAATGATTTAAATGGCAATTATTCTTTACATCTTTGGATACTCGATTTTTTCAGAAAAAAAGAGCGAAGCAGTATGCTTGAGCAATGTAAGTCACTTTCACAAGAATACATTTGTTAAATTCCGTTAAGGGTTACTCAAGTAATCTATAAAGAAAATGATCTATTTATTTTTCAAGATGTAGCAATGTTAGATTTTCTTTATATTGTTGCTAATTCGGTATAATTTTGTGAAGATTTGTGAATAAGACATTTGTTTTTTCATTTATTAGGTACATATTTTAAAAGTTTAATATCGACAATTGATTGGTCGTTATTTTATCTCGTATTTTATATCGTTGCTGTCTCAAAAAAAATTTGTTTCAACAATGGCATATTCAAAAGAATAAAAATCAGATCATCTATTTGAAAAAAGAATATAATCGGTCAAACGATCTGCAGCCCTCTTATGTGATACAAAGAATTTGTTAATAAATCTGGAGATGAAATATCTATCAAAATATTGGTCTTTTATAAACAACAAAAGCTAAAGATCAAATTTTGGATAAACTTTTCGATATTCTTAATGCTTTGGTAAACTTTTTTTGTCAATCGTGTACTACCTCAGCCCTGTTTGTGGAAAAAACCAAGCAATGTATGGAACACATCTTCTTAGTAAACTTAGAAAGCATTTGGCTCTTTCATTCATACCTTTCAAATCGAATGCAGTTTGTTCAGATTAAAGGATTTAGGTCTGCTGCGTATAAGGCGTCAGGCGTTCCGCAAGGTTCTATCTTGGGACCCCTATTGTTCAATATTTTTATAAATGATATATCTTGAGTTTTCAATATAGATTTTCTTTTGTATGCAGATGACTTAAAACTATACAGTTGTGTGAAATCTATGGAAGACTGTGCAAACATATCTGCGAATTTAAATGCAATTGTTCAATGGTGTGAAAGCAAAAATGTTCCACTTAATCCAAATGAAACGCCATGTCCTTTGGCCTTGAACTGATTTCGATAAATTAAACATCTTCAAAAACCTTTTTATTCTCATCAATCAGTTTTAACCAAAAATGGAGTATTTCTATGACATGTTCATTTGTTGCTTGCGTTTTTTATTCCCCAAAAAGTAATGAGCGTATTCACAATACGCTGCTAATACAGGTGCAAACGTCCAATTACAGGTCACTAATACCTAGAGCCAAAATAAACTCTTTCGAATTGCAGTGTAGGGCCGAATAAACCCGCTCATCTCAAACATAACATCACTCCCACACCTAACTATAGAGCGTCTAAGAGCCAGGTGATAATTTTCAATTATTTCGATGGAAGGATGAAAGCTGGAAAATTTACAACGTGTCAAGAGAACAACTTGACATCTTTTCCGTTTTGTCTGAAATCCCAATTAAACAAAAGCTTACTTTGTCCTTCAAAATGTAATTTAAAACATTCTGTTCTTATAATTATTTTATTAAAAGTCAGTGTTAAATTCACGTCCCCATCCTTATTTTTCAGGATAGCGTAGGAAACCAAGGGAAACCAAACACGCTATTGGTGCTGTCATTAATATGAGCAAATTTAAGATGAACTCATGGGTATCAAAAATTGAACTTTACATTCAATCGTTGTAAATACATTTATGCATTAGTGTTTTGTCTATGTCGACGTATTGGCAAAATATTAAAAGGCTAATACTCCTTATTAAGATCATTTATAACGAAATATTTTATTGATTTTCAATTTTTCTTCACTAAGGTAGAAAATCAATTTTTCTTACAGCAATAGCTACAGATATTTCAAGTTAACTCTATACAGGATTCTACTTCTTGCATTATGCACGTAAATTCTATTAGATATGCAATAAATAGTTATTTATGCAACTAGTGCAAAAACACGTTTTGCACGAGTTGCATACAATATTTTTTCTACATTCATGCAAAAACTGGAAAATTAGAATATAATATGTTAGGAACTCAAACTTTATTAATATTAAAAATAGAGGAACAATTTGTGCAATTTTCAATATTAATATTTCTTAGTGAATTATTTTTTAATTCTACTTCTTGGTTTGTAATTTCTTCAAATGTACCACTGATACTTGGAGTTTGTACATCTTCATTATTTTTAATCTGAAATATTTGTTTAGCAACATTAAGTTTGCTTGTAAGTGATTCCTCTACATATCCCTCCGCTACTGTCGACGATTTCCATCCGCCATGTCTTTTAAGCTCTAGTATATTTGCTCCTGTATCTGCAAGAAGTGATGCGGAGGATCTCCTAAAGCAGTGCCCTGTATATAGCTCAGGATTTTCCAAATGCAAAAATTTTGCAATTTCATATGGAATTTTAGCAAAAGTATTTACACCAATAGCTTGGACGGTGCACTTTTCATTTCGATCATTGATAAAAAAAACGTTTATGTGAAATATGATTAAAACGTAATGTTTTGTATTTATGATATATATCGATTAAATTTATTCCTTCTTCCACCTCACCTCTAATGACAAAACTTCGTTCTTTGTCAGTTTTTGACCGTGGTACTTTTACAATTAATATTTAGTTTACTTCCTCTATGTCATTGATATTCAGCTGTTGGAGTTCATCTCTACGACATGCTCCAGCGATACCAAATATTGCAGCAACCTACAACAAGCAGTTTTAAAATATTTTAATAAATGAAAAAAATTACCGCTTCACCTTTTTCATCAAATACTGAGAGTCTGGGGCTTCTTTTAGAAACTTATAAATGTGATCCCTGATAAAAACTTTTGATTTTTTTGGCCGAAACCCTACAGAGTACTGTTTCATGAAGGCCATTACTTTTTTGTATGTTTTAATATCTATATTTTCTTTAGAAGAAAGGCAGGCTCTCGCCATTGAGTACTCAAACCAAATGTTGAAGGTTTCACTTATTTCTGATGGGGTCCCAATAAATTCTTCTTCTTCGCTATTACTCATTTTCTTAGTAATTATTAATAAAATATATTCTTAATAATATTCAATACAACTTAAAAGATGTTCCTTTATAATATTACTATGAAATTTAATAAATATCATTTACCATGTCAGAACTCAGAATGTATTTTAACCGTTCTTCTTTTTTTTGTATCTTTATGGCCTCCACCTTGTCAGTACTTAATCATAGCATTGTAACTCGTTGAGACTAAAGGTCTGTTCTCACAAGCATCACAGACAGTCTTTGACAATCCGGATTCGGCGCAAAGAACGTTTTAGGGTCTTAAGTAGTAAGATATACCATGTGCAAAAAAGAACCACTTTTCCCATTAAATGTATTTCACAAAAGTGTTGTTTCTTGCATGAGTGTAGAAAAAAGTATTATAGTCAGTAAGTAATAGAAAAACGAAGGTCCACTTGTTGGTGCTTTTGGCGACCGACAAGATCAACTGGACTGTTTTTCAAATCTGATGTGTTGTCATCTTTCGAACTTGGTCAAAATAATTTCTAAAAATATAGATCCAGTGTTAGTGGCAATTCAGCTTTTTAATGACTGGCTTTTTTCATGGCCACTCAAGTTGTATGTTTTTCTTCAAGTTTTAAGATAAACAGTTTCCGATATACGACCGGTATAATCTTGTACCATTCTTTAAATGATATATAATTCCTTTCCACATTAATGCATGGTATTTTGACCCTTTTTGTCTTTTCGGGAAATCACTTCAGTACCTATAAATGGAAGAAACTTCATCGAAACTGTCTAACTGTTGCTTATATTCTATTTTGAAAATAATGGTTGTATCACCAAACGCATTCTTCTCGGTATTGACGGCAAATAATTACGGCAAACGATAAGTAAGTAATACAACGTTTAACTCCAGATTTGTAAATTAACTGTTTGTTTAACTATACACTTCAATCAGTAAGTAACTGGTCGTGATAGATGCCATTATGGTATGATGGTTTGAATGTCGGTTAATAGGTCCGCCATAGAAGATAGAATCTAGATACTACCTCCAGTAAGAATCAGCACACTTTTGAAAAATTACCCGGGTTACATGGTTAACTAACTCGACGGGCATTAAATTAAGGTCTGTAAAAAGTGTATCATCAATAATTTCAACAGTTTCAAAAACTTTTTACAAGATAATTTTTAAAAACTGTACACTGTAATTATTTTATGTCATACTTACGACTTACAAACCCTCGGGCCAGATGCCCTCGGCTTCGTAAGACGTAGCCCTCAGGGCTTAAACATCTATTTATACCCATGGTACATAAATAACTATTATTATGGTATATGCCCGTATATAGCGAGATTTTGAAAGCTTTTGAGTCAAAAAGCCGGATTCTGTGGAAAGCGGGGCACACTGAAAAAATGTATAAAATTAGTAGTTTTTAAATACCTACCTACCTTTTTATTTGAGTTTCAACTCAAGTTTACATGACAATAAAAATATACAATTGAGTAAAACATGATTTATTAATTAGTTATTCATATTTTTTGTGTGTGGATTTAACTTCTTATAAAGTTGCTCTTCCTCTCTCTCTCTCTCTCCTATCTCGAGTATTTTTTTCTTTATTTACTTGTCGGGCGGACAGCCAGGCTACACTGTGTTTTTAAGTTTGTCTTTTTTTATAATTCCCCGAACTCTTCTTAAGGATTTCATTTCTATTACCTGTATTTTACTCTTTTTTTTTATTTAGCACCAACATGAAACGTTGGTTAGTGTAATATTGGCCTGTATATTGCTTTAAAAATGTTAAACTTGGTATTCTTCGATATTTCTTTATTGTTTATAAATGTTTTGTTCATGGTATAGTACAGTTTTATTATTTTATTCCTTTCTCCCTTTGTTCCCTGTTGACAATTTTTTTAATATTCTTTTTTAAAAACCAAAAGGTTGAATCACCTTTCACGCGATAAAGTTAATATTTTTAGGGATATGAATTTTTTAGTGTTTGAAAAATCTCAAATTTGGGAACCTACTTTTGATGAAAAGTTATTTCTCAAAAAACATGGCATTCACAAGAGATAAATGTTCATTCAAAATAGACACATTAGTAAAAAATAAAATAATCTCGTTTCGTTTCGATTTAAATGAATGTAATTACATATTTATATTTAATCGTAGTTTCCAATTCTAATCAACTTTTTTTAGTAAAATTTTTAGATATTGTCTAATTTAAATGTACTTTACTCTTTAGTGAAACTAACATTTTTTGACAAACTGAAAAATTTGATATTTGATGACTGTATCCTATGTTTTAGATAATGCAGAACTTTTTATTAATAATAAAAAAGTTTTCCATATAATTCCAACTTAGGGGGACATATTGTATAAAAATAATGAGATATAAAAATTTTTTCTTTATACAATAGCTAATAATATTCTCAATTGAGATTTGAAAAAATTGTTTATACCTGTTTTCTAATGGTTAATTTCGCGCGCTCACAATTATATTGAAAATGTTTTGACAGTTCCAAGAACCAATCAAATTTTCTCATTTTTTATCATATGAACAATTTCACCCAATTATGTCAACCTTACACTGATAAGAGACCATGGGCTATTTTCACGTTGCTATGGACACATATTGATTTATTTCGATTTTGAAGTTTCAAATTTTTAATATTTCGAAATGTCACGATTTGGTTGTAAAACTGAGTAAAATATTAATGAACTGATAGAATCGAACATACCAAAAAACACCGTTTACAGTAAGAAATTTGTATGGAAAGCATTTATAGACGTTTACAACGATAGAAAGTATCAATTAGATGGAAATCATTTAACTTTTCTAATTGTTGTTCCTTTGTTAATTGCACCTTTAAATAAATTGTTTTAGCTCTGTATTTTTTCCATTAATTAGCAAAACATCTTCTATCCGAATAACCCTCAAACATTTTATGACATCTTTAGGCGACCAGCTTTAGAAATCTGTCATAAAATTTTTTTTCGAGAATTATCAATGTCCTTGGGTTATTACAAATGATAATAAATAAATACCTACATCTTTTTAAATCTTGTTTCATTATTTCCACATTACTTCCACATCTATAACCTCCATTTGAAGAAGTTATTCAATGTAAATACTTTCTGTTCTAAAAACAAATAAGTAATATAAACCGATGAAAAATTAATTTTAATTACCTGTTCCGCTTCATGCCTAAATAAATTTTGTTTCAAAATTGATTTCAAAAAAAAATTTGTTGAAAACAAATTCAAGACAATTTAATTAATAATAACATTGCTCTTTTCAACAATTTTGATAAGGTTAATAGTTTTTAAGATGAATGATAAATAATGATTCTGGACACAGAGTTCGATGCAGCGGTCCGAGAGAGATGGCGATACTTAAAGGTAAGCGACTTGTGAGCGCGCGAAATTAACAATTAAATAACAGGCATAAACAATGAAATTTTTTCAAATCTCAATTAAGAATAGTATAAACTATTTTATAAAGAATGAAAAAAATATTTTTTATATTTAATTTTTTTTTATGAATTTTTTCATGCGTCAAAAGTAGGGAGGTACCCAAATTTGAGATTTTTTGACCATTGTAAATCGCGAAATTAACAATTAAAAACAGGCAAAAAAAATGAAATTTTTTCAAATCTCAATTAAGAATAATATAAACAATTTTATAAAGAATAAACAAAATATTTTTCATGCGTCAAAAGTAGGTGCCCAAATTAGAGATTTTTTGACCATTAAAAATTCCTATCTTTAAAAATAGGTATTAGTTTAATCGTGAAAATTCATTTTTTATTTGTATTTCAATAAAGAATATAAAAAAAAATTTCCTGGTGGAAGGATGGAGGTGGAGGATTGCATTGAGGTGGAATAGTTTTTGGTACTCTAATCTGGCACTTTGCAACTCAATCGTGTTTGAGTTGAAAAGGAGGTAGTTACAAATATTGACAAATTTTCGCCACTCCTATAATCCTCCTCCTGTAATCGGTAGTCCACATTTTTATTAATTGCTGGTAACAGACTTTAAAATGGGGTGTTTCAAAAGTCATCTGAAAAGTTCTTATAAATATGTGCGACCCCGCAGAAGGGTTCAGCTTCAATGAATGATGAGCCTTGTCTGGCCGTTTCATCGTTACGTTATTTTAGTTTCTGTACTTCCCGAAATATGAACTTGATGAAATATACATTCTGTACGCCACTGACACCGAGAATTGAGCAGTACTAAATATTTTTGCAGCTAAAGTTGGCTGCTTTTTTCACTCCGGTTCTTGGCAAGTTGTTTATTTTTTTGTGAGCACAAACCTTTTCGTATTTTCTAACCCATTTGACTGGTCTAAAGGGCACGTTGAACTCATTGCAGCGAGTGTGAAGTGACACTTTTCAGACCACCAATTAACAGTATAATATGTTTATAATTAGATAAATTTAAGTTTTCTCAGACGAGGTCGATAATAACCGAAACCTATGCATTGCAAAACATCCAGAATCATAGTGGAATAAAAGGTTGTTCGTTGGCGC
>CAJUYG010000003.1:57519-250080 GCA_910591675.1 Galerucella calmariensis | reverse complement strand
CAATTCTTTCAAAGTGACTATTGCACTTTTGCCACGTTTTTTAGCTAATGTTTCCAACTGCACTTTTGCCTCGTTTTTTAGCTAATGTTTCCAACTGCACTTTCCATCTTCTAATTTGCATGTAGTATTGTTTCTCGCAACGAGCTGTTTACTTTCTGCCCAAAGCCCAGTTTATTGGGTTCAACTCACAGAGGTAAGGGGGGAGCCATGAAATACTGACACCCGCTTTTTTGCAAGTTCATCTATTACATATTTTTTATATTAACTTATGTTGTTTAGCAATCTCATAAAGACGTGCTTTGGTAACTAACGCTGTGATTAAATAGTATACATTTATTTTGTAGCCATTCCATTATTTCAGCTTTTCTCCATGAGGAGGCTGGTAATTTTTCTTGCAGGGCACTACGGTAGCTGTCATTATCGAGAACTATGAGAGATCCTTGTGGAATATCTTCCAAAAACGACTTAAACCAATTTTGAAACACTTGTGCGTTCATTACTTAATGATAGTCGCCGTCAGTTTTTGAAGTATATACTAACAAACCATTTTCAGTAAAACTAGATGCGGTACAAATATGTCCAATGTCCAATAATCAAACGGCGACCTTTCCCGCAAACATCTTTAATGCCGGTTGACCATTCATCCATAAACGAGCTCTTGTTTATAGAATTGGAGAACGAAAGATAATCTTTCTGTTTGCTTACAGTGGGTAAGGAAGCTAGAATATTTTATAGTACATAATTTTATACTCGAAGTGATCCACCACAATTTTTCTTTTATAAACTTAAAAATTGTGGTACTTAAATTTATTAATTTTCAATATTACCTACCTAAAGTTACTATTAAATTATTGTAAAATATTTCGTCAATTTTGAGTATAACTCTGCAATATCTGGTCCAATACTCTATGTACTTTTTGGAACAAACTTTAGATCATAATCATACTTTATAGTTAATGTAAAAGTAACGTTTTTATTGAAAATATGACGTACTCAGAACCTTAGTTTTTATGCTTTTTATTACCGATAATTATTTATCCAACAGAATAACATTAAACAAACACTATCCATACAATCCAGTCAGCAACGAACTGAAGCTGAAAAAATTAGTTTGATGTAGTCGAATTTATTTCCGCGGCAAGGCCGCTGCGAACTGCAGAAAACTGAACTCCATATCGGTGAAAATCACTTGTGCCGCCGACCTAGAACAATTTAGTGAAGCCCGCATATGCACGTGTCGCATTTATTATATGTATTTGAAGGAGACAACCAAATACCTTCCAATTAACTTTGTTTTGGTATTCCATAACCTGCATAAGATGCAATAATGGGGCTCATGTGTGGTTATGATAAGAGTTATAATTAATTTACCTTCATCAAATAAAACGGTTAATGATAGTTTCTATTATGGATCGCAATAATGTAGTTTATAAACTCAGTTCTAATAACAGTAATTTTCATATTGTTCAGACTTCACAAAAACTATCAAAACTCTTAGCTATACAAAGAAGTGATTCCAGAGTATATCCAGTGAGATGCTCACTGACAGAACACGTTTTTTCTATCACTTTTAGACCACAGGAATAACATAGACCTTGACCACTCCTACAACCACCATGATTTTAACACAGACAGCAACAATACAAGGTGTCAAACAAACTAACGTGTGAACAAACGGACAATTACCAACAAACATTCCTAAACAAACCCGATGAGTTCCACCTCAAGAACCACATCTAATTCCAGATCAGGACCATATGCAACAGAATATTGCAAGATTTGTTTGCAATGAATTATTCAATATAGAACAACAGGCGATTAAACTTGTATGTCATGAAGACAGTTTTGAAAATCAAGACAATCAGCTCAACTACAGAAAACACCTGTAGTGTTTAATACAATGGCGAAGGAAATTTGCTCGATGAGCCCTTTTTAAACAGAGAATGTCGAACTCCATTCTTTCGCCGACACAGGAGGAACAAAATCATCCCATAATCCAGATATAGCTTTTAGCTTCTACAAAAACCATATCAAACCAGTCTTTCTATTTTACAAAACTATTCTCAAGAGTTTAGCACAGAACGTGAGT
This sequence comes from Galerucella calmariensis, assembly GCA_910591675.1. Lineage (NCBI taxonomy): Eukaryota > Metazoa > Arthropoda > Insecta > Coleoptera > Chrysomelidae > Galerucella > Galerucella calmariensis. The sequence goes on along the minus strand of CAJUYG010000003.1, from coordinate 247,991 downwards.
TCAAAATCCTTTTTCGCAGGCACAAAGTCGGAGGGCACCAGCACTTAGTATCTCAAGATGTCTCGTTAGATCGCCGGGTTTCAAAGATTTAGATTGAATTAGCCTGTAGGCATATTCCAGAGCGATCTTTTCACATGCGATGGGACGTGACCTCATTGCATTTTTTGAAACTCTGATTTTGCCCTATGCTGCGTTGTTTTATTCCACCAAACCTACGCAGCATAGGTAATAATTGGTCTGGCAACCGTTAGATATGAACAAATCATTTGCGGCACGTCCAGAGAGCCCTTGCTGGTAATAAATTTGGCAGATAGAGACCAGAAAAACATTGTTCTTGAACGATAGCTGGAACGTTGAATTAAAAAAATATAAAAAGAAGATTGTGGTTTAATTTCCCAAAATAATTAACAAAAAGAATACACCACAAGGAACATACAGAATATATTCAAGGCACGGCGTGTTTGCCTCTAACGACTATAATAAAAGGCGGACACACTGATCAATTGGTACCGAGTCGTGTAGTGTCGGATCAAGTGATACTTGAAATGCTGGTCACAGTAAGCAAGCATCACAATTTTTCAATTTGACATTTAACAGCTTTATTTATATATCTTTCTGAACTAATACACTGTATTTAATTCATGTTCTTGCATGTAAGAAATAAATATGTAAATAAAAGTGCGGCCAAGTGCGAGTCGGACCATTATCGTACCATTATCTATAAAAATTGGAAAAACATTTTTGTCGTATGTGAGCCCCCCTTAAATCTTAATTTTATCTCAATTTAATTATTAATAAGTGAATAATACAACTCAATATTCTGAACCAATGAATCAATAAGATGCTGAAAAATATATCCAAGCTCATCTCTATCCTAGTGGAAAACCAAAATTACATAATTACTGAGATAAGTCATATCAGTCTCAAGAAAAAAAGTAAGGCTAAAACAGTCTTTCTACTAATCCATTACCAAGAAATTATTGCCTCTGAAGCAAATAGAATCTATACTCAAACTTTAACACATTTGTATTCGATTTCAACTACTATACTAGATCAGCTGAACTTGGCGTTACAGATTGGCGTTACAGATTGGCGTTACAGATTCTAATTGATCTAGAAATAGCAATCGTGTTCGTAAGAATGAATGTCGTACATAATAGCCTGATCAAACCTGAAGAGCTAAAGTAACTAAGTAGTTGTTCAGATAAAGGTATAGTATAATTCCCAACCCCAACTGCCGCACACACGTGAAGAAGACCTTTTCTAATACTATATGACATAATAACTGTGTATGTTTATTAAGGAAATCATTCCATAATATTCATCTTACAATTTCTGTTACTACATTCTGATGCAACTTAATTGGCTTACAATCACTATATTTTGCAGTACAAAACAAACTGGTTCAATTTTATATGCACAGAAAAATTACTTCAATAAAATAAAAAAATACAAGATTTCATTGATCATTCTACAACTTAGAAATGAACAGATTCCATGTGAACATTAATCCAGTTTCTGTCAATATCTATCATTCAAGAGATGTCCGAAGTCCGAAGCAAAAACAATGTTTCGCTTATTGAATACTTTTCATATAAATATTGTTATACATTATATTAGATTATTCTAGAAACGAGATTGAAATACAATATTTCCTAGTTCGAATTTGTAAAACTGTGTTTAACTTTGTATTTTTTAGTGAATCCTCAAATCAACATTAGCATGTTTTCGCCGCTTGTGCAATTGATTTGGGACCTATCTACTAAGCGAATCATACTTATAAACATGCAAATAAATCAATTGAATTTCTCCCCTAATAACATAAAATATAACGTCTTTTTTGTTTGCTCTTTTGGACGTAGGTATATTGTATACTTGAAATTATACTTGAAAGGGGTGTAGGTAGATATATGAATTCTCAAGATTGATTGATATTTTCTGGATCTCTTTATATCCTGATAAACACGTTTGAAACATCGACTAAACTAATGGAAGAAGTCTACAAAATTTATTATACCTACAGTTTCCTTTCCTAAACAACTTTTATTAGAATGCTGGTGAGTATCCCAGTAGGTACCTAAGTGAATAAATGTCTAGACAAATTGGTTATAATGTACCAGAGTGAAGAGCTGAACTTATTACTATAAACAGTACCGCAATTCTGATTCATAACTAAATTTAGTCTCATGTAAAGAATTTCCATGAAACAGATTATAAAAAGAAAGGACCGGCGGAGAGCTGGCAACACCGTTAGCGCCAACAAAGTCTATTTTCGGATTTGTTGAAGCGACGTTTGAACGTTCAAGCATATGTATTTGTATATTCGAGCGAACTTCAGTTTTCAGTTAGGGATTGACTATTCGTTACTTCGTAAGGAAATAAAGACCGACAGCCGAGACCGACACCGACAGTGGCAGTGAAAATAGTGTGATTTGTGTAAACACAACTGCACGTTGGTTGATGTGATAAATTGACCACTTCTAATTTTTAGTGGATAATTTGTTTTGTTTTAAATCTACAACCGTTGCCGCGTTCAAACTTTTGGTTCGTTATGCTTTCAAATCTTTGAAAACTTTTGTATTGTTTTTTACTTTCTCAATCAGTGCAATGGATGAAAACGAAACTGAAATTAAGTCTCCGATTAAGAGACTTGGTTCAACCAGAAAATTACTTTTTGTTAATAGTAAGTGTATTGTTTTATTTGAAAAAGACAGATGGATTGTATGTTCTGCTATATAAATATAAGTACCTATTGTATATAACTTTTAAAATTGAATAAGCATAACGGTCAATATGTTACGAATTTTATTGTAATTAGGTATATTACTTAGGTACCTACTAATTATTTTTGTGTCAACTTACGGCCCATATTTTTAAAATATTATTGTCGAAATCTTCAACATGTTAATACAGGGTGTGCTCTAAATTCGGTTATTCAAAGCGACCATTAAAGATATAGGTAAATGTGCATACCTACGTAAAGATTTGTCGGGACTACGATGCAAACCAATGTTAGAATCCCCCTTCACTGAAACTAAGGTGTGAAATTGGCATTGATAAGTAAAATTGAATAATATACCTATTTAAGTTATTGAAAAAATAATGACCGATTGTAGGAATTGAAAATACCTAGGTAGTGTTAGCAAGCAAATTCATTCCGAGTCTTGTCAAGTCGCCTGATTTGCCTAATGTATAGCAAAGTTTTAGATTCGACAGTATGTACCTACATATTTCTATTGATTTTTAATCAATATAGGTAGGTAGGTACCTACTAGAAATAGGTAATTTTATATTCTGGTAGCTCGAAAATTTTAGCTAGCTTCCTTATTTATTTAAAATAATTTCTCGCTTTATAGGGGTCTGATATTCGTCGTATACCTAGGTAGTGGCCACAGTTGCTTCATTGAAAACGTGATTTATGTCAGTAGATGTATCCCATAATATATAAGTATGTTTTATCTATGGATGTATTCCATACGCGCAACTAGCATAAGATTTTTGAGAGGGCTGAAACCCCAACTAGAAGGGAGGTCATCGCAGGTGCACCGCCGTTAACAAAAAACTTTTGGTTGCCCCTGCTCTGACCTGCAAAGAAAGAAATTCTGGACCACGCCCAACTTTTGTCAAAATTTAACATTAATTTATAGTTATACTATGCCCATATACCAGCATGTATTTTTTTATTTAGGGAAATTTTTAATTTTATAAAATCACTATTTTGTTCGGTAAACGATTAATGAAAATTATATTTAAATTAATTTTGCGCTGTTCTACCACCTTATCCAAATGAATGTCATAATCTATTTCAATAAATAATACAGCCAAGTCTGAAAATCGACCTTGGCCCATAGCAGTCACGTAGCTATAGCTTTTACATGGGGAAGGTTTTGGTTTTTTTCATCTGACAGGTTTAGAAGGGGGAAAGCTTTATTGAAGGCGCGCCGCCTAAGGCAAAAAAATCGAGTACCACGACCTAAAGCAATTTTTCAAGTTCAAGAAATAATGTTAAGTTTTTTTTTTAATTATTTGTTTGACTTGGCTACATCTTAAAGTATTTTTAAACATCGTTTTTCGTTTTGCCCCCTTCTGCTGAAATGGTTATAAATAACCATGTATATATATTTTTAAAGGAGCCGTCCCTTCGCCGGCACCACCTCAGTCTCTTGGGCTTATTGTGGATTCTCCTAACATTCTGACTACAGCCTATTCAGCCAATCCGCTCCCTGTATTAGCTCATACAGGTTCTTTACTGGTTGGTTGTAGAAGTCTTCTGGAGTCATTTGGGGTTTTCCATTTAGTTTTTGCCCCCTGTGGTCCAGCGTCTCACAGTTGCATAATATGTGAAGAGCTGTTTCGGTGTCCTTTTTGCATCTCCTGCATGTGAGGTCTCCGTTATACAGCGCTATTTTGTTCAGGTGCTCCTTTGTGTGAAAGTGTCCCGTAAGAAGCCCCGTTATGGTGCGTAGTTTGTTCCTGCTCATTGAGAGCAGTTCTTTTGCTACTTTTTCTGATGATTCTTTCATAAATTTCTTCCTATGTGTTTGCCTTGGCGTATTTTTCCAGAGTTTTATGGATTGTTCTTTTACCCACCCTTTTAACCCTGACCTAGTGGAGCATCTGGGATGCCCACAGATCCTGCTCTTGCAAGTTCGTCAGCTTTTTCATTGCCAGCGATTCCTTTGTGACCTGGGACCCATCCAGTGTTACACTGTTCCGATTCGCCAGTCTTCTAAGTTCTTCGCCGCATTCCCATACCAGCCGAGATGTTACCTGTATATTAATTTGGGAGCACCTATTTTAAAAAGTTATAGATGATTGAAAATTGAAGCTTTTATTAAAACAGAAAATCAATCTCACAAAAGTAAATTTAACCTCTTCAGCTAAATTATTCACAATTGTTGAGGAATCTATTTTTATTGCCACATCCCGATGAATACTCATATTGCGGCAGTATGCTAATAAAAAATTATTGTACCTTTATTGTATTTTCTATGGGGAGGGTTTGAACCCCCCAAAACCCCCTTACGTCCCTGGCCCATAGTAGCAATTCTGCGCATTATAGAAAATGATCGTTTACAGGTAGCTGAGAACGCTGGTAAAATAATATAATCTTATTTAGGTACTTTTGGGGGTAGGCCGGTTGAGGGGGAGGCTTCGCGGTTCTTGAGAGGGGGAGTTGAATCTATGATGTATCCCGAATTACCTTACTGTTACTAAATTTTAAAAAACGGTCGGCATACTTTGCCTCAAATATAAATTTTTTTCTAATATCCATTTTCTGTCCTAAAACCTCAGAATAACGGTTTAATATGAGATGTTTGGTCATATTCTAAAGATAACACAACAATATTATTTAAATTAACCCGCTGTATGGCACACACGAATTCTGGAATTTGTAACGTCAACTGATAGGATCACTCTTGGTGGTGGTCTTTACTAAAATTACCATCATCATGGTATAAATTATGTCTCAGGTATTATCTCTTATATGTATCTACTTCATATAGTGCGCGATCCTAGTAGTAAGGTCAGTGTTAACGTCAAAATAAAGTTTCAAATGACCGCCGAATTCGATATCTCGCCGACTTTAGAAAAACTATGCCAATATTATTTTATTCATAGCATCGTTGAGTGATACTTATATTTTTCTACTCCTATACTATAAGTTGTTACTTAAATGCCAATTTTCAGTTTCATAATGATACTCATTATAACACTGGTTTTCATTATGAAACTGAAAAATTGAACATTATAAATCTAGATTTTTTAATAACCAAGTAGGCAGACCCAATATTATCTGGAGAATATTTGACAGTTTCTAAGAGATTCGTGCTTTATGCCAGTTTCAATATTTCGTGCTTTTCTCAAAAAGGTAGATAGAGTTTGTTCAGCCATATCCATTACGTCATAATCGGTGACATATTCTGCTGTTTTACGTATGTCTTATATTACTTGAATGTTATTTTACACTTAACCTCATAATAATAATCAATGACATATGTTAAGAATTGTTTTCAAAATATGACAACTGAACTGTCAAAAGTAACAAATAAAATTTATGTCGACCTTGGATAAGAAATATGTTAATGACGTCATAATTCCGTCTCATCCATTTCATGAATGAGAGAGCAAGATGGACAATGTATGACGTAACGGCAAAGGATGGTTGAACAAACTCTACCTTCCAATTTTTAAAAGAAATGTCGAGTGACGAAGAGTTTTCATACACACCACCTGAAATTGCTAAAAAGGCGAAAAATGTTCCAATAGTTTATTACCTGCAAAATCAAAAGAGGTAGGTGTATAAAAAATTGTATGGTCAATTTATGGAATGGAGGAGCAAGAGAAGTATCATTCTTATATGAAAAAAAAATGTAAAACAGGTTTGCCAGATTATATTTATAAAAAGTATTAAAACGTAAAAAAAGCAATGTTGAATTCAAATAAAATTTCCTGTTCTTAGAAAAAATAGTGTATGCAACTCTTATGTAATGGTTGTTAATACACTCGCATTAACCATACGAAACTCGCCTTCGACATGTTTGGTATCCCGGTATGCTTTTATATTAATAACCATTATAGCACTGTAGGAATATTTTCTAAATAGGTACGCAGTAATCTTTGAAATAAACGAATTCGCAGCGTTGTTCATACAAACAGATGAAATATTGTATATTTAATAAAACAAATGTGCACTTGTTGAAAATGTTTTGTTTATTTTCATAATATATTTGGAAATTCTTTTAAAATTGGATCATTTATAACCGAATCTCTGACATATACTTAAGACCTAAACAAACCAACAACTCAATCCGTTTAACCATTGTCTAATTAGACAATGGTTTAACTTTTTCGTAGACTAGACTATCTTTTACAAAAATTAAAAGAAAAAAATTGTTCAACCACAATTTGCAATTTGAAGGATACTTTTTGTATTTTATCTTGTTTCAAATGTTTGGATTGGGTGGTGACTGACTTGGTAAATGAACAGTTGCTTAGCTGGTGCAGAAAATGTGCTGAAATATGTAATCTAACTTATTTCAAAAAGCCATAAATAAAGAATTTGACAAACATTTAATCTTTTATTTAGAAAACATATAGACAGAAGACTTTATATGTATAACCAATATACCTGGTCTACTAGGCAAAAGACGATCATTAAAGTAAAAAAACACGCGATGCTGACGTAAATTCTAATATATTACGAGGGATTGATTAACACGTTAATTGAAGAGACGGTCGAGGGTAAGAATTGCAGGGGTAGACAGACGTTAAAATACCTATTAAGAAAGACGTAAACCGTAACTGTTAAGCAGAATGTAAAAAGATTAGCAGACAGACTCCCATGATGAATTTTTTCAAACTAGTCCAAAAAAATTAGATGGAGATCGAATTTTATTTTCTACGTAAAGGCAACTGTTATTATTTTATTCGTGTAACTTTGTTGATACTTCAAAAAACAGAGTTTTTTATTAATTAAATTCTACTCGTAACAGCAATGTCCGAACGAAGTAAGTCTAACCTACAAAAATTGCTCAAATTGACCTCCATACTGCTCTATGCACTTTCTTAAATATCTAAAATCAAAAGTATGCTATCGAGATCAATAGCAGAGAAGAACTTTTTCGAAGAATAGAGTCAATTAATAAAATTAATAAAAAACTCTCCGTTTTTCTAAGTACAAATTTATTTCTCGTATTTTACTCTTGTTATTCTAAATGTAGAAGTGCATAGTTGCCAAATACCTATCCTTATACAGAGTGTTCGAAATATTCGAAAATTATTGAATGAGTATATCCCAAGTACGGCCCTGTAATCACATTTTTTAGTGGTCAGTACTCGTGAATATACACACTCAATTGAATTTCTTGGCTGCTTCTCTAGATGCATTAAATATATTTAATTTCAAGCTAAAAATGAAAAAAAAATCTCTCCGATACCATTGTTAACCCCCAAAACATGCATAAATTATAACTTTGGTAGTAAAATTGTCTGCGGAAAAATAAAAAGGAAATAAGTAGATTCTATTTTTTATATTCTTTCCAATTATAGAGAGCAGTTTCAAAAAAATATATATACAGGGTGTTGTTTTTAGAAAAAACGAGTTTTGACATTTTTTGTTAAGCCGGACCTGCATTATCTTTTTGGGGATGGTTTTGATGGAGTTTCTAGGTAATGGTTATTACATGTACCAAATTTCAAAATAATATACAGAGTAATTCCGAAGTTATGCGGTTCGAAATAAATAGGATACATTTATAAATAAACCCTGAATCTCGGTTATAAAGTGCAGAAGTCACATAAAATATAGGTTTTTGGAAGCACCATAGTGATTCCCATCTACAATTGAAGTTAGGCCCTTTCCCAATGAAACACCCTGTATATTATACAAATTTATGTCAGCATAAAAAGTCCAAATATTTAAGGATTGTTTGTGTTTATATTTATCAAAGACACTATTATTATATAAGTGCAATTCATAATTGAAATTTATTTTGAAGCTGTTCGTTGCAAAAGTTAGTAGATTAAGTAGGCACGTGACTTTCAATCACTACTATTGTGTTCCTCAGTGCCATTATTGTGCTAAAAAGGAATAATGTAAATAATACTTATTGAACAACGGATGAAACAAGAAAAAGAAAAAACGAAAAAACTCAAAAGGCAACCTATAAATTGAAATCGAACAATAGAAATCTTATGGCAAAGAGAAGCAAGATTATAAAATAATAATGTACCAAGAGATAGTTCTGTTTTGTGCCACCATATAGAGTGTGACTAATAGAATAATAATAATAATACATTTATTGCCTGCAAGAACCTAACTACAGCAACAACAAACTAAGAATCAAAAATTCTCTTGAACTCTTCCCCGGAATTCGAGTATATATACGTGCGAATTATATGCAATCTGGCAATCTTTGAAATATATTGACCAGCTGGGTATCCAAACATCACTAATATTTTATGACTCTCTTAGTTCACTGGAGGCGATTGAAAACACTCAACAAAGATCCTTTCGTCAGAAGAATTCAGGCTTCATTAAGCTGGCTCCAAAAACAAAGTAAGACAGTGAAGTTTATGTGGATACCCAGTCACGTGGAGATTCAAGGCAACGAAATTGTAGACGAAGCCGCCAAACAGGCAGCTAATAGTGAAGAAATTGAAGACATACCTACCTGTAAAATTTCAAGATCAACAAAATCACTTTAAGCAAATTAAACAAATTTGGAAAAGGGAATGGATGAGTAAGCAAACACAACTTCAAGAAATAAAACCATCAATTGAAATAGAAAACACATTCCAGGATATTAGTCGGAAGGAACAAACCATAATTACCAGACTAAGAATAGGTCATACAAGACTTACTTCATGCTATATGCTGAGAGGACAAAGACAACCACTGTGCAGTACCTGTAAAACCCCATTAACAGTGCAGCATATTCTTATTGTTTGCCCCAAATATGCAATAAGCAGGCGGCAGCTACGCGTACCTGGAAATATGAAACAAAGTTTAAATAGTAAAAATACGGCTAAAATAATACTCACCTTTCTTAGATCAAAAAATAAACTTTATAGAGATATTTGAAAAAAAAATGAAACAACATTCATGAGTGGATGGGCTAATAATTCTAAGCAGTTGATGCGCATATAAAATAAAAAAAAAAAATAAAAAAAACTATAGCATGTTAAGGAAACTAATCTTTGTTGTTTCTAATATGACTGTTCTTTTCTATAACAAAAAAGGTAGGTGACTTCAATACCAATCTAGGTATACATTTTGTTCTACCAAAATTTGTAATACTAACAAGTATGCTAAATTGGATGCTCTAAAGCTGTTAAACTCGTCCAAGACGATTTTAGAGTTTAATTAAAAAAGTATGTTAACCATTACTGTGAAAGTCGTTAGTAGGTTATTCGCTGGAAGATTTCCACACTCTTGTATTTTTTCAATATTTATAAGCTTCATTTACACACATGAGACTTTTAAATCATTCAAGTCTGGAGTTTAAATTAGAAACGTCTGGATTTTATTAGAGAAATGATTGAGTGAACGATGTGTGAAAAAATATTCCTCGAAAGAGCTCTTTTGAACATAAGAAGAATAACGTAGTCACCAGCGACATGTGTGATGCATAAAAAACAGTTTCCCACTCTCGAAGTCTCATCTCGTTCTTAAATATACGCATCGTTTTAATAATCAGGTAGTAAAAAAATACAAACTTAATATCTGTGCCGAATGATAAAAATAACAGTTGGGGTTACGAGATGGATCGGTTACTGAACTGAACTGAAAAACAAGACACTTTCTCGTTTAGGTTGGGGTGGTGTTGAAATGATGAATTTCCTATTTAATTACATTATGACACTTGTCGTTAAAGTGTAAAAAAAGCTTATGCATATTTTATGGATGTAAATGTATACAGGGCTGATAAACAAAGACGAAACAGAATCAGAAACTTCTTAAATAAATATTTTAATGTATCCAAAGACAAACTGCCTCATGTATTTATTTCGAATCTCATGTGTTGTATAAACCCGAGGGTATCTGGCTAACATTTTCGCAATACAAGGGTATCAAAAAGGCGAGTTTCAATATTTTTTTGTAGAATTATGAAACTAAAAATAAATATTTTCTTTTCTCATCATAATGGATGTGCCAATTAAAGATTTGCAAATTTGGTCCCGCAGGGGCGAACAATAGACCATTCCAGAATGACGTCACTGACAGGTCGGTCATATTGTACTGGAGGGCAAACAGTTGAAATTTAATTAACGATCGTTTTGAAAAGTTGTTAAGTGTGAAATGCGTGTAGACAGAAATAAGGTATACTTTTTCGATTTCCGGCTGTTTTTACGAAGCTAGGTGCTTAATTGATCTCCCTGATCAACGCCGCGATGCTTGGATTAGTGCTTTAATTCGGAGCCCCTTAGTGGATTACAATTTTAAACTTGGCGTTTGTTCTATACATTTGATCGAAGGTTAGATAGTGTACCTTAATCAGTCAATTTTCATTCATAAAACACTAGGTTTAATTCCAACTCAGCGATTTAGCTGCAAAACGGAAACCGAGACGGAAACACATAAGATTTAACTCCAACTAAGCGAATCGATTCCCCTCCATCACAATATCAAAGCTATGAATTCTGGAATGGCCTATCTCTTCAAGCTCACCGAACAAATCGACGTACCAGAATACAAAATTATATCTAAATCACGTGGATATATTTGTTCGTGCATATAACTAGTCCAATTTTGACAAAATATTTATTTTTTAAGGTCTCAATGGATATCCCCCCTTTATACATAAATTGCTAAATTTTATTCGTCAATATTTTTTTTACTTCTAGAAAGATTTTTTAGCGTAGCAGTAATACTTCCCAATCTGATATGATATTCGGGTTACCCCATATTCGTTTCAGTTCCAAATTCACAACTTCTTATCATAAACTTCCTTACAATTTGTATTCTTACTCTATTATTGGGTATATTTGTCCTGATACGAACAAATTCGAAGGTAGCAGCTTCCTGTATTATTCAAATATTGATTTGAACATGTGCTGATAAACGTTTTCAACTTATTTGTTAAGGTATTCAATAGGTATATGGAATATATTGTGCCTATATATTGACAATAAACATGATTTGTTAAACAAATAATAATGTTTATATTGTTATTAGAACAATATATCAAATAACAAACTTCTTTTTTGGACTGTATTTTGAATCTTACGAAAGATAAAAAAATTACAAAATAATGAAAATGTTTTATTGGCTGTTTATAATGAAATATATCGTTTACGTAGCCATGTGTTTTCTGTCCACTCCTTTCTAGTGTGATTAGTATGCACTCTTACACCAGGCCCAATAGCAAAGGTTCAAGACATCCCCGGACAGACCCTGGTGACTGTCTATCAATGTTTCTTTCACTAAAGAGGAGTAGATTATTCTTTCTCTAAGCTTGCGACAGGTTCTATCGATGACCTTGACATTAAGTATTGAGATATGTGGTCAAATGCTCCCCTGATATCGAGGAATGCACCCAGCAAGACCTTTCTATTTCTCAGCACTGTTTCCACCTTCTCTGCGAGTTCGTGTAGTAATTTTTAGTACCTAATGCCTGTTTAATATTAGTTATTAGATATTCTTACTCAATATTTTAATTATTTCTGTAAGTTGGCAGACTTTCCTATCTTTTAGATAAATTTCAATTTCAAAGCATTAAGAAGTTCTATAGCTGGGTTTTTCCTTCTTGTTTTATATTATACCACATAATAAATAATACTCTATGGACTTGTTACTTTTTCATAATGGAACGCGCGCTTAAGACTTTCTGTTTTACGAATACATTGTATAAATCATATTTGTAATGTAGGGCTTTTCATTTTAATTTTACGAGGAAATGGATAAAATTTCTATCCAGAATTTGTTAAATAAACTGCAATAAAAATATAATCTCAGCCACTCATATTCAATTGCCCACATAAAGCACTATGTAAACTTGATAAACTTAATAGGATTGGTCGATAACTGTTTTAACAACCATACTAACTACAATGACAATTTCAGTTCAGCATTCCAAAAAAGAATTGCGGCAAAGTCACGAAAGGAAATATGAGTGCTGGTGACTGGTTATTAATTATAGGTACTGTGATTTCTTATCTCGGACTTGATAGATAAACCATATTTTGTTTCTACTTTTTTTCCTAAGGATTACATCTTTTGGTTAATTGCTTTTTTATTCTCCTCATGCACGCCCTCTCAACTCCGCAATACCTACTTTTTAAAACTTTTTGAAATAAAAATGCTTTCATGAAATTTTCATTAATTTCTAAACTGCGAAAATGCCTAGATTGCAAATTATTAGTACGGTGTTAAATATTTTTTAATTTCGTTAGTTCTGAATAAAGCTGTAATGTCACAAAATAATAACCGTCAAGTTTTGTATCAAAACTCTAATGCTTTAAAAATATCATCCTGATGTATTTAGTTAATATTGTAAAAGTACAAAAAGACTAAATGATTTATGGCAAAATTATAAGAATGGAGTTGAATGTCAAAAACTTGGAAATTGTGCTGAAGTAAATTAAAAATTAATACCAATTGGAAGTGTTATTGAAGCCAAAGGTGGGAATGCATAAAAACAAAATCAAAAATTTGGATGAATTAACATCTAAACAAAAACACTAAATAAAATGTTCTATTGATGAAAAACATAGGAAGATGCTGGAGAAATACTAGAAGTATGAAATACTAAGATGATTGACGATAGTCAAATTAATTGCTTGTTATTTGCAAATTATCATTTGAAAAATGTACATAAAAAACAAAAGTTCGCACAACGCGTATCGACGCCCACGTCACTTCAGGTTTCATGTACATTTTCGACATACCATTCCTTAAAATATTTTAGTTTGCTTATTTTTCTTTCCATTTCAAAGATTTTTTGTTTAAAATTCTGTATAGTAACACGAGTCATTTTATAAAATATTTTAATCTTTCAAGTATAATAGTGTATAAATCTTGAAAATTAACCTCAGTTAAAAAATTATATGCGCTGTTCATCGAATTTTGAGTTCTTAACCTGATTAAAATAATAAAATAAACTATATCCTAAATGAATTCGTTGGAACATTTCAATTTATTCTTCGGAAACCATTTTTAACATAGATGACAAGTTGTTTTAAATTAGATGGTTAAGTTTATCTTCGAGTTTATCCAACATCAATTGCAAATCGTCTACCTTTTCCACATTTTCTTTGATCTGCATAATACCGGCATATTCCTAATCTTGAAAGGCGCGTCCACACTATGCCGCCTTTTGCCGTTCGAAATGCCAATTGGTAAAGCCAGCGAATGTATATACGTCTACATGTGTTGACATTCATTTAGTTTAGTCGCACAAGGTTTACAGAACAGGACAGAAAGATCCCGGTAAAGATTTGTCAAATTAATAACTTTCCCGTTCGACCACTCCATTTTAAAGCACGTGCTAACTGGCAGACAGTCTGAATCACAAGTAGAGGCCAGTAGTTGGTCACGTCCCCACTCTCATTGGCTTCCTTTTAAAAATACTACACTTCAGTGATTCTCATTGGCATATGGCCGGCTTATTGGCACGTGCCAACGGTCGCATCTGCATAGAATCGGCTTTGCCGATTGGCAAACAGCGGTATAATGTAAACGCGCCTCAACAAATGAGATGACATACAGTACTGCAGACAAACGTTAAAACGCATAATTATTAGGAAGGACCTGCGCCTTATTTGATACAATTAACACCCTGTATAGGTATTTGAAATAAAACTGGATTATTTGGGATCAACACTAATAATAAAATATACAAAATCGATCAATATTGTAATTAATTATTGTAATCTGTATTTATTTCAAGTGATTACGTAATTGTCTTCTAATATGTATAATGCCTTTTTTACTTGATATGATATTGTTATTAAAAGTATTATCGAAAATAATCAATCAATCATTTACTGAAATTATCCATCACTATCTCAGAAACCAAACAATATATATTGTTGATTTTTTAGATAGTTTTCTCGATATGTATAATATATATATGTTACCAATCCCGATATTGTACAGAGACGGCTCTGTACAAGCGATTTTGTACCAAGTCTGTACTGTAGACTGTTCCGCCAATAACCTCTTCAACGTTGGGATTGAATTGAACCTAAACAAATTTATCCAATGAACGTATGTGTATTATTAGCAAAAAAGGGTTGTCCCACATTTCATAACCTTTATCTGATTACAAGTTTAAATTATATATGACACATTGCATGTCGAGATCGACTTTTGCGAAATGAGCCAACAGAAAATGATGATTCATGGTCTCGGTGGTGGTTTGGGCGATGTCATTTCAGTAAAAATATTACACATCTAGGGAAAACTTTTGACAATGCATTCATTATTTACGTACTATCAAGGAATATCAATGCAGTATAAAAAATTACTAGTGCGAGTTATACACAAATCTATGTTGATGTTGTTGATGATGTATTTTTGTGTTTAAAATTCTAATGAAGTAACGTAACGACTATTGAAATGTCATACTTGATTTGAAAATTAATGAAACCAAAGTACTAATTAAAACAGGGTTGACAACGTTGTGCTGAATCGAGCAAAAGTAATTTCTCTCCTACGATTTTACCTGATTTTAGGCATTGTTGGGAAATTTAATTACAGGAAAGTGCGGGAGAACTGTGAACCTGACGCATTTAGTGCAGTAGAATAAACCGATGCGAAAAAACTAAGCTAAGTGAGAGGTGGAAAGAACTATAAAGTCATCATTGAATATTGATATTTTAACGATTAGAAGTAAATTCCTGAAGAAACCCTATTAAAATATATTCAATTTCTAACATAAAGAAGGCTTGATAAGGAGAAAGCTTCCGACTGTTGAGGTGGGTTTATCCTTTCCGCGCTCCTCCAGAAAATACTTAATAAAAAATGGAGAACGACTGCTCTACTGATGTGGGTAACAAAAGAAGATTGGGAGGAAATCATGAAGCCTCTAGAAAAAATAAGAAAACATATAGAACACCTACGAAGACGGACAAAGATAACGATGGAAAATTGAATCTAATAGATTTAATGCGAGATATGAAATTGGAAATGATATGAAAAATGCAATGATGAAAGCTGAACAAAGGGAACATTCTAATTGAAATAGTAAGAGAAGAAAACAAAAGGTTTTTCATAAAAAACACCGATAAAGAAATTGATATGCAATGAATTGTAAAAATGAAGTCTTTAATAATTATTTTCCGTATAATCTTGGAAAATTTTGTTTTCAAAAAATTGGGGAAATTAATCAAGATTCCTACGAAAATTTAAAGGTTGCGTTAAGCATGATTAATAATAATTACTTTTACGCAAACAATGAAAGTAAAATAAGCATTGAGATAAATTTGTAGCATGTTATAAATAAAGGAGATATATGTGGATAAAAATAGTATTTTGCAGTTAGAATTCATTTTTAATTGAAAAAATTCGAAATTTATGACTTCTATAAATTATCACATAAAAAGACAACTAAAAATAACGTTGGTTAGTTGCCTTGAATAAATCGTGAACCAAATCTGAAAATTACTTGAAGACCACTAAATAAAGTTCAAAAAAGAAATCATCAACATCATCATATTAAAAAGAAAACATGTAACAAAAGGAATTTGACGTTCCGCTTTATAAGAATAAAAAAATCAACTTAATTCAATTCTATAGATACATTTTTCGTTCTATTTGTTTAGAATTGTGGTGAAAAGTTTTGAGTTAGGGGGAATCTATCGGCAGCGATTTGACAAAATATCGAAGTATTTTTGGCAAAGAATTTTGAGGTAATGGGTGTATTGAAAATTAAGGAAAAAATATATCATGTAGATTAATGTTGAATTCAGAGTTCTCATCGAATAAAAACTTTGAAATGCTAACCAAATTTTGTTGAAAAAAATACGAATCATGATGTAATTACACATATTAAGCAAAGTTTGAGCCCTTGTAAAGAATTAAATATGGATTAAATGGAAAAACTAATTGATAAGAAGTCTAATTTGAAGCTTTATGAATACTATATAAAAATCTCAGAATCCTCAAATTACTTATGACCGTACAATTCCTTATTGAAATTCGGTTGCTACCACTAAAATATCGGATAAAAATCCATCTCTCGCTTTTCTATCCTTCTATGACTGACATTGTCTCTCTGCTTCGGTAGTCGCGTGCCGTTCCATTGTTGATACACCGCTCGCAGGTCTCGGCGGTGTCCCAGTTCAGTACTGACGAAGCTTATAGAGTAGTACGTGAACCAAAATCCGCTTGGACCGCTTGGCTACCTACATGTTGCAGAGCTTTCATATTTCTAATAAAATTTTCGTTATGTGAACTTAAACGTGAGGACGTAGGGAAACAAAAAATATACAAAGCATAATTGTGCAAGGTCGAATTTGGTAGATGACCCTTAACAGTTGAAGAATAAGTGGTTGTACAGAAATATCTAAATGTTTTAGAAACTCTCATGAACCGTATCTGTCATATTTGTCTAACGATCCTATTCGTTTGGGGGCTAAATAAATATCTAATAAAATTATTGTATACTGTTCAAGATAACTGTTACAAAGTGTAGAAAATTAAATTATTTTCAACTATTTTGGTCAACGAGTTAATGGGTAGCGATTAAACTATCGTAAATCCGTTAACAGTTGTAAGTGATAATTTAACATCCTAATGACCTATACCAACAATTTTGCAATTGAGAGGTTTATTAAATGGCCAGTAATAATATTTATCAGTAGATATATATTGATTGTTTGTAAACAAATACACTAATATTTTGAATTTGAAATAAATATGTAAAATCCATATTTTAATTTTTGATGACAGCAGCTTTGTTATTAATATAATAATAGGTAATAAGGCCCATTAATCGTAAAAATATTCTTGATTAATAATAATAATTAGTAGTACCTTTGCTTCCGATAAAAAGATATTTAGGTATTTTAATCGCAATTAGACATTATTTTACACGTAATAGGGGAAATATGCCTATGTTGGACCCCTGCCAATAATGGACCACTAGCTGTATTTTCAAATATATTCTCTTAGGTCTTAGAGGGTCCATCCTTATATATGTGTTAGAAAGGAAGTATTATTTCTGCTTATGTCAGGAAGACCGACCAGCGTGGACAAAGCGAATAACAGGTTGCCGTCGCGCATATGTGCGCAACGGGCCACGGGCATCTACGTCCAGGCAGTCGTCGTCGATAAGAGCGAGAGATAACGGTTCAAATGTAAAGTGCTAACTCAATAAAGGGTAATTAGTGAGAATATCGGGTTGTGCCCTTACCAATCTAACATAGTATTACGAGGGTTGTTTTTTTTTAACCTCCGATAGGCTATAAAGAAAAGACGGGTGAATATACAGAAAATATTTTGTTAACAGAAGTAATGTACAAAGCAGGTTACTTCTCTACATAATCACCTTGACGATTAAGACATTTATCATATCTGTGAACAAGCTTTGAGATATTCTCCTTATAAAATGTTGCCGCTAATGATTGGGAGTGAGTTGTGACGGTGTTTTTGAGTTCCAAGTCATCTGCCACTGTTTCAGTTGGGGAAAAAGATTAAAGTCACTTGGTGCTAGGTCGGGACTATATGCTGGGTGTTTAAAGATTCACTTATGGTCAACCTTCGATTTTCCTTAATCACTTGGTCTTGCGTCCTTGACCCCCTCTTCATCATGAGGCCATTGACGAACAACACTATTACTCATGAAGCTTCCCTCCATACACTCGAGCGATGAATTTTCTCAGCACTGTTACCTTCTGCTTGCAAGAAACGAATAACACTTCGCAATTCACCATTGGTACGAGAATCAATAGTGACAGTCATGTTTACCTGACTACAGCTCAACAGAAAATGGCGTGTTGGTCTCGCCAGTGACAGAATATATTGGAGAGGAGCTGCGCAGTCGCCTACTACGTACACTAGTTTCCTCGAGCATGTCTGGCCTTCGAACTATGCGATAGGAGGTTGAAAAAAAAACTTATATTATAATTATGTTTTTATTGACTTTACATAACGGGACAACCTGATTACAAAAATTCATCACACATGGTGTTTAAACACACATTTTTGTAATTAGGGTGTTGAACCCTTTCAAATGATCACATGACCTATGTTGCTATTTAGAAAAAATCAAGATGGTGGCCATGCATAAAATTTTGTAATAATAAAAAAAAATTTGGGCTTAAAATTTGAGCTGTAAATTTTGCACCTAGCGTATACCTACTCTCTCAACAGTGATCTCGTCTGCTGTTCCGTGACGTCAAGCCAATCAAAACGCGCTCTTTGACACACCCCCACAATCGCTACTTACTTTAACTCACTTTTTAGAGGTTCCGGGTTAAAATTTTGACACTCGATATTGTGTGATATGAGATTTAAAATGCTATAAAATTGAACTAATCGCTCACTTCTGCAAGATATCTATTATATATTTGCTCTGTATTCGTAGATATTTTTAGATAAAAATATAATATCATGTTAGTTGAACGAGGTGAAATTTCAAAATTAAATGCTGTAAGAATGTTACTGAACTCACAGTCGTTACTTTTATCCTCGTTTATTTATCAAAAATATATACTGAACTAATCCATATTCTTGGAAAACATTACAGAGACTTCAAAGAACTTGTTTGTGTAGTTAACTAGTAATTATGTGCACATTGTATAGACAATCAACTCATTAAAATCACATTTAACAGTATAACATGAAACTTTCAATTTTATTGTAACTTGATGTATCTCAAGTTTGTAAACACGTATTGACCCATATTTTTTAATTCTAACTATTTCACATTCTGCTGGTTATTAGCATCGCGTCATGAACATATTATTTCTAATTGAAAATTATTCGCCTCGTCGTTCATTTAATAGTTGCTTTCAAGGCTGTGAAATATGAAACAGAAGTTTATTTTTTCAATATTTTCATAAATAATTACTTGACAGCAGTGCGATTGAAACCAAACACAACAGAGACATATTTATCATCTTGAAATTATTTAGTCATACCAGTGCAGTGTAAGGAAATGGATTTAGGATCATTCAATTGAAAGATTTTTTTTTCATTTATATTTTATTCCAGCTCGCTTCCAGATATTTGGAAAAATTGGAATCACTTCTCATCTATACGTAATTGGGGCATTAAAGTTTGGTACTCTCCAATAATAATAATAATACAATAGTTTAATTAGGCACCCACCTATATCCGAAGAAAAAATATATATTTGTAGTTACCTAAATTCAGTTTCTTCACTAATTGCTAATAATAGCAGAACTTCTTTATCTGAGGAATTATTAATAATTAATAATAATAATTAATTTTCGTGTGACGATGGGGCGGCGCCGCTAGTGAATTTCTATAATAGTGACATTTTGTTTTTATTATTATATCCTTCTGCATTTGTAGGTGGAAATCGAAGCTGTCGCCTTCGTCAGGGATAGTCCTAGAGAATATTTTACGTGTTGGATGTTGTCACAGCTAGCTCGATTGAACGAGACCTAGCTCCTTTCTTTTGTAATCCATTTGCACAATCTTTTTTGTCAAATCTCGCTCTCTTCTAAATCTAAAACAAGAATCACAGAACCAGAACAGAAAACATAATCCATAGCCTGTTCTTTGAGCCAGTTTGGTTATTTTGGTATCTATAGCGAATATTATTTCAGACTATCGTTGGAGCTCACTCCCAAACCCAAAAAAAAAGAGAAAATCGTTGTTGAATGATGTATTCGAAAGGAAAAGCCTGTTGGATCAAGTAAGAAAGACGATTCGTCCTGGGCGACCTAACGAATTTTCGAACATCACTTCTAATACCCCTCCCCTCCTTCATTTAATTTTTGCGATTTCGTAATTTATGTGTCTCCCTAAATTTAACTGTATTATGTAATTTATTTAGACATGGTTTTCGCAGTAATATCAATACTCGATTAACCATTCAAATAAGTAACTTTTGCCTTAAAAGATTGTTTTATTTATTTACGGGTAACTCCTAGTATTTTATAAAAACAAAGACAAAATAGTTAAAGGTGTAATTAAAATTGAAGCTCCATATAAATAACAACAATAATGACAAGTGGGAAAATGTAGACTTTCATGGTCGAAACTCGGGTCGAAATTATGATTAACAAAATTTCTTGGGTTTGAAGACTACGGTCTAATAGGGTTGGAGCCAGACGTTTCAGGTGCAACTACGGCAGCTATTGTCAATGGAAACGATAGGAAGACTCTTCCCGCTGGATTAGAATTTTGATTTTCAGATGAAACTGACGTAATTTTCACCCCTGGATTTATGGGAATTTGTCTCATCTTACCGCATTTTAAGATAACCTGCCAAATTTTGTTAACGTTCAATAATTTCTTTTCTATACCTATAATGTTTTTGGGAAATCAACCACAATATTATATTTTTAATTCAACGTTTCGGTAGCGTTCGAGCTATCGTTATTAAAAAGTTCTTTATGAAATTCTAGTCAATCTGAAACTACGAAAAAATGTTTTAAGGTCCATTTACAGTAGATTATATAACAGGATTTTTAGGCCCATAGCTTTGTAATTCCTCTCTATACTTTTCTATCTTTGGCCTTTTCTCTCCATCGATTCACGATAAGTAACTCTCTATGCTATTTGATTCACTATTCTTCCTCCTTCCATCCTTTCTATGTGTCCTAACCACTGAAGTCTTCTTGATGTAATAACAGTAGATCATATGTTTGGTAAAATGTGAAATAATATATTATTTTGTATGACATTCTAACAATATTATAGTCAACAGTGAAGGTCACGCTCCAGGATCGTTTTAATCGGGACAACGCTTTTTTGATTATTTCGAAAATGTTAATAAAACGCGTTTAGTGATACTTTTTTTGTGATATGATTATTTATGTTTTAAAATATGTCTAAATCAATTTTGTGTGTGTATCGATTAACAACAATTCCAATGATAAATCATAAGAAAACCTGGATAAAAACTTATTAAACTATCCTGATAACGCAAGGCACAATAGATCTTTCATATCTCAATGAATGAAACTTTTTGTGTTTATTCACTGGAATTGTATATATGCAGTTTTTGGAAGTTTGTTCTTCATTTTTTGGTTTAGTTTTTGTTATTATAGATTTCAACGTATTGTTAGATTTAACAGTGTGCTAGAGTTCCGCAGGCTGAATTATGAATCTAAAATTAGAATTCCGGGGCGGAAGTTTATATGACATATCTAGAAATCCGCCGAAAATGTCATAATTTACGCAAGCGAGGCGGAGTTATTCACAAATAATATATATGATTGCGCCTCCCAACGACGGAAAACTCATGTTTTATGATTAAATTCCGTTCAACGGCGAATTGAAGTTCATTTATGTAAGAATTCCGTCCGCAATTTGGTTTAGTATTAAATCATTTTATTTCAAAGGGAAGAGTGAATGCAATTATTGTACTCCCTTCAACTTCTTCAAACACAATGTAAGGATATCATCATATATAAATGAGTTTACAATTCCATTCATTTTCTTCGGTTTGTAAGTCTGACAGCAAAAGCAACTCGGAAATTCTTGAAAAAATAAACTTTAGGCCACCGTTAGACGGAATTTAGGTATCAAAATGTCAGCCGTCCGCCGCTGGGCCCTCTGGCATAGTAGATAATATGTAATGTAATGTTCCGCCGCATTTCCGCAAGTTATAGCATTTTCGGCGCATTTCTGTATATTTGGTTTAAACTAAAATTCTAATTTTAAATTCATAGTTCATATTCACACTGTAGATTTAAAGCTAGTTCAAAAATATTGGCTGGTGGCCCAGGACACTGCAGATTGGAGCGCAGAGGCAGCCAAGTGGTATTCAAAGGCAGGCCTGCCTAAGAGTCACGGGGGCCATGAAAACGACTCCGACTGCGGCCCTAATAGTAAACCTACCACCACTACATATCCTCATACAAGGAAATGCAAGATCTGTTAGTCACAGATTATTACAGGGACCTTCTCCGATGAGCCAAGAGCACGGTAAGGTCTACAAAGAGCTATATGAAGAAATAAAGGCAGATCCAATACTGGGAATACCAACGGATCAGATTGCCCCACAATATAGTTTTAAAAACGACTATACAGTTTACATTCCAGAGAGAAAGAACTGGAACAGGGCCTCCTATAACAGCGAATCTTAACTGGTACACTGATGGCTCTAAAACAGACTACGGAGTAGGAGCCGGAATATATGGAGTACAAGAGAAGATCACGATCTCTCTAAGCCTAGGAAAACATGCTACTGTCTTTCAGGCAGAGGTACTGGCGGTGCAATGCTGCGCAGAAGAGTTGATGAGACAGGAGGTCGACAATCAAAGAATCGTCATCTACCCCGACAGCCAAGCAGCACTTAAGGCGATACGCTCATATAAGATAACATCAAATCTGGTGTGGGAGTGTCGGAAGGCCCTAAACAGACTAGGCAGTCATAATAGAGTGACCCTAGCCTGGGTACCAGGCCACCAAGGAATAAAAGGCAATGAAAAGGCTGATGCAGGGAGCAACGGAGGACATGATAGGGCCAGAACCTTCCTGTGGAATTGCAAAATGCCTAAGTAAAGAGAGCATCCACGAATGGATAAACAACCAGGCGTTGCGCTGGTGGTATGAAACCCCAGGACAAAGACACGCAAAATTATTCCTTAAAAGCCCTTCGACAAAACTGTCACACGACCTACACTATGTCAAAGTCGGGAAACGACGAGGATTATGGTGGGAATGCTGACCTTTGTAGGCTGAGGAAACATATGCACACAATTGGCCTTGCAGATGACAGCCTATGCAGGTTCTGCCAGGAAGAAGACGAAACCGCGGAGCACATACTAGGGTGAGGTTTCACTTACTCGGAGAAGAAAAACCGAGGGCAGAAAGCTACGCAAAGGAGGCAGTATCCAGGCTATTAGGTCTAATAAAAAGAATAAAGCTAGATATTTAGCTCTAAATATAGGGAGGACCACAATAGATCTGCAAAGGTCGCAGTGGGATAGGACAAAGAGCCACTCCAATTCTAATCTAATCTAATCTAGAAAACTTTCAATACACTAATGACGAGAGAAACTTATTTGTTCATATTAAATGACAAAATTCCGATTTGTACAAAATATTGATAATATCAAATTCGTTGTTTGCCCAAACTGATGATATTCATTCACCCCAATGTATATGTTGTATTTTTGTTGTGAAATTCGAAATTTATTGCTTTTCTTTCATAAGATAGAACTTAAACTTTCTTCCGGTTTCTATAATATGTTCTTCTTGTATTCCTTTCTTTGTTGTTAATAGCGATCGCTACTTAAAACCCGGATTTATGTTTATGCATAACCGCATTCCATGAATAAGTAATCATAATTTCAAAATATATATTTTTTATAAAGTCTGTATCATAAACGAAAGCGAAATGTTTGAATATAATCATATAAATATCACGTCGCAGATAAGAAAATTACATTAGGTAGTTAATTTTTTGAAATAAACAAACAATAAACACTGCAATTTACAACAAAAGAGTAACCTGTTAAAAGTTTTATAAATAAATATATAATTTGCGAACAAAGTGCATTTTTCTCACGTATTAATCGTGCCTCTCCTAGAATTTTAATCGTTTTCGCGATATCTGTTGGTGGAAGTCAAGCAACTTAAACCGACAGCGTTGCCTTCTCTTTAAAGTATCAATATTGTTACGGATTTAATTTTTTCTTAATTAAAAAATGTTAAATTCAACCATGGTGTAGGCTTAAATATTGAGCTGAAATTATTTTTGAGATCTAATTTACCATCAGTTTTTTCATTTTGTTCTCTGAATCCAGAACAACTACTCCTCGTGTTAAATACTACACTAAAACACTACAAAACAATTAACCAAAAGACAAAATAAACGTCATCTCTTGCTAAAGTGACTATGATTCCAGAATCAGGAAAATCACAATTAAAGTCTTTAGAGTACCAATTAGATTCTAAAGTATTGTACCGAGATCTGTCATTTTAAAATACTGAATTTGACTTGTTAAGAGATAATTACAATTATTCAATTTCAAAAAAATTTATTCAGGTTCTTATATACGCAGTACAATATTATTGATAGGTTTTACTGTCTTGAAAGATTACTTAGTCGTTACCTCCACATTGTTAAGCCTACTTAAAACCCAGTAATTAGTAATTCTACCGGAAATGTCGCCCTTGGGTGTGGTAACCTTTCACCATAATCTCCATTAACCCAATCGAATGAAAATTTAGAGTAACTTTTATAACAAAGCAAACTCGTTAAAATGCAAACGAAAAATACATATTCACGAAATAAAGCTTCACTGAAAGCTGAAATCCAACAAATTTCATTTTCCTGTTAATTGAATTTGGATCGATTGAAAATGAACAGATTCCCTTCTCGAATTTTTTATACAGTATCCGATTTTAATGAAATAATTTTAGGGGAAATTACCGAATTACATGGACATTACATCGACTAACAATCGATGTTTGTAAGACGAGATTAATCATAGCTTATGATATATTCAATAATATTCAAAGCCTTTTTATTTTGTTGGATGTAATTTCCCTTTTCTGCAAAAATGTATTCTAGTTCAGTTATAGATCCGGTTTTGCATGAAATAGTCAACGATCAGTTATGAAGTAGCACGTGCTTATTGACCTTAACAACCAACCTCTAAATACTTGAAAGTTGAAAGAATTTAAAGTTTAATCTTATACGACTTCCCATAGTTTACCGGAATATAGGAACTAACAGTTATTTTATTTATTTGTCATTTCGAGAAAGTAAAGTGGCATATAAATTGTAGAGAATGTGAAAGTTCTATTTAAAGTGCAGAAAATACTACTCCCAAATATATTATTTTGACTGTATATTAATCCGAAGACTGTATCTTGTATTTCTAGCTATGTATGTACCTATGTGTATTGTGGTTATAAACTCTGAGACCTAAAAGAACTAGTGGGCCCCCTTTATTTTACTTTGTTCCTGATAAAAGTCTGGGACTGGAAGATTCTTTAGACCTATTTCCTGGAGACATTTTACGATATCTGCAGGTTGAGTTTAGGTAAGTGTCCTCTTCTATCCAGTAGTCTGCTGGGTGCTGGAACCTAGGATTCTGATTTGCTGTGCAATCCGCATACATGTTGATGGAGGTTTCTTCTTTCATTCCATAGAATCTCTACATTCTCTTAACTCGACTATTCTGAGTTTTTTGAGGTGCCCATTCAGGTGACAGTGTTAAAACTCTTTGTTCTGCTTTACTATGGCTTAGGCATTCATTTGTTCTTAGGTTATAGTCTCGCAGAAGTATCTTTAATTGTCTAAGCCCTACTAGGTATTTCCAATGATCAGATCTCCTCTTTTTTTCGCCCCCCAAAACGATGTTTCAGACCCTCTCTTTGCTAGTTCATCTGCTTCATTTCCTTCTAATTTAGTGTGTCCTGGATATTTCTAGTTGAGTTTTGGATAAAAAAATCGCATTTCTATTTGTTACCTATAGATTGATGACTAAAATAAGAGAATAAATGCCTTCATCGATTTCCACCACAAACATCCTTACTTGTTGGGGTCGGGCGGTTAGCTAACAACCACTACCAACTACAATTTTATACTACTCTAATACTACTTATTCCCTAATCAATAAGAATCCACACTGATTACTCGACTAGGACGACTCGAGTTAAGACCGGCAGGTATATTTTTATTAGGGTCTACTTTTCTCTGGAAAAGGGTCTTCGGAATTGTGTCTCGTTATAGTCTGTACAGAAAGTACGAGGAGTAATAAATCATTCATTTAAGTAGATTTCATAGACGTACCAAAATATATTTTAAGAGGGTATACCGTAAGGTACATTTTGTATTGAACGAATGAGTTGCAGCTATGCTAAAGAATATACGATTTAGGTCAGAGGTAACGGGAGGTAACTAATTTTAATAAAAAAAAGTGATAGAGGTACATAAATTTTAGTAAGTTTGATAAAGAAAGGCAACACAGTTTATTCATAATAGAAAACAAACCAATCTGTAACAATAATTATTTTATATATTTTTGTATATATGTGTGTATAAATGCTGGATATACAGTTTCCAAATCTTGGCAAGATGAAAACATTAAAAGCGGAAGGCAGGCATTCGTGGACGGTTTGTCGTTAGGTTTGCAGCCACCATCTGGAAAAGGAAAAAGACTTATCATTGTCCATGTTGGAAGTTCTGAAGGTTTTGTTGATGGTGGATTATTAAACTTTTATTTCAAAACGCACGGGGGACTATCACGAAGATATGAATGGGGATGTCTTCGAGGAATGGTTTGTTCAAATGTTAGATCTGATTCCAAAAGGGGCTGTTATTGTTATGGACAACGCAAGTTACCATTCACGGTTACGAGAAGCATTGCCCACAAGTCGTTGGCGTAAAGCAGAGCTTTTGGAGTGGCTTATTTCGAAAAATATTAAGTTTCCAAAAGATCCACTAAGGAAAGAACTTTACAGAATTGCAAAAATGAACAAGAATAAATACAAAACCTACATTGTAGAAGAAATGGCTTCTTCTCGTGGTATATCAGTTCTTCGACTTCCCCCTTATCATTGTGAACTTAATCCCATAGAATTAATATGGGCTCAGGTAAAGGGGGAAGTTGGAAAAAAAATACTACTTTTAAAATAAACGATGTTGTGAAATTGTTTGAGAGTGCTGTAAGTCATGTTAGTAAGGAAAATTGGACAAACTGTATCGAGCATGTTATCAAAGTAGAGGCAAATATGTGGAAAATTGACAATATTTGTGATGATTTAATCGACCCTATTATTATTAATGTCAACAACGATTCTTCCTCTTCCGAGTCGGATATAGAATAAAATGTAAGTAATAAATGTATTCCAATAATTATTTCTTTTCATTTTTTATTATATTATAATTTAAAACGTAATTTTTTCCCAAAATACACACCACTGCATTGCGTTATTGCTTATCTGCTAATCCTTTAACAATGAAGAAACCCTTAACTTTGCTACAACTGAAACAAATACGGGGTCGATCTATCTGGTTTTTAGATTTACGGAAGAAATGTAATTTAAAGTAAGAGATTTATCAAAAATTTCATGGTGCTCCCTGTAAAGGTTTTGCATACTTAATTAGGGTTTATTACTCCTCGTACTTTTTGTACAGACTATAATGATAGTGAAACTAAGTCTTAAAAACTAACTGCTAACCTTTTGATTTGAAGTGGATTCTACACGTTGTAATTTTCGTTTGTGTTTATTTGAAAACCATTATTGTATTTCATCCACATTGATTGAATGAATTAACTCCTAGATCTAAATAGTTTGTGTTTTCCACACGAAAAAGAAAGGAGAAAGTACTGACATTGCACCCTGCTTACCAAGGTGTTAAGGTTCAGCCATAGTTGTTAGTGTAGCGAATATGTAAAAACCCGGACATGTTGCCAAATCCGGCCAGTGTGAAGTAAATCATATAGTAAGCTTTACTAAAGTACTTATTTTTTGGAAAATCTCTTCTTACACCGGTATACTCCACTTTTCTGTATTAAAATTATTGATAAATTACTTCGAATTTCCTGTATAATTTTTGAGAATTGAAACCATTTTTTAAATACATATATCACATTTTTACTTACTCATCAACCCTCGTAGATTGTTTGTATTGCGTGACGCTATCCAAGGATTCCTAACTTGGAATTTAGTGATTATTTTTTCGTTCTTCTCTATCTATTGTGTTTATGACCTTTAAAGTGAAATGCCCATGATCCTTAACGCGATGAATTATTTGTGGGGTGATGGGGTATAAACCCCTAAAAAGGGAGCGAAGGAAGGTTGAATTGATCACTGTTAATCGCCACTTCCTACACCACCCACCACTAGCATAACTAGCAGTAATAACTTTTCCGACAAATCTGATATTGAAGCAATGTGTGCACAGTTATATTTTGGACAAACTTAACATAAAAACTCAAATTTATTATGCAAACACTCCTCTGAATCTCTGTATCTCTAGAGTAGGGATGGTGAGCTTGGGCACACAGCACTTCGGCTACATGTGACCCACAGTACATCCTCCCGAGGAGTTGTTCTAGCTCATCGTCCATCCTGTCCTTTTCAGAAAGGTAGAAAGGTCACTAGGATACGTCTCTTTTATATTGGCAGGTGTAGTCCAAGACCCACCAAAGACACACTTTTATTGACGATAACTCCGGGCACTCGCATAAGACATGCCTGACAATTTCATCTTCCTGATGACACATCCTGATTAGAGGTGTGTCCACTAGCTCCATAAAATGAAGGTGTTTCCTTATTTGACCAAAAGAAATTAGTATGTTAGTAAAATCTATGTGCAGGAAATGTGAACTCTATGATGAAACACCTAGTCACTTACTCTGCTTATGCGAGAACTTACAAAGACTCAGACGGGAGCACCTTGGAGAGGAAATTATACAAACAGTACAACTACTGAAAATACTTCCAGTCAAACAAGCGGCCTATATAGAAGACACAAAGCTTATGGAATGGAAGCTGATAACATAATTACTTCCATTGACACGGTTGGTGTTGTTCTTATGGCTCCTGCATTGTTCAAACAAGCCATTCGCTGTATTTGATATAATTTTTGGATGGCCGTTACTTGTAGAACCTTCGATCCTCTCCGTACGTTAAAGTAGGTCTTATTTTTGCAGTGTAAATATCCAGGTGATCACACGGACTAAAAGACCCCATGTGCGCCCCACTGTCCTCCGACATTGCCATGACATAAGCCACATATGCTCTTTTTACTCTGCTCTGTATGTAAGAACTCCATGTTAGCTTCCTGTCGAGGGCAATAACAAGGTATTTCACCTCTTCAGATTTCGGGAGGTTTTAAGCCTAATAATCTTCTTTTCCTGGTGATTGATCGAAGAGTGAGTGTTCCTTACATAATGTTTCTATTAATTTGAGCCCATCCTGCGCTATATCGCACAATGTGTTCACAAATTTGCCGGTCTGCAAGAAAACATTCACACACCCCTATGACATAAACCCCTATGACATAAATGAATGAATTGAAAAAATTAGACTGACAAAGAATTGTTGGTATGATGGTATCTTAATATTTTATTGTGTAATCTTGATACAATCAAATGAGAACTTGAGCTACCGAATGTCTACAAAATTAATATTATTATTGTTAATATAACAAATGCACGTGTTTAAACAGGAGAACCGACCCTTAAATATTTAACCAAACTGTATAGTACCAACCATTGGATCAAGCAAGCGAAGGAAAAATGGGAAATAAATAGTTAAATAGGGAGATGTCAGCGTAAAGATGATTAAATACATTTTTTATTTTCGAATAATTAAATAAACCATGAAAATGTATTATCCTAAGACCTTAACCTTCTAACTGATATCAGCCTAGGAGTGGAATGACAGTAGTCGTTGTAAAGTAATTACACTGTAGTGTCACAGACATTATCATCATGGAGGTAAGTATAACATTTTAATGAATATTCAAAATGTTGAAATAAGGCAAGTAAACTCGAAAAATCCAGATTTACAGTTTCAAATTTTTACCTTTTCAATAAGAAATTTTTAAAGAAAATTAAAATATTGAAAATATGATTAAATATGTTTATTTAAATTAGTTTTTAGCTCATTAGTATTTTCTCCAATAACACAAACTAGGATTAAGTACTTCAAGCTCCAAATTGAGCAACAATTATTTAAATAGGCATGAATGAAATCACGCTAACCTCAATGAGCATCCTGGAAGTTAACGTCTATATTTCTTAGCTGTTGAAAACAATAAAATGTTTAACCAATATTTCATTTACTACTAGGTATGAATGGTTTCGTAGAATAGGTACATAAATATTTAAAATTACTATCACATTGTGCATTAAAATCTCAGTAAATAATTTAATATGCTTTTTTTAATGCAAATGTTAAGGTGGGTTTCAAGCAATTAAATGTAAACACATGAAAAAAAGTTAGGAATATTGAAAAAGGGTCCAAAAGGAGTTTATTTAAAAAAAATTATTATTTTAATTTATGATACTCCAAAATGACTTCGTACATTCTGAAGCAACAGTTGAAATTCGTAGCAAAGGCCAAACTAATATTCATAACTCCAATATGAAAAATACAACAGTTGTTTTTTGTCGAAAAATTGTTTAGTTACATTTCTCTGCCATCCGTTATCTATATCTTTTCTTTAAAAATGATAAAAAACCTGCTAGACAAATTGTCATTATCACAATGAGCAATTATTATTTCTTTCATTTGTAGTGTCTATAATTTTTAGGTGTTGATTTTAACTAGGTAGCTACCCAATATCTGTAATCCGCTATCAATTTTCAAATAATAATAATAAGGAAGACTAGCCTGTCATAAATCAAATTAAATGTTTAAACATTGGCAACGTTGGATGCACCTTCCGGTGTAGGATTTTCTTTCTCTTGCCAGACTGCTACCAAGCGGGTTTGCGATGCTGTCAAGATGTCAGAAAATTCCCTGTTGATATCACTTTTCGTAATTTAAAAAAAAAAAATTCATAAATAGGTAGTATTATGAATTATGAACAGTGTTCATAGTGTTTCAATCTTCACTTATTGTTAATAAATAACAACAATTTTTTAGTTAGAACACTGATAGATTATATTTTCCAATGTTCTCATGAAAAACTTTGATTTACTCCTTCGTGGGGTAAAATTTTCCAATCGTGAAAAAAGTTAATGCACTTGCTGCATATATTAGGTACTATACTATATACTATACTATACTATATACTATACTATACTATATACTATACTATACTACAGCAAACATAAAGCGAAGCTGCCTTTTTTAATTGTGTGCGTTTGTCATCTAAAAGGTGCCTTTTTATAATAAGATACTCTACTTCATTTCACTGTCATACTCATCATCATTTTTCTCAGTGTATTTACTAAGCAAATACAACGTAAATACAACGTTGATATCTCAAGGTCATAAATTTTTGTTACCAAAACATCAAAAAGATTGCGACGGTCTTCACTTGTTAGTTTGGTGTTAACTAGGATTAACGAGGACATTGTGAGTGGCGCAGATCTGCTTGCTTCTCTCATCAGTTTATTTTAATAACATATTTAATTTTCAAATTATTGATAATTATTTCTTCTTCAGACCTGGTTACGATTTTAATAGTTAAGTTATGTATCGTTGTCTAACGATACATTTTTAAATAAACCAAACATCTACAACAATTTTTTTAAATACGATTTCAATAGGTAGGTAGGTACACTAGTCGAAAACCCCTATAAACCAAATGATTTCTAATTTGTATTTTCGTATATAAATCACAAGACCTGATGTAGGTATGAGTCTTTAAATACAATTTTCAATGAATATGATAAATATGAAAAAAAATTAAAACTTAAAGTACCTGATCCTTCTACGAATCATTATTTGTACTATTAAAGGTGACCCTTGTTTATTTACTATTATATCTAATACTTTTCGTTTGTAAATCTGGCAACATCGCAATCGCCCGCTTCACAATTTACAATCGTCCCTACTTGCCGCTGTTCCGCCGATCCCCTTCGCTTCTCTGTGCCGTCCTGTCATGGCAGAAACACAGACATTCAAACAGAACACAGAATGCATTTTAGAACGATCAGAGAACCTAGACCTTGGCCGTAGTGATTTTTAGATCCCACTATAACTATTCTTCAAATAAGCGTGTATCTACCTTCTATTTTGGTTTATATTTTTAGATCGACTCACGTGCGACGCCGGTTTCTAGTGTTTTATTTACGTTTTACTTCCGTTTTTCCAAGACATTTTCTTTGTCGGCCAGTGATCCAATGTGAGGCTAAGATTCATTTTGTGTCAAAATTTTTGTAGTTAAGAAATAGTGATGTTCCAGTGTATTATTCAGCAGAAGAACGGTTGGATTCACTCCTATAATACCGAAAACAAAGATGTATTTCCAGGTACTATACTTTAAACTTAGGTGTTATTTTTTTTTTTGATTGAGACATTTCAAGAGCAGTTAGTCAGCTAATGAATATACCTGGCTCTTTTTGACACTGTGCCAAAAAATAGATGTTAAAAATGTTTTGTCAGAACAAAAACAGTACCTACATACACGTATAAACGTCACAAGAAGCATGAGTGTGACGCATGGGATACCATTTATTTATTTTTTTGTAGATTGTAAATTTAAAAGGAACAACATTGTGTCAAAAAATATGTAGGCTTATTCTCAAATAAATCTTCTTACAAATAAATATAGATGCTATAGTATTTCTCCTTATCGGATGTTTTAACTTGAGAATTTATCTTTGATTGGATTATGATAAAATATTGAAAAACTGCCTCTTTCCTAATTTCACTGCAGTTGTAGCACATTTCTATGCAAATAAGTAAATTGCTATCAGTAGAATAGATAAGTTGTGCCAACATTAGATCGGGGATGGAGACTACTTCATTTAAGCGATAATTTTTAGCTGGTCTGCTGAGATGGGTCTAAAATGATTTGCATATCAATGAAATGAGAAAATATGTATATAAGTAAACACGGAATGTAATTTTTCAAATTATGTTTATAAACAAGGTTTACCTCTATGAATGCTACGCTAATATAAAATGTATCAGTCACAATAAATCATTTCA
Organism: Galerucella calmariensis; assembly: GCA_910591675.1. Lineage (NCBI taxonomy): Eukaryota > Metazoa > Arthropoda > Insecta > Coleoptera > Chrysomelidae > Galerucella > Galerucella calmariensis. Next base: position 214,768 of record CAJUYG010000003.1, on the reverse strand, counting down.
CTTACATTTATCAGAATAAGAAAAATAAGCATTTGCTAGTAAAAGTAAATAATAATTAAACATTTAATCCAAAATAATATCAGTAAGTAAGTAAAAAATTCCACAACAGAAATATAACATAATATAATATCCGGTTTCACCAAATTACACTTTGATAATTTGATAACTCTATCTTATATTTATATTATTTTTTTAAATGCCTACATATTATTAATCCCTTCTGAATTGGTTCCTTGGAAGAAATTCGTTAGCCAGAAAAATTGTTTAGTCAATCCGCGTGGTTTGGGTATTAATATGACGCATGAAACAACATTTAGTGGCATATTTATCTATAAGAATTTATAATCAGCGTTTAAACTATCATTGTTTGAACAACTCACGAGACTCTTCCAAATAATACTTATTTGCTCAACTTCCGTGCATTAAAAACTATTTACATAATATTTACATATTTATTAACAATGCAAGCCACTGTCAATTTTATTTATTACATATTATGATAATTTATACAGTGAAAGTATAATGAACCACTTGTTCATTATGAAGGAAATAATAATAATGAATACATACATTATTTATCAAAGTACTGGAAAAACATTTTTGATGATATTTCTAGATTGAAAATCTAGAACACGTTATAAACCAAAAATACAATAGACTCCGTTTCACAAAAGAAGAACCCACTAGAGTCTAGAAGTTGCAGTTGTATGCGCGAAGAAGCTGCACATAACTATATCTGAACATCAATATCGGTCAAAGCCTAAGGCATTAATACTAATAATACTGTAAATGAGATAAATATCAATTTATAGTAAAAGAAGAACTAGGATAAGGTATATAAAGAACAATAAAGCCTTACATGTTACTGATTAATATTATATCTGACACTACATGCAAATCCAGTCCAGAAGTGTACTGGAATAATGAAAAAATTTAAAAACAAAAATATCTTGAAGGTGAAAAGGAAAAGAAGACATGGAAATTAATAATCTAATAAATTGCAAGCCAGATTACCTACACGAATGATGAATTTATATACGAGTACCTACAAGAAGGAGGAATCTACGAGAATAAAATCGAATGTATACACATACAAATGGTTCAGTATCATAAAAATGAAAAAAGCACATAAGCGTTGAGTGAGACATAAGAGACAAGAATTAACATTAAATGAAATTAAATTTGCAACTTGACTGTGCTCAACACTTGTTGAATTAACGCTAGGTTTTAAGTTGAGGACTATTCTTTATTTAGATTACTATTTTTTCTATAAATCACCTTGTGTAGTAAAGGTTATCGGTCTCTACGTAAAGTGAAAGTTTTCGCCTCGGTTTAAAAACAATTTATACTTTTATATCCTAATTCTTTTACTTGCGGCTAATAAGTTTTTAAAACAATCAAATTTTTAAAAGATAAATACCTATGCAGAAGTAGCGTTTCTTATCAAAATTGCTCCAAATTCATTCGTTGCCCTTTGTTTCATTAACAAATAATTATATCCCATGTAATATATTTTGGTAAGGAACGCCATAAAACCACTCAAAAATATTTAAAAAAACTTACTATAAGGAATAATGCAGATATCACAGTACAGGTGATAAGTTAGGGACATGGTTAGGTTACTTATGATTATCAATTTTGAATTTTTATTACTGCTCCTCCTACCACATTGCATTTAATAACGACATATACATACATACAATACATACAATATGGTTTCAGCAAAAAGGAGCACCGACCCATTACCAAATCAATGTCCGGCATTACCTGAACCAAATTTTTCCAAATCGGTGGATAGGAAGGCGCGGATCGACAGAATGGCCAGCACGATCTCCTGATCTGACGCCATTACACTACCTTTTGTGGGGATATGTCAAAAGCATTGTATACAAAACTAAAGCCCTCAACTTAGATGACTTAAAAATACAAATCACGCTTGCGATTAGATCAGTCACGCCTGAGATGTTGAATAACGTTAGAAGACATTTATATTCCATAAGAGCATGTTGCCAAGACGTTCGCGGCGAGCAATTTGAACATTTCCTACATTGACATTATTGTTTTTTTGTTATTTTTTACATTGTTAAGAACTAATCGGTATTAATTATTAAGTTTTTAAAAATGTAGCGACTTTGTGAAATAATATAATTTTCTTTTTTTTTATGTTAATTTTTGTAATAAATCTGAAAACAATTTAATATTTTCGAAACTGTTGAAAATAGGTATAGGACATTGTACAATATGAATTATGTCTAGAATTCCCTGAAGAATCCAACAAATAAATAATAAACAGAGGGTTGCATTTAAAACAAGAAAGTTGGTATTGGCCACTGTCACATGACACATTGCGCATTTAAAAACACAAATCGACGAGTCCAAGCGTTCCCCCAACACGCCCTCATTTATTCCTTATCGAATTTATTCCATTTGGTTGTTTCACACTGTGTAATGACTAATAATGAAATCACAACTTCCTCTCAGATGCTGTTACTATGATATCAACCTATGGTGATAACTCTTGAAAATACGCAGGGGTGAGATCGGAAATAATGCAAACAGTCCTAATGTAGTAGATAGTTGGTGCTTACAAGAAAGACTGGCGGTCAATGCTCAGAAAACACAAATTATCAATTTCACGAAAAAGACGGCTCTACAAGGCCTAAAGCCAATAGAGCTATGAGGAAAGGTGATTCCATTTGCCAAAGAACCAAAGTACTTAGGGGTACATTCTGATCAAAGTCTTTCATAGAACACTTTCGGCAGATGCAGAAGAAGGTGTGGAAAACACTGGGGACTTGCCTCAAAAATGAACCAGTGGCTATACACAAGGGCTGTTGGACCAATGATGGTCTATGGATCTGTAGTGTGGTGGATAAAGGCACTGCAAGTGGGAGCTTTAAGGCTATTGAATAGCACACAAAGGCTTGCTTGCCTGTGTATTACGGGAGACATAAAAACCACTCCTACAAGTGCGATGGAAGTATTGCTGAATCTGCTTCCACTACACATTTTTATACAAGCCCAAGCCAGATCTATAACGCACATACTACTGCAAAGTTAATAACACATAAGCCAAACGAACGGTGCTGACTATCGAAAGTTTATCGATAAGCTAAAAGCGGAAGTCTTAATGGGGCAACCCATTGACGCAGCGTCCACGAGATATAGCTTAAATAAGTTCTAAACAACTATACCAGGTGGGGAAGACTGGAAGAAGGGCGTACCCATACAGGTTAAGGCAACCTGACTGTAGGAGCCAAAATTGTAGGGCTAAAACAAAAGATGCCTATTCCAATAAGCATAAGGACGTCACAATTTTCCAAGCGGCGATTCACGATTGCTTTCAAGAAATTGAAAGGCAGAAAAGGACATACCGTACAGTTGCCATCTTCATCGACAGCCAAGCTGCACTGAAGGCACATAATTTCATAGATATGAATTAATCATGATAGCCTGGGTCATAAGGGCAACGAATTGGCGAATGAAACGGCCAGACAATGCTTATCCATGCCAATAGCAAAGTCGACAATAAATATGGCTACAAGAAAGTCGGTGGCACTAGAATTGTAGGTAATCTGACCTGGGCAGAGACAGGCGCAACAGTTTTTGCGGACATTCGCCAACTTTTACGACAGATCTAACAGGGCACTGTAAGCTTAACAGGTACTCAAAGCTGGTGGGGTTGACAGACGAAGCCATGTGCAGGTGCAGATTATGTCACCTAGAAGAGGAAACTGCATAGTACATAATTTGCCAGTGCGACTTTCTGGCGAATGTGCAGTTTCTTGTACTAGGCGATGAGGAGCCATCAGGAAGAAAGTAGATGAAAGATTCAGTCTCGAGGCTGATTGGCTACTTAACTCTAGATTACGTTAAACAAACGCAAATACAGTAATTTTAACGACTTCTAATTAACAATACCAAATTTTCAAAAAAAGAGTTTGTCTAATAAAATATAAAGGTAATGCTGAGTATAATGTAATATTAGAGAAAACAACATAGTTCAGGTATTTGCCCCTTTCACACACACGGCGTATATAATCTCGGTGCTCTGCACATATGGGATGCTTGTACTGGTTACAACAAGTTGTGGTTTTACGTCACTTATTGCTGTGGCAATAAAAACAAGTTTTTTCGTTTCTTATCCTAGCATACTGGTGTTTGATCTTCGAGGGAGATAATAAGAATATTATGGATATCTTGCCGAATATTTCGACGCATAGTATTATGATTTAGTCGCTCTCTCATCCACGGTTCTGCAAGGAAATGGCTTAGTTTGTAGCCATTCTCTGAGCAAAGGAAAAACAAATTATAAACAACCTCAAAAGAATCAAAAAAATAATGTACTTTTCAAGAAAAAATACACTACCACTTTTTTTGATAACCGATAAAAACTATTAGATAATAGGACGAAAATTATACTTGAATACTGGACTAAAATTTACTAAGCGTTGGTGATCTACCACATTTAGTGATAAAACATCGACTTAAGACATACACTGCCAGTTATAAACAGGAAGGTACTGAGAGGCGCCAAGCGATGCACGAGCCAAAAGTAAACAAAATTTGACGAAGATTGAGATGCGTCGTAAAATTTACGAATGTCTAGGGTTAAAAAGAATCTGGCTGGATAATATAATCTAGATTTTTAGGACCACGATAGATCTGAAAAGGTCGCAGTGGTATGGGCCGATTAGCCACCTCGTCAAATCTAAATATTTATCTAAAATAGTTGGTTGTAAAACCATGTATTTCCATACTTCAAAATAATCTTGCAAAACGTGAATATTTTTGCAAATGTAAAGTGTAATCAAAATATATATTAAAGTATTCGATCCAGCTCGCAAGTTCGATAGGTGCCGTTTGTCGATTAGTTTATATCTCGAGTCTAATAATCTGAACAACCATGTGGTCAATGTCAAAACCAGATATCCATCTGGCGTTTGGAAATCACTAAAATCAATATAAACCTGAAAGTATATAATAAACAGAGAGTAAAATCATTGTGTGGGTTTAGAAAACCCCGATGGAAGTGAAATTTGTTTTTGTACTGCATTGGATTGTAGGCAATTGAGTAAAAATGTTCGGAAAATTATTCTATTTGGGGTATTAAAATCGCGTTTTAAACTAAATAACTGGAAAATAGGAATGATAATGGGAAATCAATAGTAGACAAGATATCCAACTATAAACTTAAAATACGGAATACATAATATTATTATTATTATATTATTTATTTAACGCATGTTGAAAACTGTGAACAATATTTATTTAAATCATTGCATCATTTGGAAACTTCATTTATTCTATCGATAACTTCATCTTCGCCCCGAGTCTCAGTCTATAAATGTAACTAATTTTTTATGGTAACTAAAATAAGTAAATAATGACCTACATATAATAAATTACACGCCATAAATGGTATTGGCTGAACGATTATAATGAAAGCAATTGGACCCTTAAGTTGTAAAACCCAAGAATGCCTATCATAAATATAAAAGGACCGGAGTGTATTATAATCATTTCTAGGTATAATATTCATACATATATGAAGCCCGATGAAGAATAAATTTAAAATATTGGAAACAGAAGGAAATTATCACAATAATATAAGCTAAATATAGAATTGTACAGTGAACGTAATATTTTTAATGCAGCTATCTAATCGTATATCCCCTTCAAGTTATATTGCGGACTATGACGGTATCGTATCAAATTACAGTGGAACAAAGAGCCGACAACTTTAAGTTCGCACAATATCTATTGCGGCAAGTATACACATTCAAATTTCTTAAGGGCGACGACCCAGCATTGTAATGGAACGTGCTTGATGCGACAATTACAGTCAAGCAAGGTCGGACATGGTTAGTACTTGGATGGGTGACCATGACAGGGAAAACCATCGTATGCAGCGAAACACTTTAGACTACTAGGGTGCACTTTAGACTACTAAGGCAGGCATTATACCAATGAAAACGAGGTATAATGTAGATATGCCGTCTTTCGGAGGAGTTGTAAAACAGAGGTCCCGAGTCCATGGATGTTGGGCTCGTTAAAGAACGCTACCACTGGCTGGAACTCTAGTGGGTTCGCCAAAATTTCCAGTTAGGGGTAGAGTGCTCCCGGCGTCAATGATTAGCCTTAGTCGCAGAAATAGATCGACGTTAAATAACAGAATAAAAAAAATAAAAAAAAATTTCTTAAGTTCGACCCTATAGCACATTTGCATCACTCACTTGATGATTTTCTACACAATGGAATTAAACCAGGTAGTTTATTGCAGTTGATAAGCCAATACCATTTAGCGTGAATTTATTATACTATCGATCTAAGTTTCTATCATTTCCCATTTCAAGATTAAATGCTTCTCTCAAGTATTCAGTAAGTGGAGCAGATTCATCTCTTGTCTACTATTGATTTCCCATTATCATCAAAATTCCCAATTATTAAGTTGATATTGAAAACACTATTTTAACACCCTGAATAAAATAATTTTCCGAAAATTTTCAAAAACAGCATAAATTTGATCTTCGTGCCTAAAAACTACTATATAATGTAATTATATATTTTATGTGTTTTATAACATGAATAATGTATTAAATTAAATCATTTTCATTTCATACATAAAATTTTACGTATGACGTACTACTAGCACCAACACGTCTATCGACCTTAAGCCGATCAATCATAGTGCAGTGACTAAAAACCCTTCAATAAGAGGCTCTCTGCTTGACTCGTCCAGTTTCCAACTAATCCTAATCGTCCTAATGGTTGTTTCGAACATTTCTCAGTTTTTAATTAATATGTTGATTTCAAAGCGATAGTAAATCTGTTGAATACAGTTTTGACACATTATATTCTCTGGACACTGAACCAACATCAATATTAATTGATTGAAATATATTTGAAAGGATTTAATCTCTTAGTGGTCTTCCCCATCGCAGAAGCGATAAACGTCGTTCAACTTTAATTCTTGGGCTCAGTTTATTATTTTCTGGATCTTTTCTCTCATATCTTCTGCTTTTGATTTTGAATGCACATTACGTCCAATATTCTGGTCCTCTGTCTTCAGCAGAACATAAGGATTTATTTTCATTACCTCAAGTGAGACAAGTTTCCAACTATTGAACGAATTAACATTGCAGCTCGTTAAAATCGATACTAAAATTTATTATCAACATAATAAATGTCACAATTAATATTTACATACAAATAAAACCCTTATTAACATTTCATAATCTCTATTTGTAGTATGTTGTTAATATAATATTAGTGTGCTTAGATATGTGTATGGAGTTAATAAACAAAGTATAGTTTATCTAGTAAATATATACTTAGTATGCTACATAATTTATTATCGCTATATATGTATAAAGCGGTAACACGGAAAGGAATTTTTTATTAATTTTGAATTAACATTAACATTTAAAAATTCGATTGTAAGATTTCACCAACCAATGGGATTGGTTATAGAAATTAGAAGAAATTGGTAAAGTAAATTCACATTTATACAGAAGGATCAAAAAATGATCACGGTACCGGAGCAAATATTTTTGTCCCTGACATGATTTTAGTTGAGAAAAATTGAATTTCTGAATGTTTCAAAAAATATCTTCAGCAGATTTATTCGCCGTTAAAGAAGCTTTGATCGTGTAGTTCTTCAGTTGAATGCTTCATGCAGCTTCTTAGTTTTGAAATTAAGCGCTTGTCATATATATGAGAAATATTGGGAAGAATATTTATCTAGTTTGGGTGAAAGGGTGTAGCGGTATTGATGGAAATGGAAGAGTGAACCACGAATGAAAAGCGGCTTGTAAAATGAATGAGATAAATCCAATACTACAGATAAAATGAAATAAAAGTACTGGAATTACAAAATATGTTACACCTTCTTTGTAGTAACACCAGGGTCAGACAACAAAAACAAGTAAACAGGCTCGAGCAGATGTTTTTACGATATTAAATAAAAAGGGAAAACTAGTTCACTACCTGAGAGCAGCATGCGTGGGTGAATTTTATAATATCGTCCCAGAGGTTTACTTTTTGGAAACAAAAGAGCAACTTTATTGTACGTATTTTCAAATATATCTCGTTCGAAGAGATTGTTGGTGTTTGAAAGGCATACAAGTTTTACCATATTTTTCTCTGGCTTTGAGCTATAAAATCTAATTTTTTTTCTGGTGTTTTCTGTGAAGATGTTATGTATAAATTATAAAAGTATTAGTGTCATAAATTCCCAGCACGCTTCTACGATGACTGAAAGTAGGTAAAATGATTGTCTTTTAGACAATGGTAAAATTGAATTGAAGGATTCCGTTATATAGATGTAAAGTATATCTCACAATATTTCGTTGTACAGTAATTAGCCACAGATATGTAGCCGGTAAAATTTTGATACTAAAACTAAATATTATGTTACCATTCAAACATTTCAGTTGTAAAATAATCATACTATTAGTCATTACTTACTGCTTTATGATTAACGACTACCTGCTGTGTGTTGAAACGAATTCTCTTGGAATTAAGTATACATAAGAAGCATAAAAAATAACACCACATAACTATATTTTCGCATTTGAATTGAAACCAAAATAATACATAAACTTCTTGGATATTCATCAAACAAGAGACACTAACTGGACAACAACAGAAGTTTTCGTAAAAAAACTGTGAAGTAGCCGTGATGAAGGACTGGTGAGGTAAGATCCTTCGAGGACGCATTTTTTGACTATTGAGCTGAAAACTTCGCCAAGGGAGGAGTGCGAGATAATAGGTCTACTAAAGCACCTTTGAAAAAATTCAAGAGATTTTAGGCACAGAAGGGGTAACTTCGCTCTTATTAAAAACAACCTCCATTATTACGTGCTCATACTGTCTATTATTGTTTATGGTTTATGGACAATCCACGCCACTTGTCTCACGATTGAAGGACCTAGGTTCCTATCATCCAGATCAGCCAGAATCGGGAATGACACCATGTTCATCTTGTAAAAAGTCCTCGCTCCAAAGACCCGAAAAACAACTTGATGAAGTACGTTATCACCCGGCCTATTTTCTGAGATTTTCTTATTAGGAATATCCTGCTTTCCACTCTCTGGTATGGATTTTGTTTCCCTAAATGTGTCTGCTCCAGATCACTTTCTGGTGCTGGGACTTTTTATATCTCACCTATCCCTTCGACCCTTTCTCGGAGCCTCTTATTTTTCCGTTCGCAAAGGTCACCCAAAGTGCCCTTGCGCTGAACGTTGTTTTAGTAACTGAATCGGGTTTGGGCTCCTCGGAAGTGCTTCGTCTATTTACTCAATTATTTCCTCTGGATCAGGTCCGCCTGCCTCTGAACAAGAAGAATCTCAGGGTGGTGTTATCCCGAGTTTGTTTGCGACCTCAGTTTAGGCACCAGTAGACTATGTACCCTTTTTGGCGTTTTCGATTAACTTTTCTACGTGATACCCTTGTTCCCGTTGCATCAACAATTTTTTCCGGGTTTGAGCACCAGATACCCCAGGGGTCTTCTTTGCAGTTCCAGATCCTTAATGCCATCTGAAACAGTTTTGTCGGCTACTGTTGTCTAGGTCTAGTATTGTACCGGGTGGACATATTGAAAATAACACTAAAATGTTTGTAATCTGATGGATAAGAAGGAGGAATAAGAATTGTGTCGTTGCTATGAGCCAACCTTTTTTATCTTCCGTTACAAATACTATGCTATCAATCAATTTAAAATATGCTATATAATTTTAATTTATTAATAAAAATAAGGAAATGGAAAAATATTATTATTTCGCAGTTTGCCATTAAAATACTAAAGTTTTAAAATAATTGTTGTCAAACAAATCATGAAGCTCTCAAAATGCCCCAATTTAATCCGAAGTAATGTTCATTCCAGATAATTGTTTTCGGGAAATGTGTTTGTATATCGAGTCAGTAATTTATTAATACAAGTTTCCAACAACACATTAGTCAACAGTTGGTTGCTTCCAAGAGAAAAACATGTTTACTTGAAATAAATTTTGCCAGCTAACAGTTTTTCCCTGTCGTCTTGTCGAAGAAAAGGTCTCGGTTTATGACATTATTCTTGGAAAATTATACAAAGGAGATTTAATATCAACATTATCTTAACGCTCTATTGATTATAGAATACACTGATAAAAATATGTCTTGAAAACTTATCCAATAATTACCGCAGGGAGTCGGGGTCAATGTCCCTATGAACGAAATAATCGATAAGTGTCCTGTGGGTAAGCTGCCATAACATAATTGGGAGCGTATACCGAACATGACAGACAAAAAACACGCAATAATATATTTTAAACAACTTTCGTTGATTTTATCTCGAACGAAACACAAAGTCGATTACTACTACATATGTTAATTTTTTATTGACTTTCATTCCTGCTAACCGATTATTCAGCATATAATGTACAGACAATATTTACACTTAATTTGTTCCAATCCTTGAACTTGAATATTTATTTTTTAAATAGATTGTCTCGTCTTCCTTCTTGATTTTTTTTCTTTTAAAAACTGTGATTTCCCTCCAGTGAACAATTTGCTGAAACCACTGGATAATACACGTTAGACGACTTAAACTTTCCTAAGAAAATGTTTATACCTCTGCCTGAAACGTATGTAAATCGTCAGACGACTAGGGGTGTCAGACGCCCTCAAAGGACCCCGCACTAATCTTATGGAAAACCGGTTTCGCTGAAATTTCAATATGATGTAGCCAGTGTTGCCGGAGGTGGTACAATTGTACCAGTTTTGGTACATTTTATGTAAAAAAGTACGTTGGTACAACATTGTCAAAATTGTCTTCTTCTTGGTACATTTAAATTTAAATTTCTGTACAATCAAAACAATTAGTCAGTTCAAAAATATTTTCACGTTTTCACCCAAGGAAGAACTAAGATAAACGGACAAACCGGCAAACACGCTAGCTTTTGGGTGTTTGTTTACGATACGTTCTTTCTCTATGGTTCTTTCATGCTCATGCATTCATGCCATGCTTGATGCTTTGTTTATGTTTAATGTTTTGTTGGTTATGTTATTTTTATCTTAGATCATTATAATTGGTAATCTAAGATGTTTACGAGGATTTTTATAAGTACCTTTATATTTATATTTTTGTTTTTTTGCCAAAGAGTTTCTTTTTTGTGATAACATTATTAGTTAATAGTTACTTAATATTACTATTTTTACGTTCTTTTAGAGTTTTAGACTGATTTTTGTAACGTTTTTATAAAAAAATAAAAATATTTTCTTGGAAATACAACTTTTATTTAAAATTTCGCGCCATATGCAGTTTGCGATAAAAATAGTATAAATATTTCTTTGTTGGTACGCTTGTGCTAAATCTGGTACATTTTTGACTGTGAGGTTGGTACGGCAACACTGGATGTAGCCCATGCCATCCTGAACAAAATTTACCACTGCGCCAACTTTCTGAATGCCTGCGTTTGGATTCTACAGGGAGTCAAAGTTTGATACTTACACGATTTTTCAAAAAATCCGGAATTTCATTTTCATCGTATCGATCTGAATTTTTATAATAGAATAGTCCACAATATGTGTTGCAGCTAGTCCAAAAAATATTAGTATTCGTTTATTCTTACATAACTGGAAAAAAGTTTTTTCTCGTGGGTTCCCAACAGCGAACTCCGGAAATTTTTTGACGTTTATAATCATAGAATATTTTTCTGATAGGCTGGTTTTTAAAACGCAAAAAAGCAATTATCTACCACTTGTAGTTACTCAAAAATTAGATAAAATTCAAGAATACACTGTCTTGTGTCTTACGATGGTATTTTCGTGCAACTACAACGAGTAGAAATCAACAATTTAAAGCTCTAAATTGCGATATGTTGGAGTGCCCTATTGTAAAATGACAAAAAAAACAAATATTGGACTAACAGAGCTAATCTTTGGCTAAAATCAGCTGCTTGCTCGTCTTCTTTCATTAAGCATATCCAAGCCTCTTGTAAACTTAACATTCTGTGGATTTGGGCGATGTGTTGAATAACTTTCATTTTACTGTAAAAAAAACTGAACTTTGGATTCAAGTACACTTAATATACAATGCGGTGCATATGTATAAAATAAATTCAATTTTAGCCTTATTATGTACTATGTGGAAAAAAACCTGAAACAGGTTTATTCTTATTATTATTCTTGAATTGACAATTTACAGTATGAGAATATTATCCCACTCCAGCACCCCCTCTGAATTATCACACTCAATATCCTAAAAAAAGTGAACGTTTGTGCTGGTATCATTAACAATAAAATTATTGGCCATTATTTTTTCAAGCGCACAGTTGATGGTGAGGTTTATCTAGATTTTTTGATCAACTTTTTAGTGCCTACATTACAAAGAATATTCTGATGTTAAGCATCCAAAAGAGATAGATCGATTTATTTACTACTAACAAGACGAAGCTTCACCGCATTTTGCATGTACAGCTAAAAATAGAAATAATTTGAACGACGATGGATTGGAAGACGTGAACGATCGAATGGCCGACTAGATCGCCGATTTGACTCCTCTCGATTACTTTTTAAAATCTAAAGGATATTTTCACAGACCAGACGATATTGCTGATTTAAATGTTAGGATAACGGAAGAAATTAACAAAATAACCCCTAAGGTCATATGAAATGTTCCAAAATCGCCTCGGTTATGGTCAAGAAGTGAATGGTGATAATTTTGAAAATTTAATTTAATTGTAAAGTACCTACATTGAAAAATGCATTCTAAATATTATTATCTTCATTCTACGTAAAGTTGTGATAGACATTATCAAAATTTTACATCTTAAAAATCAATTTTATCTGTTATGATTGCACCAAATTAAAAAAAAAAAACTTTATAGTGCTGAACAGAGGACTAAAAAATCCCTTTCCAACAAGGTGCCACACGACCCCCTTTCTGATTTAAAATTTTCGAGGGGGTGTTTATAATTCAGAGGGGGTGCTGGAGGGGGATAATATTCTCATACTGTATATTGTCGATTTAATAAAAATCGAGCTGTTTCAGGTTGTTTCACATAGTACATAATAACGCTAAAATTGAACTTATTCCATACATATGGACCGCATTGTATAGCAATAATGGTTTTTATAGACAAGAAAAACGTGACGAATCCAATTTTAACAGGAATAATAAGCACAACAAAAATATTTCGCGTAATAGAACTTTTATAACAGTTCATCAATTTAATCACAACGTACTAGAACACAGAAATTACACTGTTAAGCATATTATTAAAGCGTAGAGAAAGTTGTATCGACCATGCTTGAAAATCTTGGGTTTAATGAGCAAATTCATAACACTTAATACGGTACTATTGGTACTTGCAGATATTACAAATATTCCAAATTAAAATTATCAGCTAATCGACACAAGGGAATAAATAACTCTTGTGTTCATTTCATATTAATAATTTGTTGTGATTACTTTATTTTATATCACTATTTATCTTTTCGGTCATTTTTACTTATCCGGACTTTCACTGCCTTCTTGACAATGTCCCAGACCTATGGAAGCGGGTGCAGTGAGTGCAATAAAGAACGGATTTTTTCTACATTACACTACAAGGTATAATTATAATCCCTTGTAACTTTTAAATGATATGTCAGACTTAGTACTTTCCCTATTTAAATTTTATTGGTAATAGTAATAGAGGAAAGGAGAGGTATGTACGACAGTGGAGGATATAATCGAAAAATGTCTCCAAGATATTCAATGTTTTGTATTCGGTGTCGCACCCGTATATATAAAGATCGTATACCTTCACATAGAAGTGATTGCAAACGATTTGCGAACATGAATCCAACATGCCCTTACGACCGGGCATAATTATAGATTTTGATAAACCTATACTAAATTCACCCAAACCTAATAGACTTGAACTAAAAATGACATCATAATCACTCTGTGAGAAATACCATTCAAAACATTGATAGATAAAGTTTATATCCATCAATAGACAAAACTAACGGATAATTAAGTAAACTTGAAAAATTGCTATTTACCAACACAATTTTATAAACATTTTAGTTTATTACAGAATCTTTGACTTTTCATTACCTATTGTTTAGTTTGGTAAAATAATTTGAACGTGCTTTTTTATAATTCTGTATTTTACTTTTTAATGGAAATTTTTGGTACTAACACAAATTTTGTTCAGATGAAGTTGACGAGGATCAACGAAAATTTGACAAAATAAAGTCTGCTGTGAAGAAAAGTATTACTTTATAAAAAATTCAGTTGTTATATGATCTGAGATTAACAATACAAATCAAATTATATACATAATATTCGTTTGATTCATTTTCTTGGGAATTGTTAATTATTTGAATTAGAATTAGAAATTAAAACATTTTTTAACGTTTCGCTTTCTGTTTTTTGTTACGATATTTGAATAATAGTTTCAAGAAATGGGAATATGGACAATAATTATTCAATAAAATAATGCATAATTATTATGCATTATTTTATTGAATTCTGATAAATTTGATATCTTGTTAATCGTTTACAGTACCTTTTTCTTTTTTATATGTATTATTTCTTTAATTTTAAGTTAGTGATAATTGGAGTCTAGTTTTTCTGTTTATGTAGGGCTGTAGAAGCATTTGTTGTATATTTTTGGTCGTTGAGACGATCCCAGCAAGGATTTACTCGAAGTAATTGCATGAAAGGATGCTAAACAAGGCACTAAATTTAATATTAAATGCAATTCAAATCTCATAAAAGCAGCTTTTGTAACAACATTTAGGTTTTTAAATTTTTCTTACGTTTTCATTTCATTTTCTGTTTAATAACATGTAATTTCTGTTATGTAAAACATATAATTGCTTTATTTTTCTGTGTTGAGGACAAAGATTTCGGCAAAAACAGCAATAATTATAGTTTTATTAAATTAGTTTGAATGTTCTTTTCACAGCTGGCATGTAATTTTGACATCGTATGCACTAAACAAATATTGCAATTCCAGAAAAAGTATTATGAATAATGCGAGAAGTGCATCGTACAAAACAAAATAGTTTAATTTGAAGTTATGGTAATAGAACTTATTACTTACTCAAATCATCCTGGATCCAATTTAAACACCGCAAATTGCTTTTACCACCCGACAATATTAGTTGATGGTGAGGGTGAAATAACCTCGTTAAAACAGAACGGTTGATTAAAGTCTATGTCAGTCATCTAATACTTGACTATGACGCAAAATAGTTCCAATTAAAAAATAAATGTTTAATTTGCAAATTAAAATATTTAAAGTATTCACAGATATGTGTGATGCCGTTACTATTTTAACATTTTAGTGCGAAATTTGAATTGTATGTAAAAAACGAAAATGTCTCCTTTTTGTTCAAGAAATAACATTTTTTGTATAAAGCTTATGCATACAAACATCGTGGAGCAGCTTTTCAAAATCAGTCAGAAATGCATTTTAATAATTCAACTATGAAAAATAATTAAATGTACATTTTTATTGTTGATATTTTTACAATGAGTTATGAGATCGTAAAAAGGTGGTTAATAAATACTAATTGGATGATATAGGTACTAGTCTGTTAATTGTTTTTGTTTGATAAATTCTGAATATTTGTAAAATATTGAATCTTTTATTTCCAATGAATTGATAATTTTACATAGGTGCATCCATTTTGCGAGGGATCGTATTGTTTGGCAATCTAACGGCGCGTTTTCAAAAATATAGAGAGGTAACAGAAAGTGTGATTTGTGTGCCGCCATCTATTTTTCACTCAATTCATATTGTCACTGTTGCCATGGTTCAATTATAAACTAGATATTCCATTGTGCCTGTCAAAACCCTGCCAAAACACCTTAATACACAATTTTTTTCACTTAGATCATATCAATATATGTTTGGTTTTTCACAGGAACATGAATAATGATCTAGTTTATAGGTATTGTGACATTGACATTATTATGTGAATTACATGTAGATGGCGCCACACAATTACACTTTTCGGTTACATTTTTTGTTCCTCATAACTACTTTTGCTAGATCGCACTACAATTAATAAAACCATCAATTACACAGAATTAAGGTTGAAACTGAAAAAAGTATTTTTAACGGAATGATTTCCCTCCTTCATCTGGATAACGTAGTGTTGCGATGTTGCCTTATATTATTGTCATCCAATTTTCTTCTAACAAGGATTTTTATAATTTATTTTTTTCGTTTATCCTAATTAAGATTAATGACATTCAAACCCTCTGTATACTTTCATCTCTTTTGTATGAAGATGAAATATACATTAACTTCTACATCAAATAGACGATCATCACTGACTATTATTGTTCGTTTTAGTGATTGACCAACATGATACTTGAACAAGAAAAATGAAGTTTTTGAAAAGGTTCTGAATAAATTTTGATTACATTCTTTTGTCTGGTAGAATAACAATGATTAAAGCTCGGGTACTAAATAATACTATTGTATTCTAAAACATGACGGATGGACTTGTGAAATGAGACTGCCTTAAAAACAAAGAAACCTGTAAGTAAGTAACGTTGCTGGACTAAGGAACATAAAATGATTCTAAAACAAGGCCATTCTGAAAATTATTTGGCTTAAGAATCCCAGTTAAGGTTTAAAATTTATCAAAAAAGCCCATTTTGTGTACATCACAATTGTTTCGTCAAATAACAAGGACTCTCAAAAATTCAATACGTTATGAGGTATTCGCAATTGAATATGTATATTTTGCGTTAAAAAAAAACGTTTTTGGACGGTTTTTCTAAGTTTACAAAAAACAGGAAACAAGATTGAAGCTTATAAAAAAAAGAAAAAAATTGAACTTTGATTTATTAATGAAACTGCGTGTTGACAGATGGGCATAGAATTGACAATATTGAATATAAAATAAATGAAAAAATTGCATTGAATGCAGATTCAAAAATCTTGCAAACAAAAGTGTCTTTGGCATAAAAATTAACAATCTTATGATAAAATTAAAATCTGTGATTCTTAAAAAAACTATACAAAAACTGATAAATTTGCCATGAGATACAAAATTGAAGATAATCCCTCTAAGATGTACTTACTACATGTTCAATAAGTTTACGCAATTTACAATGCGTATATTTTCAATATTTATTTTTTATTGAAAACATTCTTTGTAGAAATTTGAAAACAATGTATTTTATGAAAATATCTGAAAAAACGTAGAAGATACAAAAAATAGAGAAGAGAAAAAATAATTAGATCTGTTTTCACATAGTATTTTAAATTTCTTTTTAGGATAAAAATCAACAGAGATATCGCTGCTAGAAGTTTGAGATTGTGAGCGAGGATCATGTTTCCCAAGCTCTTTAAACTCAAAAATCTCAAAAACAACAAATTGTAAAATACTTAATTTCACAGGACTGTAACTGTTGAAATTTTCTGTAAAATGGTTTTTGGCTCGATTATACAGCTATAAAATAACGCAACTTATCGCCAAAAACGCTAGTGCTAGTTGTCTTCTAGAAGCAACTGGCTATCCGTCGAATGAGAAAGTGTAGGGACTAGGTTAGCGCGCAGCGCGCAACAAAAACGATGTTTTTTTAATATTTTGCTCGCTGGTTTATTGAGGGTGGTTTTTAGGGGTTGAATATAATCATTAAATATAAGCAATTGCCAGACAGTAACATAATATTTATTCTCTATATTTACGTATGATTTTGATCCATCAAAGATACTTTTTTGCAGTTTCTTGACATTTAAGCATAAGGGGTGGTTTTTAGGAGGTGAAATATGATGAACAAAATATAAATCATAGCTCAATATTTATTTTATATATTAATGTATAGTTTTGGACCTCATTTCTAAGCATAAGAGATGGTTTAACCCCCTAAAAATAATTAGCGCACATTAAGCACATATAAGATTTGATCTAAAGGGAGAAATGAACCAAATTCCAAATTTTCATAAAAATCTGTCGACTCTGGTTTGGTTCGAGATAGGCTGGAAATCTTATGTTATTCCCTATTTTAGTCTTCGTTTACTGGACTATTGGTTGGATTTCAACAATTGCGTACAATTCACCTTGACATTGTAAAAATACTGATGTATTTCTGTAGCTTTCATTTGTTGATTGCAAATTGTTTTATTTGGTGAGTAGGGCAAGCGAAGGGGGCTTTAGAACTAGTACTTTTTTCTCTGAATAATGTAAACGATAAATACATAAATAACCGATAACTAGTATTTTACCCTAGAATTATAAATTTTGGTTTGTAAATACGATTGTTTTTTTCAGATATTCGGTTGCAACTAAACGAACAACTAAGATGTCTAGATGTGCGTATGGAAGCACAAGTTGCGCTTCTAACAGAGATTCAAGATTTCTTCCGCAGAAGAGGTGAATTGGAGTTAGATTATTCTAAAAATCTAGACAAATTAGCAAAAACGCTTCTACTTCGTCATAAGGAACAAAAACAAAAGTGAGTTTACAATATAAATAGGCTTGTTCATAGTGCAATTACAAATGATTACTCTACTCACGAGACTAGAGTAGAATAGGACAAAAAAAAAACAAATAAACCATATTGTAATAATAATAATAATAATAATAATAATAATAACAAAATCAAAAAAATGAAGAACAACCTTCAAAAAATTGCATATATCAGATATCTTGTGAATGCGACAAATTCTATTTAGGTGAAACATCTAGACCATTGAAAGTCCGAATAAGTGAACATAAAAAATATATCAAAGATAGGGAGTTCTTTAAGTCAGGTATTTGTAAACATGCTTGGGAAGATGGGCATAAAATTCAATGGGATTCGACAAAAATAATATTGAAAGAGCCCAATAATAAAAGACGAAAAATCAAAGAAAGTGCTTTAATACAACTAAATGCAGATAAATGTGTAGCTAGTATTTCAGCCGAATGTAGTCAAATTTGGTTACCAATGTTAGAAAGAGAAATTTCCAATAATCAATTACCTGCGTGATCAGGATAGCATAGCTTGTTACTCTCTTCTTAAATAATGGTGTAACAGATGCTACCTTCTAGCTGTTTGGTACAAAGGATTTTTGGAACATAATTGTACTGAGTAGATGTATCAAGTTTTCGCAACATCTTTTAAGAAAAAAGGATGTTGGGAAGGTACTTGCCATTATTTCCGCTACTTCTCTGTTATCCTTACATAAATTACCATATGTCCTCTTTATCATAGGTACAGTAACTCCAGAGCTAATGTGTGATTTTATGTGCACTTGTGGAGTTTTTTGAAATTTTTAAATTTTGACAATTCTCCTTCGTATGAAACATTGGCATTCTTTATCGATTTAGATAGAGCATTTGATAAACGTCTGTGTATGTATTGTTATTATCATAACCATACCCGTGATACAAATTACTATTGTGTATTGTGCATATTCGTAGGCGAAATTGTCTTTTGTACAACTACTGCGTATTTCAAAACCAATATTTCTCTCTGAAAACGAATCAACTATGATCCATGTTTCATCATTGTTGCATATTCGAATTTGTAATTTAATTTCAACTTACTATACGTGAATTTTCAAGTTCAAGTTCAACTCGGAAATTTTATTTTATATTTTGAATGAAAACGATACACGTGTGTACCGTTGAATAATAGATAACTCGTAAACGAGGAAGTCAAAGCGAAAATACGAAATTGTTAAGTTAATTGTTTTACTGCATTAAGTTTTAAATGGTTCCTTAACAAAAGCATTTTTTGACAAAATGGTAGTGAATAGATTTAAGCTTTTGGTGTTAGATTTTCATTCGTCTGTACATTATATTATTACAAAAGCAATAGAAAAATCAAAATGATTTAGTGCTTGGGGAGACTGAATGCGCAAGTATGCTATGTCATGTTTCTTAGAATCTGGAACAGCTTGAAATTACCGTTATTCTTTATACACAGTGGAAAATTACACTTTAGTGACTCGTTAAATCCGATGCCAATGCCGCAGCACGAATTTTTTTATTTAATTTTAACTCAAATTAAATAAATTAAACATTGTTGAATATGTTAAAAAACGTGATGACTTCTGGTACTCTTCCCTTTTCCAGTTTTTGAATAATTAAGAACAGTGGAAATTGGTTAACCTAGTTTCAGTGGCTCTATTTGTATTCAGTATTTCAATTGCTTTCTTCAAATAAGTTTGTGGTTTTTGTCCGGGTTTCATGGAAGTACACTTTTAGTACGCGCTACTTAGTTAAACCGAATGAACTTAGATAGAACTTTCAACTTTCTGAAAATTGAAACGGGCTGTACTTATTATGGTTGTATAATCCAAATGAAAACAAATTTTCTAAGATAATTTACATTCAGTTGGCAACAAAGCTCACGATGTTTTTTTCAATATTAACTTTATACACGTCGATGAATATTTTCAGCATAATGATTTATAACATGCGAAAGCATTTTTGCCACTTTCACTTTTCAAGTAAGTAGACCGCAAACGCTGCTCGCGCTCGTTATCAACGATCCATTACTTGCACCCACAAGTTGAACGGTGACAATAAAGTAAAAAAGCGAGGACTTTGGCTCTTTTATTTTTGGAACCTATCTAGCCCTGAAACGCTACCTAAGGTACAGTTGCACCCCAGATGCACCTTAATTTCGTAACACTTACTGTACAATCGCCGATTCAACAAGTGTCTGTTTCAGTTGGGTATTCTTTTGGGGTACAGTTGCACCCCGGGTAGTGTTTTCACAAGGTCCGGGCTCGGGTGGAAAAGTCGCTGCGTGCCGCCACCTGTGAGAGTAACTAGTGTGTTATGTCATAATTGGACGCTCTCTGGATTCAACACCCAACACGGAAAGGTGTCAGTACAAAAGTGCCATTCAATACAGTGTTACACATGACTAGTTCATAGTTTTAGTGTGATAATTTTTTTGCTCCACCAGGTAGGTCTATTCCTGGAAGGGCTGGAGGATTGAATTACTTCGACGCAGCTGTTGTGATAAGAAAATTTGATATAATACGCGATTTTAATATTTATTTACATGTCAAGCTCGGTAAGTGATACTTTACAGGGCGAGCATGCAAGTTTCAGGGCGACGCCAAAGGCGAATCCTTGAAAGGATGCGAGCCCTTTAAATACACTTTCCGAGTGTGGCGTCTACAATATTTTCTGTGCAGCCACCAATAATTTGATAATAATATAGGAACAGAATATTTATTGCTCTAACTTTATAACAAAACGTAACTTATTTATTATTATACGCCAAGCAATAGGTACATATTTTTGACAAAAATCCTACATAAGGGGTCGAACAAGTCAATCGGATAATTGGGAACCGAGAAAATCAGGAAAAACCGGAAAATCAGGCATTTTTTAGTCATTTTTCGATTGCAAGAGCTGAAACTTGATACAAAAGAAGCTCATCGTATGCCACGTACGCCACGCGACAGTTAGTTTTATCGCAATTGCAATTTTATATTTTGCATACGATAATTTTCAAAGTGTCGGGATGCGTTGTCGATTGTCCGATTTTGAATTAAAAAACACTTTAAAAAAAGCTAATTTACTAGTAGCCATGTTCTTCTTGCTTATTATCATTGCTTTGAGCATTGAATACAAACACCATACAGTTGATGATTTGAGTGTGTTTGATTTTATAAGCAATCTTCATTTACTACCTTTATTTTTTTCTCTTCGCACCATTTTTCGAATAATTCATAGACTTTTTCATCCCTCTCCTTGGATTTTGTTGGTAATAATTACATGTACATCAAATATTTCGAATTTACCACATGTATTTAATCTTCTAATTTTCTTAGTTTTATTTTATGAATTATTGAAAGCAAATTAATACAGTACGCCAATCTGTGGGTTTATGATAAACATTTCATATCAATTTCCTGTTTGTGGCCTTTTTCCAGTATGTCAAGATGATAATGTAAACATTAAGAATTAGTAATTAGTTGCATTCAACTGAAACACTAATTTGATAAGAACAATACCGGTACTAGAAACATTTGTTAATCATATTTATATTAACGATTAAATTTATATACAGTATTATATTAGAAGCTGATTAAACTACATTATAATCCATTTCTCATACATACAGCACTTTTTAGGTAGACATTTAGTTGAGAATTTAGACTCCGTTTCACGTAAGAAGCCACTTATGGGGTAGAGTGAGAGGTATGACTGCTCTGTAGTCACCAGGGCCCGTATTCTTAAGGGACTAGTGAGAATCTCACCAATGAGATAGGTGTATTGCATGGTTGCCTAAAGCATGAGAGTTTCAACTTTGTCGTATTTTTAAAGGAAATAGTGAGATCTGCAATATCACCGGACGAAATCCAATACGCATGTTTCTAAGCTTCTCACCGCTTTTGGCGAGATTCTCTATCGGTCGGAACCATGAGAGATTGAATCTCTCTCGTTTCAGGCAACCCGTAATGCATCAATCTCATTGGTGAGATTCTCACTAGTCCTTTAAGAATACGGGCCCAGGACGTCTATTTCTGAATAATGAGCGGCATAGATTTATGGCGAATGATCACATGAGGCGATCGTCGTTATATTCTTGGCCCGTGATCCGATATTATTGATCTCATGAAAATCATACGCTCCGGATCGCATGGTCCGAAATAGAGGAGCAGAGTCGAATGAATTGGCACTTGCCTAGTAAAGAGGCTTTTTAATGGAAATTTGTATATATTTGTACATAATTACTATTTCTCTATGCATTCCGTAATTATTCTGTCAGCTCTCTGTTTCTTTGAATCTTAAATGCATGTGCATAGAGTTGAAAAAAATACTTTGTCGTTAGTTTTAGTGGTTTCACTGATTTCAGTGTTTTTAATCGGTGTTTTATGATGGACATGGCGAACTATTATTTTTGGCACGTAATGATGGAGGATTTAGGGAGGCAGAGGAGGAATTACGAATTTACGAAGATAGGGGTTCCAGGTTTTTATATGACCATTACTTGGAAGCATGCCGTTAGTGGAGACACTTCTCTTGTAAGAAGTGAAACGCGACTGACTCATTTTCATTCAATTTTAATACTAATTGATTTACTAAACAGACTACCTCTTTTATTATTGGTAATATAACATTACAAATATAAAAAGTAATTAATGACAGAAAATTATGACAACCGTACAAAAAATAGACTAAAAATAACTAGAAAGTAGATCTTTTGTATCAAATAATGGTGGCAACAACGCAATAATTTTGAACGTTCACATGTAGGTTCAAGAATTAGTCGATTTCAACCGTGGGAGTCGATAGATCGCACGGGATAGATCCCATCGTACGAGCGGTACGGACCGGATCGTCCAGGTAGCAAGGACAAACGCTAAAAATAATAGAGATGTTACCGTTAAAGTATGAAATCCGTTATTTTATAGAATACTTAGTTATTTTATGAAATAACTGATCGTGTCTGTTAAAGTGTGAAACTTTCTTTTATTTCATGATTTAAATAGTTATTTTATAGAATAACGATCTGCAGCCCGTTAAAGCGTGAAATAATGTATCTAGAATTACTACTCCCTACACTCGTTCCTAAAATTAAATACATGTAAACAAATATATATAGGTAATCGTGACTGGAATCTGTTCCTTGGTGATGAAGGTTTTCTTTCATGACTGGACGATGTCGCAGCAAGTAGAAAATATAATCAACCGGTTGAAATCTATTCACAACCGATGGAAAATATTCCCCACCGGCTTACAGCATGTTTTTCTACCGGCTGCACCCTGCCAGAAGTTTGTCTTTACCAGCAAAGTGCAGTTATAAAAATTTACAAACAGGATTAAATTCATTTTTTACAACTACACAAAAATGAGAACATTGGTGAGAAAATAATGAGTAAAACAAATCTTTTTATACAAGTTACAGCATAAGATATATTTTTACATATAAAATTAAAAAAATATTAATTATCTAAAATCACCACTACTTTACGTGCCCCTACAACAACCAAGCTTGATCATCTAAATCTTAAACCCAGTTAAGAAAAACATGCAAAAATTACCTAACAACATTATACATGGCAAATTAAAAATTATTAAGACTGAAAAAAAGTTCTGTTGCTTCTAACTGAAAAAGTCAAAAATAAATATTAATTAATCTGAAACAGAAAATCAAACGGAATTAAAAAATTCGATGGAACCCATGAGAACTGTAACAACTAGGCAACAATTTCTGCAACAGAAAATCAAAGAAAATTGAATAACAAAAATTCGATTTAACTTGTAAGAATAGTGTTGGTAAAAAACTTACAAAGTAGCAATTTTGCATTGGCATTCACGATATTTTGACAGACCTACTGGGCAACAATTTCTGCAACAGAAAATCAAACAAGATTAAAAAATTCAACAAAAATTCGATGGAACCTATGAGACCTGTAAAAATCAGGCAACAATTTCTGGAACATAAAATCAAACAAAATTTAAAAAATTCAACAAAAATCAGAATCAGGAGATTGGAGCAACATAACTTACCCATTTCTTTTGGAAAAAAGGGTACCAACTTGTAAAAGGCTGGATAGTAGTTTGTAAAGTATATGGAATGACACAGCTCACCTATGGCAGGATGTTATTGAGTGAATGTGAGCAAAAACCTAGATCTATGTCTTTTGAAAGAAGAACCTGCAAAGAAAAGTAGTATAATATACAAATAATATTTTAAATTATTACATTACTTACCTGGGTTTTCACTTTTCACTTTTTCACTGACACTACCTACTTGTAAAAAAAATGTTGGTTCGAAACAATAGGGGTATACATTTTACAAATATAGATGATGCATTATAAAAATTCAATGTACTCACTTTGTTGGGATAGACATATATTTTATGTTACCTTAAACAAAAAATAGATAATTATTGAAATGTTACCATAAAAATGATAAAAAATTTGCAAAAACAGTTGAGGGTTTTACAGAAATCCGTTGACAAAAAATCGACGAATTTTTTTTTCAAAACTACATTAAAATCGAGTACAGAATCTCATGACTCACTTCTTATATAAGAACCCTTATTTGTCATGTATAGGAATATTTATCAGCCGTCTTTTTACATTCTTGAATATTTAGATATTGGAAAAACAATAAAAAAATACAAAAATGGATTTTAAATCAACAAAATATTTCAATTTTAATAATCAAATTAATTTTGAAGTACATGTACGAAAATTTAATTCAAAATATGCAATTGTAACATTCTTTTTATATATTAAATATCAATAGTTTACTCTAAAAAATTTTTTATATGGGATAAAACATGAAAATAATGTTGCATATATATTCACTACCAGTGATGAATAAAATAAAAACCTACCCCTCTAGAAGAATGTATTAAGCTCTAATCCCTGGGTCCCATATTCACCCATATTCACGTACACTCCAGATTCCTTGAAACAAAAAATAAAATAAATTTCTAACACCAGATATAAAATAATATTTCCTTTTATATTCCCCAAAGCAGCTTCAATAAGAGGTAGCAATATGATTCACCTCTTATATAAGAATAATTATTTGTAATATGAATATTGACCGGCCGGCTTTTGAGTATTTTGTTTAAAAAAAAACATTAAAAGAATAAAAAAATGGATTATAAATAACTAAAATATCAATACTGATAATCAAATAATTTAGAAAAAAAAAAACTAAAGAAAATCCGTAGTATTTAAAAAAATTATGATAGAAAGTATAAAAAAAATAAAAAATTACCCCATTAGCAGAATGTATCTAGCTCTAATCCACGCCTTCCATGTAGGTACACTTCACCTTGCATTTCACTACACTTCACGATAAACGAACTCAAAAAAATAAAATAAATTTCAACCACGCACTCCGAAAAGCGACCGAATCGAATGTTAAACCGCTACTGAATAATGGCATCTACTAAATTTACCCATTTTAGTTAAATGTACTTGTTAGTCACCTGTTGAATAAGAATAGTTTATCATATCTATGATTAATATACCTATACCAGCCGTCCTGTGAGTTACTAAGAAGACTCAGTCTTGTTCATATACTTTGTAGGTATTAAGTATAATGCAAAAGAAAAAGTAAAAAGGTACAAAAAGCGAGCAGTATAATATACATTTATAAATATAGTGAATTCTGGTGTATTAATTATTCTTTTGGTTAATTATTTTTATAAATTAAACCATAATCTTTTTTAAATTTCCTGATTCAATGCTTCTGAATCGTGCACTTCACTGGATCCCATTCTAGTAGACTATAATATTGAAAGAATGTGATACAAAAAATATTTTTTTCTGTGACGGGAAAAAAATTTGAAATTTTATCTCTGGTGACAGGTAACAAAATACCTATAACTTTTCACTAAATTACTTTTTTCCCGGATATACATACAATACATTTTAAGTTTGGAAACAGACAGAAATCGGTCGTTTTTTCCTAAGTTTGGCATCAAAACGTGTCGGCAAATCAGCATAATATTGGTTAGGTCATCGTTTTCCCTTTTTCTAAATCATCAATAAAGATTACAACTTTAGAATCCCCAAAAACTGCGGCAATTCTTGTGAGCACGTTCCTAAGATGAAACACATTATTTCGACTGTAGGTACTTTTGTTTTTGGGGTGTGATGATGTACCCAAGTTTCATCTACTGTGACATATCTACGGAACAATTTAATGCGAGCGTGCTTTTGATCAGCATTAAGCAATTGCGGCACCCACCTTGCACATACATTATTTCATATGTAACCTTTCACGGAAAATATTGTTCAAGTACAAGAGCCAAGATTTGATTAACCATTTCTGGATTAGTTACAGTAACTGACGGTCCAAGACAAAAAAAAGTTTTTTTTAATTGAGTATTGAAACTAATAAAGCTGTCAGATTTATGTACAATTTTGACAGATAACATCAGAAACATGGCGAAAACTAACAATATAATCACCGTAGCGAAAGTGTTGCCAACCTCTGAAAAGTCACTCTTCCGTCAAATCTCCCTCGTATATCTATATAAAACATTTAATCTGATCCTATTTATTTATCATAAAAAACATTAAAATATGAACCACGGATTAGGTGATGCTGTCTCTTCATATTAAGAAAAGTCTAAATCTGGTTGAAAAAGATCTTCGATGTTAATGACCTAATTAAAAATCCAACGAGTAAATCTTCGCAGAGTTAGTTGAACTTAATGCAAAGTTTGCCGTCTTATTTAGTAACTAGTAATTTCAAATATAAAAATAAGTGTAGGATCAGTGGTTGAAGATAAATATAAAATAAATAACAAAAAATAGAATTTTATCATCAAATCATTGTTATTTTTATTTGTTGTGTACTGTTAAAAGTCGAGCAAAATAAACATAAAGTGGATATTATGGCATGTATGAAATTTCTGACATTTTGATATATACTTGGCATTTGCTGTGACATCTTTGCGTATACATATATAAATTATAGTTTGTGATGATCCAGAGGCAATCGCAGATGAAAGTTTATGACGTCGTTACTTGGATAATAAAATTTTATGTGAAATTTTAGAAAGCAATTAAAACTAAAGTTTGTTTGAAAAAAAATATGGTATTTACTTCCGCTGGAACAAAAAAACAAACGTACGGGGTTATTGACTTCATTTTTTTTACAATAATTATATTATTTTCAGATGTTAGGAAAAGGGATAATAAAAAAATAAAAGAGGCCAATTATATTTATAGTTGAAATTAATTTTCAACCAAAATAGATTTTCATGATCATTTTTTTTTTGTTATTTAATGTGGGTGTATTTCTGAGACTGGGGATAATCACTATCCCTAACCGGAAATTTGGATACCCATTCAAGTCCTAATCGCGTTCGAAACTGCTTCACCTTAAATATGGCAACAGTGGCGTTCCACTGCAGTGCTGGGTCGACGCCCTTGGTCATAATTATGACCCTCCATTCTACTATGTCTGCAAATTTTTTTTTAATTCTTCCAAACCTTCATATTTATTGCTACTAAATCTACATGAATTTGTTGCATATTGATAGGAAAGCTACCAAGATTTCCATTTTCATCGATTTCTATTACTTTTTCCACAAATTGCTTACAATCTTTCCGCAAATATAATATATAATTTTATACAATATAAGATTTATATTAAATTTCATACGATTATCAACAACTGAGAAGGCTTAATGCACACCAATACTTTTTTTAGTCGGTTATTTAACGTCGGTCTATTTCTGCGTCTGAGGCTAATCACCCACGCTGGGAGCACTCTACCCATACTCTACCTGTGACCGAAAATTTTGCTGAGCCCACTAGTCTTCCAACCAGTTTATCGAGCCGAACATCAATGGAATCGATCGGGATCTCGGTTTTTTACGTCTACTTCGAAAGACGGCATCTACATTATATCTTGCGCTAATAGCTATAATGCCTGCGAGATGTGAAGCTACTCCACAGCAAGCTGTAAAATGAAGCTGTACTAATTTATAGCATCATATGCGTTGCACTACAGTGCTTGGTTGACGCCCCCACTCCAATACTTCTTTCAGACACTGTTTGCTTGTAGTAGGGTAGTAGTAGAGTACAAACAAATATTCATTAACTTTGGTTTATAAGCTAGAACATAACCACTTGTAATGCCCATACACAACAGAAATGTTTTTTTGGCTAATAATAATTTATTTTGACATATTTAGAATGACACTTCTTGTATATTTGATATAAAATTATTTGATACAAAATAAACATTATTATTATTAATTACGATCAATAAATATGTTTAAAGACAGTTTTTGGCGACTAGAACCAGGTTGGTCCGTATGTTAAGAAAATCGAGGGTGTTCCTCAATCCTCTCCTCTACTGTGGCACAATATACTAAACCAGTTCTTATAGAATTGGCCCTATATCCTGCTTTCTTAGTGTACGTACCCAGAAAGTATTTAAATAAACGAAGGACTGTGATATAAGAACATTATTAATTATTACTAACCAAAAAGAATAAATTAATAAAACCAATTAATGTGTGAGAACTAAAACTAATTTAATAAGGAATTATAATCATTCCGAAAAAAGAAACAATAAACAAGCAAATTGGAGAGAGAAAATAAACTACCCGAAAATGCATAAACATATCATTTAAACAGTGTTTTTAATCTAATTAACATGATAACTTCCAATTACTAAGCTTAAAAATAAAAATGATTGCTGATACCATTTTTTAATAGATTTAATGCCCTGAGGATAATGTGATATGACTTGCACTTCATCTTAATAATAATAGTTTATAGCGTTTTCCATTGGCTTGTAGTAGTGACTAGTGGGTGGTTTTGAATAAATAAAAATGCTATGCAAACAATCACATTAAAAGGTATTTTCATAGTTTAATCACCAAATTATACAGAGGACATCCTTTATACTGAAAGGATACAAATTTATTCTCAGAATCATTTATTTAATGCATAACTGACGTGTTGATAACAGTCTATTGTGTGTTAGACCTGAATCTTTTATAGAGTTAAACTCGATTAGAATGATTTTCACTTGTCCAAGACGATGGACAATTTACTAAAAAAGACATAATG
This sequence comes from Galerucella calmariensis, assembly GCA_910591675.1. NCBI lineage: Eukaryota > Metazoa > Arthropoda > Insecta > Coleoptera > Chrysomelidae > Galerucella > Galerucella calmariensis. Next base: position 185,251 of record CAJUYG010000003.1, on the reverse strand, counting down.
ACTGAATGAAGGTCATCCGTATAGATGAAATGCCACTGTAAAAAGTTCCGAAACTTGATTTAAAAATCAACTACCATATATTCTTGATAATATAAATTAATTAGTTTAAACTTTTATTAAATTAATTTGATCATAATTAGTTTTTCTATGACGTTGGATGGAATTAAGTTAAGTTTGTCTACAGAAAACCATTTGTAAAGTTACTGTTTAAGGGAATAATTAATTGCAGATAGTTCAACGAAAAAAAAAGAATTGAATCTAAACTTATTATCGCAATATATACAAATCCACATCTTACTTTGCTGCTGTTTTTCAAGTAGTATTCATTAAAATTATCGTTTATAATATAAGGAAACTTGGCTTTTATAAAGAGGTTTCAGGTCTAGTGAAAATTGAAAAACGGGTTTCAAACGACTTCATACTCTGCCCCCAATGTCGTATTATTTTTGGAATGAATCCCAGTAAGAGTAGCCGAAACTACAACAAAATATATCTTCAATAAAAATTTGAGAGTTAAAAGTTTGAGTAAAATATTGACGCAGTTCCTGTTGATAAAGTGCCTCATTATTTATTCCTAAGCACTATAAATAGAGGATTCTTTTTCTGTAGAATAAAATAATAAACAGGTGGGTTTTACCAAAATTAAATGGACACGTCCTGTATCGCCTCAAATACAATATGGTCGTAAAATTCGGCACAATGGTTAAAAATTTATTGATATGATAAGTCGGTGTCCAATGTCGTGAAGTCAGTTCAAGGATTTTGTCGAGTAGGGTAGATAGTTTTGTATTATTATAAAATATATTTGATTTGGATTTTTTCTATTAGATAAAAGTATACAAGTATAAGCTGAAGTATAGTTGGAAGGTATTTAATCAATTAAAAAAAATAATTCCAAAGATCTAAAAGTTATATAAAAAGCGAAAGATAAAGATATTAATTATTTAAAAAAGTCACAAACAAATATTCTTATCTATATTTTGATTTATTGAAAAGAAGCAACACACAAAATTCTGAAAAATTTGTATGCAATGATCAAAATTATAAATAAAATTTGTTTTTATTTGCTTACACTAGACGTAGATGTTAATAATAATATGACTCATTGTAATATTTTCGAAATTTTGGCATTTATTTTTGCATACCTACCTTAGTAAATGAAACCAAACTATCCCAACATATTTGCATAATTCTAGCAGTACTTAACGGTGCTCATATACGTTTACTACTATAGCACACTATAGTCCCTGCTTTAAAATCTAAAACACCTTTACACACTACGGGGCTAAATTTTGACGATATTTTGACTACCAAAAAGGAACAAATACTGAATTTTTTTTCTCTTTTTAGAATATATTATATGCCAAAAAGTAACTACATAATTATATCAAGAATTGCACAATTCAAGTACCTATCTACAATTATAGCTACCTGGAATACTTTGTGACCGCATAGTTGTCAAAACTTCCATCGTTTAGCACTACCTAGAATACCTAGTTAATAATACAATGTAAATTCGGCTTTTAATATTGTAATAATTACTGATTAATAATATGATACTTGCCTATTAAATAAACCCGACAAATGGAACTATTCAGGTCTTTACCGAAAAATGTAACGCCAATGATTTATTACCACTTTATGGCTATTGACTTTTTATGTGCTCCTATGCAATAGGAAATCTAAAGCTAATATTAAAATAAAAATGCATTAGACTGTTCAATAAATGAAATTCCGATATTGAATAAATTGTAGAAGTTTCCGCTAAAATATTGATTCGCTCCTTATTGATAAGGTAGAAATTAGATTTTTAAAGAAATGAGAAATTCCTGCACATAAAAGTTTCATTTACTATCTTGAAGATACTTGATAGATAAATGCTCCTCGCTCTACGTATCAAAGCTTTTTTTTTGGACATTAAATTTACATTTTTTTTTAGAAGAGAACAGTGGCCTTTATTTTCAAGTTATACGTGCTGGCAGCAATTGGTTGCTCAAACGAAGAATCTAAGTAGGGATCATGCTGCCTTATCTGAAGTTTATTCTAATCATTTGGTCACCCGTCTTTCGCAAGTTATGGAAGACGTTCAGAGAATTTACAAAAGGGTGAGTTGAATTTAAAGTTATATTTATATTTCTCATTCTCTCATACTCAATAACACATGAGCAACATCGGATTGTGTCACATTATCTTCGAATGTGAAGCATTGTCTGATTGAAGATATAGACTCCTAGGACTAGAATTTTTCCAAGGAGGACCAGGTGAAAAGACGACACAACTAAGAGCACAAAAAGCCTAAAGGCAAACATAATGATGTTTTTATCGTTGAAGGAAAAAATACAACCCACTCAATATATGGAGAACCAGATGCTTAGCATTGGAAGTCTGGTAATAAGGACGGGTTGATTTGATGCAACGATTAGATTTGATGAGGTGTCTACTCGGCCTCTTCCACTGCGACCGTATCATATCTATTGTTGTCTTCTGAATATAGGAACTCTTCCATAGCATACACACAACAGATCTTCAAAGATCATATAGTGGCACAGAAGCCCCATTTGAATTTTAATGAGCTTTGTAATTTGCACAGGGTTATTCTCTGTAAATTACTCACCGTAAAAAAATAAAAATATATTATTTTTTTTCAAGCTAACTTATTAACAATTAAAAAGTGGTGCATTTTAATAATTATTCTGTTAATTTAGAAGGCCACAAATTGTTATCATTCAACACAATATTCTGTAGATAAAAAAATAAAATTTGGACTTTGTGGAGAGGAATTTTCATAGATAGATGGCATATCATAGTAATCTCTTGAAATATTTGTTACCAAACGTCAGAACGTCTAAGAGTTGCTGTCAAATTATGAAAAACTCAAAACTATTATAATATTTTATTTTTTTGCAAGTTATACCCAACTTACATTACTTTTGAAATTGTGTTTGTGAATACGAATATTTTGTGAAAAATGAATGTTTGTTTATTTTACTCATGTTTTTTAGATGGTTTGTTTTTAATAGGAATTAAACCACAATATTTATTCGAATCTTTGTATTTTCTACGTTTCGGTAGCGTTTTAAAGAACTACTTTATTTAATTGTTTCCTTAACACTTTTAAAAAATTCGACAACAAAAACAGATTAAACCGAATAATTCTTGATAACGGCATTTCGAAAAAAAATTAAATAGATTGCGGTTTAATTCCTATTAAAAACAAATCAAATAATAATATACCACAGGGAACGTACAGAAGATATTTATATTTATTTATTTGTGTTTTGTCTATCCTAAGTTAAGGATTTTTCAATAAACACAAGAAAGTGTACCAATTTTTGTTACACTTGTGGTAGTGAAATTTACTTTTAAACTTCAACGGATACATTTTATACCCATAGATTACTAATAATAAATAACTAGATGGCCCACTTACTTGAATAATATTAATCACTGTCATTTTAGTTATTCAACCTGTCGCTCCAGCGCTGCTGCTAGAAGTAGCAGATTTTTTAAAATATATTTAGATTATTATTTTTGCTATTTTTTTTCAATGCGTGTAGTTCTTTTCACGATCTAGGAAACTGACCTGAGATGAGATGGAATAATGACATGCAATAAAGCCATAAAAGTATTAACTGTGAAAGGGTTGTATTTATTATATTGGCGAATAATAAATTATTAGTAAGTGTAAGTATTATTATACTGTTGAAATATAGTATTACTGGAAATTTTTGTTTGTTTATTCAATTCCCACCCAACTTAACAGATTAGTAATGGGAATATATTAAAAAAAAATTAATAAATTGTAAAGTCAAGTCAAGTAAGTTTCTTTGATCGTGGAAAGAACTATACTAAAACATTTTCATGCACCAGTGAGTTGGATAATGTATTAGTTTACACTATTTTTATCAATCGAAAACGCTAATCGAAATATGGGAAATTTAACGAGTGAAATATTTCAAAACTAGCCTTCCGTAGAAACGTTGTCTACTCTACTGGACGCCTTTGAGACTTATACATGTGATCAGTTGCCAATCTCTTGATACGTGATGACTGCCTGTTACTGTTCTCTATTTATGATAACTAAAACCTTTTGCCACATTACATCGATGGAAAATAAAAATAAATTATGGACGTAGTTACGAAGCTTTTCAAAATATTCCTCTCAGTATTTTTTTGATGTAATTTTTTTGTTTCTTTTTTATCAATATAATTTCTAACTATACGTTTAAATACTTTGATGATTAATTTAAAAAAACATGAAATTAATAAAATGAGTCTTGTCAATATATTTTGTTCAAATGTTAACATAATGCTAATTATTTTTGCTTTACCATATTCTATATTAATTACCATTAAAGTTTAATATTACACACAGCATGGGATCATTTTTGACCTCATAAACCATTCACTTTCCAACGATTACATCAATCAAAGTACCATATTATATCACAATAAATTCACACGAATATTTTATAGGTACTAACAATAATGGTTTCAATAAATCCTGCTTTTCTTAAACGCAATAAAAATTACACTATAGTGTAATAGGATAGAAACCAAATAAAGGCAGATGAAATATCTGCAACTATAAAACACTACATTTTTTTATACCAGGGACAATCTTACAGAATATATAGTTACATATTTACAAAATTGTGTGGTACATGTCAAGTACATAATATGAACAATCAAATAAAAATATTAAAAACATTTAAAAACAATCAACAACAATACACAAGTAGGTACTTAACATGTTTTGTAGTGTTTGCAGATATTGGCTTCATTTATGTAATCCAAGAAATATGGCTCTCTAGAAACTAGAATTTGCTGTATTTTCTTTTTGAATGTTACTGTGTTTTTTATAATTTTCAATTCCATTCCCTTTTCCAGAAGAGCAGTTCTATTTACAGGTATAATAAATATAATCCCGAAATCTTGTTGTAACCCCTGTCTAGACGACCGTGCCAACCAGACTGTTCCCACTGCAACAAGGTGTAATCTAAGGAAGCTGCAGTTTCAAGAACTACAGTAAGCAATGAAGAATGACAACAGGATTAAAGAAGATCAAGATAATGATCCACACCTAATGATCCGGCAATGGAAGCAAGAAAATCGACGACCTACCTGGCAAGAAGTGTCAAGATTTTCACCAACACTGAAGGCATATTGGGGGCAGTGGGACTCCCTTGTCCTGGAAGAAGGCCTGTTGAAACGAGTCCTTGAAAACGATGATGGTTCCGAAAATAGACGACAAATAGTTATCCCGAGATCGAGAGTAGCTGAGGTACTGAGGAATTCACACGACAGTCCATCAGGATAAAAAGAAAAATTAATTATTCTTGATAACGGCAGCTGCAGCAAAAAGAATAACTTATTATTTTTTGTAGTGAAAGCATGGCTTGACAATTTAATTGTAATTTTTCAATGGTATTAATTGGAAAAATTGTAACTGCTGGAAGTATAGGCCTAATAATGCTTGACTCCTGATATGAACAATTTCTACTCTTTTTTACATTATTATGTTTGTTGCAGTGTCGAGAAATAGGTTACGAAACCCATGAAGAGATCCTCCGAGTTTTACACGAACTTCATACAACAATGAAGACATATCACAGCTATCAAGCCGAACTCCGACAAACGGAAACTAAATTACGAACTGCCGAACTCCAAAGAAGTAAGCTGGAACAATCTTTCTCGCAAGACAAGTTAGAGCGATCAAAAAAGTATAAATTAATGGAGAAGGAAGTGATGAAGGCAAGCTTTCTGTTTATTTACTCTACAACAAGTTTTCCGAATAAATTCCACCCAAAAGAATCAGGTCTTATGCGTTGTTTACATTGTCAAGTAAAACTATCGCAAGTTTTTTTCTGATAAAAGTTTGTCTCAAAGTATATCGTCTTCAGTTTTGCCGACATTCATAAAATTAATGGGTTAATTGCAATAAATCATATGGCCAATAGCTGCTGTAGAAGAGATCGCCAGTGGCGGACATATAAAATTATTTTAAGAAGGATCGAATTATCAAATATCTATCCGTTTGTATTTTTATCATACATCCTTTGTTTTTTATTTAATATGTGGAAACCATTTCACTAAACTTTTTTCGTTTTCTTCCTAAATGAGAGATTATCAAGTTAAATAAACTATAACCAGGTAAAAACAACAATATCTAATTTTATTGGTATTGTTATTTTGGATGTAGTTTTTTAATATTCAACAATCTTACTTTTTTTCTCAATTGAATGTGCATCAGCTGTATATGGTTATTGGCACTTTTCGTAACACTACAGTGTTAATTAGCTTTTGAGAAGGAAATTTATGACAGAACTATATATTTGTCTGTACTTACAGACGTCGTATATGCATTAACAAAGATGTTAATAGCTATTATTACTTTGGTACTTAACAAGTTTTAATCAATTCCCCCTCTCCAAACAGTACCTGTTCCATTGCCGCTCATTTGTACAGATTACAGAATGAGTGGTAAGTGTTACTGTCTCTGGTTGCTTATCGTATATTCTACAGGTAAGGTTAATTATTTCACGTGGGTTATTCTTTGGGCTCATTCCAAATATTCTTTATGATTCCTCCGAACTCCAAAGCTAGCAGATTCCAGAAAGCAACTTTTGTAAACTCCTGGATCTTTCTGCTCTTTACTGCTGTGTTGGGTCAGTCTGATTTATTCCCTTACCAGTCTGGCTTTCTAATGCTTTCCTGGCTGCTCAGAATAATGCAACTAAATATTTTTAATGAAGAACCATTAAAAAAATAACCATTGGGAGTTCTATAACAATATTTCACAATGCATATCAAATATTGCTGGTGATTCACTTCTTACAGTCGTATGACGACCAAAAATGTGTGTAGAAGCTGGTCGTGTAGTTATTGACTATGAATTTTTCGTTTCCAGAGAAGAAACAAACATACTGATGTGAAACTAAAAGCCCTAAAAGCCAAGAATGAATATTTATTATGTTTGGAAGCTGCTAATACAACAATTCACAAATATTTCGTCGACGACTTGTCAGATTTAATCGACGTAAGTAAAGTATTTATTATGAATGTAGTTATTGTAATAAATATTTTTAATTTTAATATAAATTAGCATATCTTGGAAACAATTTGTAGGTTGTGGAACAGTTGATAATATTTGGTTCATAATTTGAGTTTTTTTTCGATGTTATCTTCAAGTAGCTTGTAAATTGCAAAAATAATAAATTTTCAGCAATAGTAAGGAACTTATAAACACTATATGACTAAATCTATTTTGTGCCGAATTGGTACAGATAGATACAATTTATAATAAAAACTTCGTAGGTAGGTAGTTGCTCTCGATGATAAAGCAAGATATTATTAGGTATAATACTTCGACATGTAAAAAATAAACGTATTATACTCTTCGTTCCAAGATATTGCGTTTTGACTTATGTCAACCTTTTTTTATTTAAGACCAAACCACAGCATGTAGTGGATAATCCGATAACACATTATCGTACTAGTTCGAAAAGATAATGTCTAATAGTATGATTATTTTACAACTATTGAAATGGATGGCTGGTAATAGTTATTTACGTAACTAGTTACGAAAAGAGCGATATTGTTCAAAAAGCGCAATATTTGCCAAAACGAGCGCTAGCGAGTTCTGCAAATTACGCGAGTTGAACAATGTCGCTCTCTTCATAACGTGTTTACGTACAACGTTTTATCTAATTCCGCACTTTTATAATATTTAATAAAATGTTCAATTACAATGGTAATATTAATGTGGATTCAAATGGTGTTAGAAGTATTGTTACTATGAAGTATTCACCCAGAAAATTGACTTACTTTAAATAACTGTCCTTAATAATGTTTTTTTCAATGTTTATAAATCTTAAAATACTATTGAATTAATATAATGGGGTAATTGTCAGTTTAAATAATAAAATAATTGTCAGTTTTGACAGTACCGTAAAGTTTGTACATAACTACTTTTCATAACTGATACATGAAGGTTATGAAAAATGTAACGTTACATAACGTCCAGGAGTGACTTAAAGTGTCACATTTGATAGCGGAATTAGATAAAGTAATATTTGATACAGATTTTTTAATTCATCCATTTATTCGGATGATATAAATCAGAGATATTATTTTTCAAATTAATAGTATATTATTCACCGATCCTATAATGACGTTATTTTTCACCGAGGGAGTAATACCGTATTATAGACGAGTAGAATACTATACTTTATTCACGACTACATACTATAGTATATTGTGTCACAAGGGCTGAAAATGATCTTTACACACGCACAAGAAAATTAGATTCACGAGCGAGCGTAGCGAAGAGAGGGCTGCTAAAGCGTTTCCTACGTGTGTGACATACTGTTTTTCGCCTACCGAATAAACCAAAAAATAGAAAAATATAACAATAAACTTCGACATACACTGACGTTTAATTAAAAAAAATATGTGAAACGTCCAGGTCATCAAGTGACAGATTGTGAAAATCTTCAAAAATCGTGGCGTCATGAATTTTCCGTCCTTGGGCTGCTGAACAATACTTTACGCCCTAGTTTTGGTATTCATATGATTGGTTTTCTGGTAAGGTAGGCGAAAAAATATGTTTGTTGTAGTTTATTTGTTGTAAAATTTTGTTACATTATTAGAAACACTAATATTTCATTTTAACAAATATTTCATACAAAATATTATTGTTTATTTATACACATTACATAGTTATCGAAAATTATAATAATCGTATAATATCTCATAATAATTAACACAAAAATCTATGTACTTAGCTTAAAAAATATCACGTATCTAATCTTACAAGATGATGGTATTTAATTATCAATAATATTGTCATATTTGAACAAATTAATCGCAGGGATAGAATTAGCATCAAACCTTATCATCATTAATGTATGTTTAAGTATCTAAATTTTATTGACTACGGATCTGTTTACTATACAACGAGGGATTTATAGATGCCGAGTCAACGAAATATTGTAAAACGTTCTTTACCTACCTTAGAATCTTATTATTATATGAAATGATCAACCTAGTCTTCTAATTTCACCAATATTGCTTTTTAAAACTCCGCAACATCTACTCACATAAAATTTATGTTCTGTTGAATAAGTGCAGGGTGAAATTCTAAAATAATTAAAATATTGCCTGATACGGTCATGGATCACTGTTTCACAATACTTTTTGTCATAAAAACAAAACTGTCATAGACAATGGGAAACAATAAAAGAAAATCGGTAAATATTGTTAATATTAATTGTCAATATTAAATATCTATCAATTCTATTGTAAAAAGTTTTGTGTGCTAACTTTTTATATTGAATTATTAAATTGTGTCAATTGAAAACAAGTTTCTTGCTGATTTGATTATTGAATAATTTGATGAGACTGATGAAATTGATACTTTAATAATGATCGGTTACAAGGATAATTGCAGCTCATGTAACTATTCCAAAGGACAGGGATAAAATTTATAATTGTAAGAAAAATTGTACCTTATATAATTGTTCCTACATGAATGTTATTTTTAATAAATTGCTTTATTTACATTTTAGTGTATGGATTTTGGTTTTCACAATTGTATATCCCGAGCTTTAATGATGCATATAAGTGCAGAAGAAGGTAGACAGAAATCTGTTCAAAATGATCTGGATTCGTTATCAGCCTGCATAAATTCACTAGATTCTCGTTTAGATAAACAAAAATTTCTAGAATACAATCATGCTGCATTTATGATTCCGAAAAAGTTGGAATTTCAACGACAAAAGACTGACGAAGTAAGACATTTAATTCGTTCAATTTTCAATAATCCATGCTTATTCATGTATCGAGCTATATATTTTTTCTAAGCAGCTATGTACCTGTATCTAGATATCAAAAATAATTTTAAAATGCAGATATTTTTTTATCTTCATAATCTAAATGTTTAAATGTGCAAATAGATCTATACAAACTTGGTATTTTTGTATTATACATTTTTATTTTATACAAACTGGAATAAAACGAACTATTTTTAGTCTCCAGAACCCGCAATTCAAAGTATACTTCACAGAGAAATGGAAACGAGACTGACCCAACTGCAACAAAGAGTAACTTCTCTTAGAGCTGAATCAGAAGAAGTCTGGAAAACTCTAGAAACGGCCGAAAGCACACTACTAGAAATGTTATGCGCTAAAGATTACGACTGCAGTGGTTACTTTGGAGATAATCCAATACCCGTTACGAAACCTCCCGAAACTGTTTCTATTAAACTTAGAGCCGACAGACAAGAGACTGAGGAATTCTATTTAACTGTAAGTATATATTCAACTCAATTCAACGAATGTATTAAAATCGTTGCGCTTAATTTTCGCAGAAATTTCGAGAATACCTCTTGGGTTCAACTAAAATAGCACGTTTGGATGCCAAGCAGGAATTCTTAAGACAGTCTCTATTGGCAGAAGCTCCAGATTTTTGCAATTCTATAAAACCAGTAATAAAAACGCCGAAACGTAAAAGAATTGGAAGACTACAGATGAGTGGACAACCCAAACTTTTTGGAGGGTCTATTGAAGAGTACCAAGAAGCCACAAATCAAGAAATACCTCTTATCATGCGGTCTTGTATAAGAGTGATAAATTTGTATGGTAAGTATTGATTAACTTTCATAGTTATGTCGAAATGTTGAAACAAATAACTTTCAGGTTTACATCACCAGGGAATATTCAGAGTATCTGGATCACAAGTTGAAATAAACAACTTTAGAGAATGGTTTGAAAGAGGCGAAGATCCTCTTGCAGATATGACAGATGCTTCTGATATAAATAGTGTAGCAGGAGTTCTAAAGCTATATCTCAGGGAATTAAGGGAACCACTATTTCCTATCATTTATTTTGAGCAGTTTATGGAAACAGCACGTGAGTATTTTTTTGTAAGCGAAACTTTTTGTAGGGTACGGCCTGAAGTAGTGGAGTATTTTGATTTACATGAAAATATACATTCTGTCTGTACTCTGGAAGTTCTAGACGAAAACAACTCACTGCTTTGATGAGAGCTGTCACTAACGTGCAACAATATTTATATAGGAAGGTTCTCCAATGAAAAATGATTTCCATTTTTATTAAAAATTTTAAGATTATAATAATATAGTATTGATGTTATTTTTTAGAATTAGAGTCTAAAAAAGAGTTTATAAGCAGAATGAAGGAATTGATGGCAAGTCTACCACGCTCAGTGGTAGTGGTGCTGAGATATTTATTTGCTTTTCTGAATCATTTATCCGAGTTTTCTGATGAGAACATGATGGATCCATATAATTTAGCAATTTGCTTTGGACCAACTCTAGTCCCCGTACCAGAGGACAAAGACCAAGTACAGTACCAGAACCAAGTTAATGAGCTTATTAAGAATATAATTCTGTTTAATGATGAAATATTTCCTAATGATGGGGGAACACTTTATGAAAAGTATATTTCGCCTAATTCTGAAGACCAGTAAGTATATAAGTTATCAAACTTGAAGAAATAATTGATGCCTCGTAGAATTTTCAGGATATTTTAATGTGCCTTGAAAATCTACATCCGATAAATTTGTAAATTTAAACACATTCTGATAGACAAAAAATTATTTTTAATTTTTCACAGCACCTAAGTCCAATTTTGTTTTAGCGATGTTGGTGATTCGCCTGACCAAACGCAGGAAGATATGGATTCGGAAGTATATCCTTCTGAAGATGATTCCGAAAATATTGAAGCTACTGCTCAATTCGATTTCATAGCTAGATCTGATAGAGAGCTATCTTTAAACAGAGGTGACTCTGTTACTTTATATTCACAAGTTTCAAATGACTGGTGGAGAGGAACTGTTAATGGACAAGAGGGTTTGATTCCTGACAAATATATATCTTTGAAAATTAAGTACGTTGAAATCAATTACTTACAATACGACAGGGATATCTGCAACCGTGGGAATTTGATGAGCACTTGTAAAGTACAAAAGTGGTAGAAAGAGGTCAATGCGTTGACGACATTCGTAGCTCTTTAATCTGGATACTTGAATGTGGTACTGAAATTCGTACGTTCTGCGTTATTTAATTTATCTAAACGGTTCGCAATAGTCTGGTAATTATTTTGTAGTGCTCACATTGAATTTTTATATTTAGTAAGTATTAATCTGGAAAATCAAAGTGCAGTGAAAAATCGAGTTTTAATGCACAAGCTTGTGAAATAATATACGCAGTATATATATACTCTCTTTAGATTTCCAAGCTTTCGTAAATATTTATTTACATCTTCAGGGAACCACAAAATTGAGAAAAAGACAACTTATAAAACAGCCCGCTACAACAGTCTTATAACTTACGCTAATCAGTGAAAGCTTTGAGTCTTTTTATGCTTTTCTGCAATTCCGTTTTTTGCATTCTTATTATTAGAATTAAATGTTTTGTTAGATGTTAATCGTAGTACTTTTACATTCTGGAACCGCACAACATATTTATAGCTTTTTTTACTATGGTTCTGGTCCATTGTGTCGAATAGTTTAAATTATTTCTAAACGTTCTTATTTCACAAACATAACACTGTTTAGAGTTTGCTAAAACGTATAATAAAAAATAATAAGCATATAAGCAAGCAAAATAATGTTACTAGCTAAGTAGTCATCTAACCGATCGGCGCGCTATCCGCTCTCTGAACGAGATATTTCATATGCGATGACGTCACGCCTGAAACTGGGAGAGGAGCGTCGTTTAATTTTTTTTAGACGACTTAAGAGTCTCGCTGACGTCTAATTTTTTGCACAGAGCCCTAAAATGATGAGCTCTTCCTAATGGTAAAATAAAAAAAATATGTAAATGAGCCCATTGAGGACAGCTTTAAAGCTTTTATTGAAAACCTAACAAATGAGTTTTTTGAAACATCTCCCAACGAACAGTGGAAAAAATAAACCAATAAACCACTTTTTGATATAGTGATGGAATAGTGTATTCTGTAACAAGGTTAGAATAAAAATTCGATGCGAGTGGAAAGTTCTGAGCGCGGACAAAAGGCTAGCGTGAGTAACCCCATTTTAACCGAGTATCAGACAATACTTTCTCCACGATCAAAGATTTTAAATATATAATTTTGAATGGAAATGAACAAAAGATCATTTAAATTTTTCGAATGGGTAACAGCAATAATGTTGACACTACGATGACAACCAACTGCATCAAGACTAATGTTATTATTGCTTACCAGTGTGAGAATATTTTCTTCTATAACAAGATAGAGAATGTAAATACATTTAAATTGGATGCGGTTAGAGGTGTTACAGAAAATTCATTCAATCTCAAAAGAGAGAAATCTAGCATTCTGTAATAAAATTATATTTCAGAATTGGCAGATTCTGTGATGATCGTGGAGAAAAGGTTATTATTAATTTAGCAGACAGTTCCGATGAGGAAGATGGTTTATCCACTTATTCTGACAGCGACGATAACTGTGAAGTTACTGTATAAATGTGTAATCGTCGAAAATATACAAATGATGATACAAACATGAAATACAAGGAAATATAAAAAACACATGATCTAAAGAACTATAAAATATACAAACAACTTTCATACACGTTAGCAACATAATGTTAACAATACTATTCCTGAAAAAGTGCGGAGGAAAGTTTCCATTTCAAATAACGTAGATTAAAATTTTCATATTTATTCAATTACAACATGCTATTACATATAGCAACGTCGAACGAAGGTTTAAAGTTCGCGCAGGTCATGTCTGCAGATATTCCTGTCGGAGTGTTTATATATTATTCCAACAGAGAAGTAATATTACGAGATCTATATTATTTATCACTGTAGAAATTTATTTGATTTTGCCTGTAACATCATAATTATGTTATTTCATAGGGATGACGACAGGGATAAAGTAGGACTGAAATCAAGTTCTTCAGAAGAATCAGTCCAAAGAAGAACCCTCAGTTCCACAGATTCCATGCTTTCTGATAATTACACATCAGTTAGTAGTTCTACAAATTCACCTACAGTGCAGTATACACCGATAACTTGGACCAAAGTGTCAGATTTAGCTGAATCTAACGAAAATGCAACAGTTTTGTTAAATCAGGCAAGAGAGGTACTAGAAACAACTGTTTAATTGTTATCGTGTCATTATAGGTTTTTACGCAAAAAGAGAATTTTCTGAAATGTTGGTATGAAAAACAATATGTAAAATATCGACAGCTCAATGCCAAGAACATTTTAGTAACCCAATATTCAAGGTGTCCCACGAGGTTTTGACCAGTATATATCTCGAAAACTATTTGAACTACAATATTGAAATTTGGCAGTTATATACCGTAGGTATGTCACATTTCGGGTCACGTGGTATCATTTTTAGAAATGTTGATGAGACAACCTGTATATTGTTCCACTGCTCTAAAGGTCTCTATTATACTAACTCGGCGCTACCTATTTTTTTGTGTTAGGTACGTAGAAACGAGAAACTAATTTTTATAAAGTTTTTTATTTGAAAAACAAAGAGCTGAGAAACAAACAACATTATAGTAACAGCTATTCTAGTTGTCAAAAGCTGTCAGTGTCAGTGAACAATCGTTCACTGTATTATTGTTGTTAAAAGTTTTTTGACTTGATTATGGAAATTCACAAAGGAGACTTGATTTCATTGCTGAAATGTAAATTGAAATCGTAGAGGACTCTTTTTTCTTGAATCAAATATTGTGGGGCGACGAAAGTAGTTTTCACAACAACGGTATAGTTAATAGACATAATTATTGTCACTACTGGTCGGCTGAAAATCCCAGGTGGACGCGAGAAACGCATTTCCAAACTATTTGGGAGATACATTTTTGGTGCAGTTTGTTTAATGGCCGCTTGATTGGGCCGTATTTTTTTGAAGGGACTTTGACAGGCGGTAGGTATTTAGATTTTCTCCAGAATATTCTTCCTCATTTGCTTGACGACATTCCACTAAATGAGATAGCGAATATGTGGTGGAAATAGTATGGTGCAACTCCTCATTTTGCTCAGCGAGTAACGTCACATCTGAATGTGTATTTCCAAGACAGATAGATTGCGAGAAATTGTACAATACATTGGCCGACTCATTCACCAGATATAACTCCTAGAGCTGTGGAACAATATGCAGGTTGTCTCATTAACATTTCAACAAATGATACCACGGAACCCGAAATGTGACATTGTAGCAATAAAGTAGCTTGTTGCTTAAAATGTGTAATACTACGGTTAAAACTGCTAAATTTCAATATTGTAGTTCAAATAGTTTTCGAGATATATACTGGCCAAACTTTCGTGGGACACCCTGTATATCGTTAGGTGTTCATTCTTCTAACATATAACGTCTGTTTCCTTATCTTCTTTTTAGTTTTTCCTCGCTGAAGGATGATGAAAATTTGTTTTGTTATGGACCCCATTGATTTGAAAATTTGAAACCACAAGTTGAAATGATTTGCAACAAAAGATAACGCAATAACGACAAACTTCTGTTATAATACTCCAATAGTCTCACAGAAAACTCTAGTAGCATAATAAACACAACTTCCTAGTTTGTAATTTGGAATTATTCCATCTATAATATATCTGAAACTCATCCGCAGAATTTTTGGCCTTGAACAACCACTCAGAAATTTTTTATTGTGCATAAAATTCTGGTTCTTTCACATTTACGGCTGAATATGAGTCAGATATTTGTGTAGTTTTATTTTACCTTTTACCAGTACATATTTACTTTTAGAGAATTCTCTCTTACGGCTTTTGTAGTTGTTGGTGTGCTCTGCAAAGCAAAACTATTACATTTTTGTCACAATTTTTTAATTTTAAATCGTTGTTCCTTGTATTTGAAAAGTTTAGTTTTTTGCTTTAAAATGCATGTTCCAATGTATTTTATTATTTTTAAATTAAATTATGCATGTGCATGTTTTAAATAAATGTGCTGTAAGGATAATTAGGATTTGCCATTCTGAACGTATCAAAAATTGTGAACAAAATGGGCATTAGTTGTTTGCTTTTCTAATGATTATTTTTTTACATATTCCAAAAATTAAAACAATGTCTCAAATGTCTGCACTATTCACCACAAAACTCGAAAAGCGTTATGTAAAACATATTCGTATACAACTCGGTACTGTTATTACTACTACTTTACCTGCTTAATTACAGTTTCCTGTAACAATTATCATATTTAAGGATAAGGGTAAGTCCAGAAGTCCAGAATTATGCTCTCAGAGCTTCTGGACGGATGATATCTACCTTGTACTGATAAGGCGCAAACACGCCGCAATCTGTATACAAGTGATATTGTCCCTTCTCATTACAAACCAGAATGGTCGATTATATCCCAACTCTGTTTAACTGGGAACTGCAATTCATTGTCTGTCCGTGCATACTGCCCGAGAAGTAGATGTTTGTTCTTAGTGAACGGTCTACTATTTAAAAAGTAATTTTCCAATTTGTAAGGCGTTATAATAGTATGATACTATTATCTTGACATCTATTGATAACACGCTTTACAGAAATATGACAATTGTTACAGGAAACTGTAATTTAGCAAATAACTGCAAAACCAAGAAGGTATTTTGTCTATAAGAATTTTGGTTTATAGTTAGTTGCGAGGATGTCGCTATTATCCCATTTTTCACTGGGGTGAATGTATTAATGGGATGCGTTATCTCTAGTCCCGAATTATGCTTTCAGAACTTCTGGACGTATTATATCTACCCTGTACGGTGCTTGTACTGATGAAGCGCAAATAAGCCGAAACCAATATACAAGTGATATTGTTCCTTCTAATTACACCCCATAATGATTGGTTATATCGTGAATATATACTACTACTTTACATTTGCTCTTGAATGCAGATATTTGAGAAATATATTTAGTATTTAAACACAAATTAAAATACAACCTAGACAGTATTGCTAGAGTTAAACAAACTAAATTCGATCTGTTATTACAAAAAAATTATGTTATTGACCCACATATTAAAAACATTATATGAAAAAATTTGTAAACATATCCACTGTATTTTTATATTAGGTGTATTTTGACAGTATTATCAACATCATATGTAGCAAACACAAATCCGATAAAACTGATAATGATGATGATACAACAATTATGGTATTCAACCCATTTGCCGTTAAATTTTTTTATTTCTTAGATTGGCAAACCTTAATGATTCCCAAACGAATTGCGAATGTGTGACTACTTATAAATCAGGTGACATGATTATATAAATCAAGCGTCAATAAACCCAACTATAAATAAATGAAAAATTAAAATTAACTATTGTTGAATATGTGTTTTAAGATAAGACACCTGCCCTTTATAAATAAAACAACACTATCTAACTTCCCTGGAGGTCTTTCATTTCAATTGATGAATTTTTTAATGATATATTATTTGATGAAGATTTGGACAAACTTTAAACCAGGCCACTTTTAAAATCTAAATGGGACTTGATATGCATAAACTAAAATCAATTAACTATTCAAGTTTTATAGATTCTTACGTGTATTAAAAACACACAGAACATCCCATTAACGGTTTTAAAGTTGGTTCACCTGACAAAAAGTTTATAGTTATGCTTATAAATAAGTACTATGTATCATTGCAAATAAATATAAAATAGTTTATCCTCTAAATTCAAACTATGATTCAGTGATATAAAATTCTAAAAAAGTGCACAAAATATATGGTAAATTAGTTCTACAAAGTACTGCAGTGACAATGACAATAATTTAAATTTGATTTAGGTATTTTTTTTATATATCATGAATTTTTAAAAGTTTCAACCATACGGGTGAATGTTTTTGACCGAAAATATTATTCTCCAGTACCTTATAAAATATTGTAGAATATTCCCTATAACTAAGGGTAGTTGTGTCAACGTATGTTTTTAAAAATGAATTAGATTTGAAATTGTGATGTTTCACTATATGTTGCATTAGATAGATATTTATTCAATGCCAGTGAAGTGAAGTGAAGTGAAGTGTCATGTTTTTGCCAATGTTTACTTTTATCTTGTTCTGGTACCTAGGATGAAAATTTTACTGAAATATGGTGTGATCTTTTAAAGTCTTTACGCAGTAGTTCTACTTAAGTTAACGACAAATCAGAAGTTTTTAAATTTTTTGTTATAACTCAAAAACACATCTTCCAGTTTTATAGTATTACAAGCGCAATCTTTTGAACGAAGTTAAATTTTAAATCTTTATGTTTCGTGAGTTTCTAAACTTTGATTTTATAAGTAATATTTTCCTTAGGTACAACTCTCAATGTAGTTTCTTTAGAATACATTTTCCAGTACTACTGACGTTTCAAAGGCGGTCCTTTCAAATTAATATATTCAAGATGTGAATTCGCAACACAATACACAATTTTGGATTCACAATTTCAATAATCGAACTATTTTAAATTGAATTGTGAAATTATTTTCCATTGTGAAAGTGTGTGCATATGACATTGAAATAAGTTTGCGAAATAATTATATACACATTATAAAATAAAACGCACATCTTCCAATAGACAATTGATGCAAACTTGATATTAGTGGGTCGTTCAACTTCTAGGCTATTTTATGACGCATTATAGGGAAAACTAAAAATGTTTTCATTTGCTGCCAGCTTAAGTAGTCATACTGTATACAGGGTAACCAAACGATAACGAAAGAGTCTTTTTTGGGATTTGCGTCAAAAACAAACGCCTGTACCTGTCATTTTTTATATAAGGGAAATGTATCTACAAATTAAACAGAATAAAAACTACATTTTCAAAAGCTGTACAATAAATTGTTTTTGAGATGCAGTGGATTACTTTCTTGATTAGATTTCGGACCGAAATTTCGTGACCTGATAATAACATTTCTGGTAATTTGGGAATAAGATTTTCAAAAATTCTTTTTTCTCTTATAATATCACAAGAGCTTAAATTATTTCCGGAAATTTTCTTGAAATATTCGAGCCTAAAGAAAATTTCCGGAAATAATTTAAGCTTGCGTGGTATTCGGTAAGAAAATTTCGCACCTTAATTTGGAAAAAAGTTATTATTCCAACCTGGCATATTAAATTAATTTCACTCCTTGTGAAGTTGGACAGGGTATTGTTGTTGACATATGTTGATTTTTCATTAGTTCAACCGGTTCTGTCACAAAGCGTAAGACATGTCGCAATTTGGTAACGAAAATCAACAAGTAATTAGACAAGAAATTTTGTTTCTCCAAAAGTATATCTACATTATTTAATGGTTGTAGATCATATGTTCACCTTTATTATTTATTATTATTAACTTTATTGTATTTAAAGAATATTACAATTCTTATTACAAGAGGTTCGGATTCATATGATCATATGTTCACCTGTTCAACTGTCAAAAAAATTTCCACTTGAATACTGTGGAGCTTCGAAAAAATTTCCGGAAATTTTTTTAGTTGCCATGGTAACTAGTCAAAATTAAGGCATCTTATTGGTTAAAAAGTAGTGGTATGAAATTTTCACTAGAAATCTTTAAAAAGTCTTGAAACAACTTACTCAGGTAATCTTCAAGTTAATCCTTCAGAATTTCGAAATCTAATAAATTTAAATGTAAAAAAGTGTATTATTATAAAATCAACAACTTTCAAACCTTCTCTTATCCATTAAAATATTTTGAGATGAATTTAAGTAGCAGAGACAAAAATACCGGAAAAGGATATTCATGTTTAATGAATTGATGGGTCCAAGCGTTTATATAAAATTTCGACGCAGTACCCATTAGTGACTGTTATTTATTTTTGTTTGATCCCCTTTCCATGAAAAAATATATTTTTTACTCGTAATTTTTACTGTAGAATTATTTCTATTACAAAATGTTGTAAATGTCCTATAATAAATTATATGGTCAACTTTATTTGTTTAATTTTAGTATAAAAACGATTTCAGTCGCTTCTCAACCCGAAAAAATGCTTATAATTCAACCCATGTGTTTTTACATCAATATTGTCAAATACACCATAGTTTTAAATTTAAAGACATAGTTATCCAATTATTTCAGAAAGATTGTGCAAACTTGATTAAACAAAGTTTGTGAAATCTTTCCCTACTTTTGTGTTGGATTTTAGTAACAAGTAATTTCGCAAATTTATTATTCAGATACATATTTTTGCATAATTTTCATTCTCAAGAATAATCAATCTTAATATTATAAAAATCTTTCTAACTATTATATTTATGATTACTATTATAAAGACAAACTGAGTACACCAATAGCTACTATTGAAAAAAGTAATTTACAGAAATTTAGTTTTTGTATAATTTAGGATTTGAAGACTTTGAATAGATTGGATGAATAGAAAATTGGTGCTTTTTGTTTAGCTGTGGTTTTTTTGTAATGTTTCTATTTGTACCTTTGTTATGCTCAGGTAGGTTTGCTCTTTTATGATATGGTGCTGGGTCTTTTAATATTTAATTCCTGTCTTCTAGGTAACGGTAGATTAGACCTTTATTTTTAATATAGTATATTTTATAATTAACAATTGAAAAATATCAAACTATTAATATGTATCTGCAAAATACACTAATTACATAGCATAATGTTCAATACATAAAGATATTAAAGAGAATCATTATCTAAAGTCATGTTTTTAGCATCTCAAATAATACCTTGACAAAATCCTACGTAAACTAATAGAATAGTAATTATTGAAAATTTGTTGAGACTACGTGACGAATTGGTTTTTTAAATTTTTGAGTTCCCTTATGATATTTACAACAATCTAAAAAAATATTCCATATTGAACTACCTATCAAGTGTAATCTCAGAACTTTTGAAAAATGTTTACACCTAGTTATTAAAAACTCTGAAAACACTTTGCGGTTCGTTTAGGTCCGATATATGAATAAAGTAGCTGAGAGTGATTAGTAAAATAGTTCGAGTTAAACCTTTTTAATATCCAATTATACAACCGTATTATACGAATAAAACTGATATTTTTGTGGATACAACGATTTTTTGCAAGATACAGTGAAAATTGAAAAATTTTATTACGTGGGAGCCCCAACAGGATGCAATGCTATTGCGGTTACGGACATCAAAACAGGATAATTATGTTGAAACTTTATTTTTTTATGTTGAGAGAATGAAAGTTTCGAAAATATTTCTATTATTTCTAATGAAAGTATATTAGATATTTTGATTTAATCTGTTACATTCACTACTTTCTAGGAAATGTCAGTGCAGTCACAGGAAGTCCATTCACTCACCTGTCGTGAGAGATACGAAAAAACAGTTAGATTAAAGTAATGGTATTGTATGGCACTTTATTACCTCTTGAGCATTTCCTATACTTAATTGCCTTAATTTGTGAGTTATTGAGGATACTTTCAGCCAAACATTGATTGAAAGAAATGCTAGGTGAAATTTTATTAGTTTGATTACAAAATAATCTAGTCTGATCCATAATTGATTGATATTAGGTAAATTAGAAAAATACATGAGTACTTAAGATTGTGGATGTATAAATCATTACTAAAATCACTCGTTAGGTTTGTTCTCACAAGCATCACAGACAGTCGACAATCCGGATTCGGTGCAAAGACCCTAACCTAAAGCGTTCTCACAAAGATTTCTGATCGGTTTGATGGGTTTGAAAACTGTTTATTACTTGTAAGTACCTTATATTCTAGTTGGCTATGAAAATGATAGGTTGTGGATATTGTATCACAAGCATACAAAAGCATAATCATACAAAATCCAAATTACTAATATTCCCAATGATACCCAGTATCAAATAAACAGAAATGGGAAGTAACGTTTAATATAGTTACCTAAAAAAATAACAAGAAAATCGTTGAATTTACAATATATGTTCAAATTGACCTCCATCGACGTCAATACATTTTTGCAAGCGATCTTCAAAGGAGTGACTCATATTTGTTAACACATTTCTGTTTAAGTTCATAAATTCATTTCTAATTATTTCCTCTTTATCTTCTTTAGTTGTAGAAGGGGAAATGTCTAACTTTTCTAACTCTGGAAATCTCTTGGTGACCACCATATAGGTGTCCCCTTCCGATCTATCTTCCTAGAAAATTCAATCAATAACTCACAAATTAAGGCAATCAGGTATAGAGAATGCTTGATAAATAGCAATGTGTCATACAATACCTTTTAATTACGATACCAAAATACAGGGTGTTCCATTTAAGTAGCTTAAATTACCTCGTATAATATTGGAACACCTCATATCAAAGAAACAAAAATATCGAGGGGAATGAAAAAATTTGGAAATATACAGTGTGTTCCATTTAAAAAAAGATGAGTTAGGTTCATCCTGTTAATATGGGCACCCCTTTATATTTGAAAATATTTTCAAAATATGTTCTTCTATATGGCTGAACTTTTATCTAGATAAAGGTTTTTCCTATCTCTCATGACAAGTGACTAATGTGGACTTCCTAGCACTAATGCCGCTCCCTTTATATAAAATGGAAGTTATTATAACATTATTCTGGTTTAATTAATTCTTAAGTTTTTCGACACTATGCTTTGGAGTTCAAATATAAATAATATATACCAAAATTTCAAATTTTTTTGTTCTATCATTGCATGGTTCATCAATATTCAATACCTATTACATATTAGTGGTCATTTCTAGCAAGAGAACAATTCCACAATTATAATCAATGTTAAATAACTAGCTTGAAATAATTGTTGAAAAAAATTTCTACCCTGTATTTATGAAAAATATCATTTTTATTGCAGCTTGCCGCTGCTACTAAATCTGTTGAGCAGCTCACTGGAGCAAAAGTAGCAACATCTCCTACGGAACTCGAAAAACCTATAGTAGTTCCAAAACCATCGGAAGATTCTACATATAAATCAGAAAAATCTCTACCCCAAT
Organism: Galerucella calmariensis; assembly: GCA_910591675.1. Taxonomy (NCBI): domain Eukaryota; kingdom Metazoa; phylum Arthropoda; class Insecta; order Coleoptera; family Chrysomelidae; genus Galerucella; species Galerucella calmariensis. The sequence goes on along the minus strand of CAJUYG010000003.1, from coordinate 162,356 downwards.
CAGAGATAGATGAAAGTAATGTTAATTTTTCTGAAAATCGCGAGTTATGGCAACGACGCGCCATTTTAGAATCTTCCCTACTAGCTTCCCCAATTTTAAAATCACATCGACTGTCGGAACCGCACCTGCAAAGACATAGTCATACACCTGATCTGGTTATGGATCTACCTCTAATAGGTACCGCAAGTAAAGAACAGCTGGCTAAGTCAGCAACTACACTAACTCCTTTAGCTGATACTTCACCTGATAAAGATGCCAAGTCTGTTGAAGGTCCCTCAGGTCAGTATTTTGCACAGACATCAACAAATATTTTTTCAAACTTTGTAAACATGGAAGATGATTCTAATAAAGTTGGAAAAAATTAGTCTATAGTGAACATAAAATATCACTGGAAAAAACCATCCCTGTATGTATGTATTTTTATGTAGGTGCCGATAGCCCAGACATGCAAACAGCAGCAGAAACGTTTGCTAAGCAGAATCAATGCACCCTAAAGAAGAATAAAAAGAATCATCTACCGGATACCCCTGAGTATGTAACTGTAACAAGTCCCATGCCCGAACGGAAATACGCTACCTTGGAACCAAACATGACAATGACTTCGACATTTAAACCTACAGGAGAAACGAAACCAATAGTGCTCAAAAAACCTGTTTTCTCAATGCCACTGCGGTCTGTTTCGATCGAAATGATGTGCCAGGATCCACCCGATCTTCCGACATAGATCTGAATATTTTTTTTAACGTTTTTGTTGGATAATCCTTTTTATTGCACGTTTTTGTGATTTTTTAATTGAGTGCTTACTACTTATTTTAATGAATACTGAATGTTTTATGGGGAGATGGTTAACTCTCAGTCTTTTTACATGTTGAAATACATTATTTAAATTATACCAGCTTAACTTCAATTAGGTATATAACAACCAAGCCAAAAGCAAATATATTGGTAGTAACAAGAAGGTTTAGACAACAGCACAAATCCATCCTATAAAAATAGGGGCACAATAAAATACCTGATTTTTTATATGTAAACATATCGCACATTTAATATAATTAACTAAACTGTCTAGTTTAATAAGTTGAAGCATATGTTGCTCAACCGAGTGTACATTCTTGTTTTAGTTCTGAAAAAGCTTATTATACAAATTTTTCTTTTTCACCTTAAAAACTGGATTCTATTGAAAAATTGAATATCTCCAATACATCCTTCTGAAAAGAAGATTGCTCATTATTTCTGTGATTGTGAAAAATGTTCAGAAATCGACCAAACTTAAATGTGGAGAAAGTTGTAACGTATTTTTGACTGTGACTAATAACAAGCTCAATATTTTTTAGTAAACTTGTTCCAGTGAACTTTGTAATGACACTTGAGTAGAGTTAGAAACCAGTGAAAAGGGCACATAACTAATATATGATCGACAAGGAAATTCAACCACAGAGTACACCATCTAACAAGAGGCGAAAGAAAGTAGTTTTCGTGATCGCAAATTTGTGTGCACATGCGTGAATTAATTAGTTTATCTGTCAATATCAAGTCGACACTTCCGTTCATTCCCCTCAGTTCACCGTATATTATTTTAAGATTAGATTTATATGAGCCACATCTCATTACACAGATGAGATGAATAATAGGGTGTTATCATGTAAGTAGTATTTTTCTTAGTGTAGTGTTACTTTTCTCAGTGTATCAAGTAGTTTATGTGTCAATGCCTCGACGTATTTTCGCTCAATATCGTGTAAGTCCGACTTCAAAGGAACCGACAAAGCTTTCGTCTCTTGTTAGATGGTGTACTCTGTGACTCAACCTTTAATTTCTTGAAAATATGTTTTAATGAACAGTTTAAAGACAATGAAAATAAACTATAAATAAATATACTATAATAAAAATATTCAAACGCCATAGGCGTTATTAATTATTATTTATAAACTTATTACAAATTTATACTGTGTACTACGTATGTACTAAGTTTCCAAAAAACATTGCAAAACGAAAGTTATGACAATAATGTCTCGAAACAATATCTGTCTATTTTCCAATGCAATAAAATATGTAGGTTATAATCCCCCGCTGCATAGTTAGTTAGCAAACCATCTCCTCCTAAGTACTCAATATTACTATACACATTATTTTTGCCTTTAGAGTAAGAACTCGAATAGATAATCTTGAATTTAATTAGGCCACAAAAAATTCGGACAATATTATAAAAAGTAGTAGTATTTATGTATTGTTTTACAAAATGACTGGTCTTTAAACAGTATTTTTCTATTTATTGAGGAGTGATTAGAATGTATAGATGATACGTGAATCTATTTAAAAATTTTTCAAGACGGATATTGAGAATGGACTTGGAGAATTAATTGTACCTAGGCGAATGATTAGGACTAAATCATTCTTATTCTAATTATATGAATTTTCTATTAATGGCTTAGTAATTCATTTTTAACCATTCTCTGTGTGTCGTATTACCTCTTGTTGGAATCAGATTTCCCCCAATAAACACCAATTTAAACTATAACTGTTCTACTTAAAGGTTTTGTTGATTATTAACTAAATTAGTTGCAAATTACATGAAATTATCGAAAATCTCTTTAGTAGTATTAGTTATTACGTGTTTTGTAATGATTATAGGTATTGAAAATTCTGTTTTGAATTAACTTTCAAATTATGTACTTAGTGCATAATTAAAAACTCATTCACACCTCTAATTTCATAAAAATATTACAATTTTGATGCAGCTACTAGACCACATACTTACTCTGAATGTTTAGTAAAAAAGTTATTGAAGGAAACGCTAACACTAATACTCAAAACGAATTTTAAACAAAAAATATTTCCAATATCTATACATTTGAAGCTAGTTCTGTAAATTTCTTAAACCGCAAACAGCAAAATAACTAGTCACTGTTATTGATCGACAATTTTTTCGATTACTAATATGATATTAATGTAATAAAACTATATTCTTTCAAAATGAACCCCAGCATATAATTTAGTTGATAATCACACCAAATACCATCATGTTCAGAATATTCAAAGATGTTATTTATTACCTAAATGTCATAAATATTATTCGACGGTCGTTTTTTGTAGTAAAGTTGTGATATATCTACTCAACATTTTAATTTTTTATAATTTTTATATATATCTAAATAATGATAGTTTTTATTTGAATAGGTATTTACTTTTGAGATTATCTGTAGATGATGTGATTTTTTAAGTGTACTCTCTATACATAATATTCAATACAAGGTGTTGACTTCTTAAACTAACCAAGGTTATTCGTCTGTTATCTGAACATCTATAATTTAGACTCTTGAACTGTATTTTTTTGTACTTTTAACCTAGCCAATGAGAATGCTTAGGATTTAGTCTCAACTTCTCATGTTGTCAGTTGTCAGTTGTCAGATATAGTAATGCAAACGGTGCAGACAAAAATTTCCGTTTGCTATTAAAACGTGTAGTAAAGCGAGAAGGATCCACTATAAAAAGCGAGAGCCAGAATGTATATTATAGATTTAACTGACATTTCTGGTCAGGAATGAATGGATATGGAATACTCTAATAGAATAAAGAAGTTATTTAAAAACTTTTTAAAACATGATAAAAACAACAAATATAACAAAAAATATTTTCTTGATAAATAAATATTAAATCAATTCTAATAGTGAAGATATTACTAGGAAAACGGGATTACATATTTATGTAGAAATGGAAAAAATTATATTAAAATATAACTCTTCTATGAAATTTCATTTTACTTGATTTTACATTACCTCACCTCATATTGCTTCTTTTTCTGAAACCCCACCTTTCCCACCACCTTCTTCATTTTCGGATAAACTACTATAGCAGTTCAAATCTATTATTTTATTTCCACCATTTATATACCAAGATTTAAATAATAATCCTTAGTTGTAATTACTTTCATAATTATTATTTTTTTCCAATCTTCCGTGTTAACTTTCGACACCTTGTCAGTAATGTCAATTCAAGGATTTTTTGGGGGTTATTATGGACACATATCGGGAAATTATTATGGGCATTTTTATCAAATCACTTATGAATTCATTTGTGCTATTCGGAATAATATACATCGAAGTGATAAAACATTTCCCAATTATCCTGTGCAACAAAATTTATCGAAACTAATTTTTAATATTTATGAAAAGTTCCTTCAAGGGCTGGTTCTACAATTTGAGTATAAACCTGGTATACACTATACGTAGGATAACGGGTCATTATTCCATTTAACAATAGAGGTATATCTTTATTCCAAGTATTAGTTATCTATTCCGATTCGAGGGTACAACCGAGGGATAAATTTATTTTGCATTTCTATTGGTTGGTGTCACGTAGAAATACCAACAACAATTGCAGTCATGTATCGCGTCAGAAGATGAGGAAATTGAAGAGATAAGATTATACCAATCCTATGATATTTAAAGTTAGGTATAGTATAGCATAAGTTGGATAACGCTTCTAACTTGACAAAATTGGTTATCAAACATAATTATTTTATGCTTTTGGCTGCATAAAGAGACATGCTGTCTGCAAGCTTTATTCTTCCCTAGTATTATTGGGAACTGTGACTCTTCAACAATTCCATTATACTCTTTTTATCGCTATTTTCGATACCAACCTAAGAAAGAGGAAACTAATTTTCTGAATTCAGTTAAATTTCTTTCAACTCACTAATTTATCAAAATAAACCAAGAAATTTGAACGTCAGCTGAGCTACAATCGGTTTTTAAACAAATCTACCCGATGGGCTTGCTCGCAACCTGGGCTTCCTCATTTCTAATAAAAGCGCCAGCCAAATTTAAAATCACATTTAGTAAGATATAATTTTTTCCTTTTTGTATTCTTATTTTCCCACCATAACCATCCGCCAATGCTAAGGTCAGAGGATATTTTACGATTGATAAAGACTATTGCCATTCTTGACACAATATATATTAAGATCCCTTATTTTGTTAAAATGTTTTTAGGTAACTTTAAAGTTTGATTTATTATATGTAATCTGTATGAATTAAGTGAATGTATTCGTATAAAATTTGAGATTTGAAGATATGCAGGATCAAATTTGGTATTTAAGTGCATATTTATGTCTACTTCAATATTCTTATTTGTTTTGTTACTTTTTGATCAAGTGAACACCTTGTAAAATTAAAATAATGTTTTAATCCAGAAGCCTATTAACCGCAATTATTAAGAAACCATAATCGAACGAAAATGTATCATCCAAATTACAAGTACGTACAAATATAACCATCACAATAAGAATAATAATAAAGAACATATACATACCTATCATAATAGTTTTTTATTAAACCTTTCCCATTGGTAACCATCGAATATAATTTGGAAAATAGAAACATATAGGTTTCTTTGAAATTTATACAAAAGGGGATGATGTATTGAAATAAGAGAAATTGTTCCATATTTCTACCATGTCCATGTTTTTAAGTTGAATATAATGGAAGTTGAAATGATTACTACAGAGAAACTTCACTCCATTATTTAAACACTATACCTTTTTGTTATAAATGTAGCTTGGAAATGGAATTTTTAGAAGAGAGAAATTCTATTCAATAAATTTATTATATAAACCAAATAATATGGGAGTTTTTGAAAAGGACTAAAAGAAGAATTCAGTGTTGGATGTCTGTGTCAGTGCATATCTGTTCAGTCTTGTTCCTCGTGTCTATCTCTATGTTATATATTTCACCTTTTTTCCGTTGCCCGTTTTGTGTGTTGTAAAGTCGCTATGAAAGGCACCTTAGCGTGAAAAATAACCCTGTATAATCCTGTTGTATCCATTACTAAGTAACCATCATTGAAGTTGATTAGGACCTTGAATGATGAGTAGGTACTTGCTTGGTCAATATAGTGTTTACAATACTTGTCTTGTACAGTCTAAAATGAAGGACACACAGTATCGAAAGTCTGGAAAAATAAAAATATCTGAATTCCCGACAAGCTGTCGTGTAGGGTTGGTCAACAGAATTAGGACTTTCCTCTGGAAAGAGACGCAGGGTTATTATAACCTACATAGGCAATGAAAACGGATTTTTGGATCAAAAGTTATTGGAATTTCAATCTAATTCAGGCAAAGAACATTACGAATAAATGACAGCTGATGTTTTTGAGGAATATTTCCAACAAATGATTGAATACATTCCCCAGAATTCAGTTATTGTAATGGATATCAATGTTTAGTTATAAAGATATTGGGGAAAGACGACGGAGAGAAAGAAAGAATTCTTTTTTAATTTATTTATAATGCCATCTGAACTACAAGAAAATAAAACCAAACTATTTTCGAATACAAAAAGATTTATTTGTAACCATTAATTATTATTTGTAATGTTTATGTAATGAATAATTAACAGTCTAAAAACTAACAAATTTACAAAAATATGGTTTCAGGAAATGTAATACAGTAAATTCAGCAGAGCTATATATTAAAGTACTTTTATAATGGGTACGGTACTTTTGTCTGTTTTTACTATCAATACTTAATTCATTTTGGAAATATTCCTAACACTTTCTGGATGTAAACAAATGTTACATTATTTCACTTGCTTAACATAATTCATAAACATGCCATATTTAACTTTATTTTCTACTTTGAAGTACCTATATAGTTGTGATAATTATTTATAATCTAAGTGTAATGATTCATGTGGCCTATAAACCTAATTATTTACAAAACAAATGCAAAGCAAATATTTTTATGGAATCGCAAAGCTCCTGCTCCATTGAGTTGTGTAGAGAGCGTTTTTTATGTCAACTTAATTTGTGTGATTGATATCAGGAAGAAAATTAAATATAAATAAATTCTTATAGCTTTATTGAAAATAGCATTTTCTCAAATTTTATTGTTTTAGTAGAATACATGGCATTTTAAAAATATGCAAATTAAATGTTTGTTTATCCTTGTCCTTGTTATTATTTATCCAGTATTCCTGCAAAATGAGATACTATAGTGCAAGTAGTACCTATACTGATCTAAAACACATTATGTCCTTATACCTACACTCACGGACAAAATTATTGCATATTTTATTTTAGGTCATTACTTCTTTTCCCTTTATCATTTATGTGATTTCGGTTTCTAAATATGTTACATTAGAGTCTTTTACGTTATTAATAATCAAATTAATTACATATTGAACCTTTCCGACAGATTCGTGAAGTGGCATGTTTTTGATAATAACGTTTAATTAGGAAAGAACAACAACATGGACACGATACATTAGTTTAAGACAAAATAATAACAATTTAGTATTTAGTATTTCCATCTCTAGCTCTAACGATAGCCTGCATCCTCCTAGGCAGTAGTTGATAGTATTATATATTGTAATTAGTACCTATTTCTTTTTGTTACTTTAAAATTATTATTTGTCGTTCCACAATTTTTAGTAATCCTTAATATTTGATCGTTGAAAATTGTGAAGAATTTTAATTTTTGGATTTATTACATTTTAAGATACCTGTTAATAATTTTATTGGCCAACAAACACTATACAGGATTAAATTTAATGCCAAGTTAATATAGCCTTGCAGTACCTACATAATTGTTTCAGCTTCAACGGAAAATATTTATTATTATTATTTATTTCTAAACTATAGGAAATCTTTTTTTATTTGGCAGAGGGACAACGAATAACTTAAAACTGTCATTGAAAGGCGAAAAAAGTTGAGTTGTTTCACAGATCAACTAAAAATTGTGACATGTAAATAATGAAACATGAAATAAGGTCGGGATATAGTGTGTAGTGCACTACAAGTAAGCGCACACAAATGACGACAAGCACTAATCTTAATAATGTTTCTCTTTTTTAAACATCAAATGCGCATGGGTATATGTCTCTTTAAGGGCAGCACTATTACTGCTACTTAAGCATCAAAGTAAGGCTTATATATGTGACTACACCGCGTCGTAACTCGTTCTTAAGTTAAACCCATGTGTAGGTTCTATATATATAGAGAGGTTATAGTTGATAAAATAAAACAAAATGGCATTAATATAATGAAAATATAGCTCTTTGATGATCTTTATCAAATGGATTGTTGTTCCTAGGAACATATGTAATTCCCAATCGGGATAAATTTTTTTGAAAGTTTCGATTACGAAAAAAAACAATCAGATTTCTATAAGCACCATTAAAAGATCGATTGAAGCTGTTTCTGGGTCTAAGTGCGTATCAGCTTTGAACTCTCTTGTTATTTTATCCAACGCAACATCTTTTTCTGCTCACGTTATCCCATCTGTTTTCTTACACTCGACAATTTTTTTACATTTTGCCACACTAACTATGGCTATGGATAAATACAAACTTTCGTCGTTATTGAAATTAGGTCATTCTCAATATTATCAGAAATAGTGTCACATCTGTAACATTTAAATTTTTAGCAAAAACAAAGTCCTTGTCCGCCTGTCCACATCCTGTCTTTATAGTCGACTTAGCTAAATAAGACGCGGTGCAGTATAGTTACACCAAGTTTAACAAGGAAGAAAGTTTCACTTACGAAAGTATTACTTAGAAGAAAAAACGGTGCAGTTGCCCCTTGGTGTTGAAATTGCATATACATCGTTGGAAGTAGCCCCAAATCTGTGGTATTTTTGTATTCTAACACAAGGAGAGTAAAATTAATACAGCGATATCTATCCCTCCTTAATATCAGGCTAAACATGCTGCAAGTTCCAAACAGGACTTTTATGGGCCAACTGCACCGGTGCTACTTAAGCATTTAAGTAAGATTTAGGAAATAGGGACATAAAGCAGTATATCAAATAGATCACTTATCCTTATCCGTGTATGCAACGTAACGGAGATACGTGATTAATCAAAAAGAAGTATAAAGCCAATGCGTTCGTGTCTTAATCATACATGTGTTTTAATTTTTAACCTAAAAAATAGTGAGACACTATTATCTTGATCGTAGAAAATAAGGTTATGATTTTTGAGCACACAACATCACTTTTGTCGTTTGGTCGTTGAAAAACGCGAACACAGAACACAATAGAACAATACGTACGTTAGGTACGTGTGAGGGATTGATACGTTTCACGTAACATAACGAAGCCCACGTATCGCTTCTGCACATGCGCATTGCGATAAGGATACGGATAAGTGGTGCTTTTTAGAACTGATTCATGTCCCTAATATGTGTCACTGCACCGCGTAGTGAGTCGTATATATATGACATTTACATTTAATTTTCATATATGAATTTTTTCCAATAATTACTGTTCTTAGCCTCTTCCCATGTTTTGCCTCTGCCTTGTAAAATTTTACCTATTGCTATTCCATGTTTCTCTTGGTCCTCCTTTATTATTTGTATTTTTGCTTCATATGTTCTTTTAACTTGTCTTTTATTGTCCATTCATTGAATGTGTCCCCACCAGCAGTTTTGTCGTTATTCTATAAAGCTCAATATTGGTTGCATCCGCAATTCTCGTATTTTTATCCATTCTATTCACTCTTAAAGTTTTTCTCAGATATTTCATTTCCGCAGCTTATATTTTGCTCTTCTGCTTTTTTTATGAACGTCAAGATTCGCTTCCACATGTTAAGACTGGTCGATATACCTGTATCTTTTTTTGTTCCGAGATTTCTTTTTATTTATGAATTTTTTATTCATAGCATAATATAATTTAATTGTTTTATCGATCATAATAATAATAATAATTTATTTCTGCTTCTTGTTCTCCAGATTCTTCGACCATTGCTCCCAAATATTTTAATTCTTTTACTTGCTCAATTTGTGTGGTTGTCTATCCTAATTTCTGTATTGATATTTGGGTTTCATATTCAGTCTTTTGGTTTTATTTGTGCTTGCTGATTTTCATGCCCTCTCCTTCCATAACATTTTCCATATGTTTATATTTTCTTGTAATCTTTTTTCACTCCCTGCAATCAGTACTACATCGTCTGCAAAGACCCCCTCAGCTATTTCGACTCTTTCTATAACCTACAAACATTTTCTTTATATTCTCTTGTTTAATCCTATCGTGGTCATAAATCCATCAGACTTCATATGTTGTTTCGTACTATGAAATTATTGGTTTTATATATATTTTTAAAAATTTTAAAGATTTTATTCTCTATTCCTCTATCTTTCAATCCTTTCCATATTTTCTCTCTAGGTAGGTACCGTACCAAATGCCTTCTCTAGATCTATGAATGCCAGAGTGCCTCTTTTCTTCTAGTTGTCTTAAGTCACTTTCACTATATTATTTACTATTGTCACATATATGCCACATTTAAATTTTTATCAAAACCAAAGTCCCTGTCCGCCTGACCACATCATGTCTTCACTTGTCCGCCTGAGCACACCCTGTCTTCAATCGACTCGCTAAATAAGACGCGGTGCAGTTGAATTATACCAAGTTTTTCTTAACGAATAAAGTTTCACTTACGAAAGTATCAGAAGAAAAAACGGTGCAGTTGGCCCTAAGTCTTACAGTAGGTAATATACATAAATAATTAAATATGCAATTATCATAGATCATAGTGTATTAAAACGATTACAGAAATGCTTCTTTGTTCTGGGTTACCTATACGGACAACATATAATATACTTATCCTACGAGTTAATTAAATCTGCAGAAAGTATTGCGATGTACTTGTAGTTGAAATAGTTTTAAACCGTATACATACAAGTTTTTTACAAAAAGTCTCAAGACCTTTCACAAATAACGAACTCAGGAACTATAACATATATATATATATAGGTACATATTTTCATGAAGGGTAGTCAATAACGTTGTTGTTTATATAACAAAAAGTACAATTTTCTCAAGAAAAATTTTTCAAAATAATAGTTACACATTTTTACGATGATTTTTATTTATTTTTGAAGGGTATGGTAAGGTAGAGATGTCACATGTATACTTAATGGATAAGATCAGTTGTGTATTATATGAAAATATAGTGATAAAGTATATGAAAAGAAAGTGAAATGAGCACGGAAACTATTGGCAAATAACAATAAGGGATCATCCATAAATTACGTCACACGAATTTTAGGACTTTTTAACCCCTCCCCCCGTCTTTGTCACATTTTTAGAAACCATCCCCCCTGGTGTGACGTCACACATTTTCAAAATTTATCCTGGTTTTCTCAATTTTTTACATATTTTTATTAAATAATCTTCCATAAATTCAACATAATCTCAGAGAGTGCTAAAGTATTAAAAATATAGATCGAGATCGAAACTTTTTAGACTTTTTTATTCAGATATAAATGTTGCGTTTTAGTACTTTAAATTTTAACATGTATCGTCACAAAGTTTTTACCCCCTCCTACCCATTGTCACATTCTGGTGATACCCTCCCCCCCTTTAACGTGTGACGTAATTTATGAATGACCCCTAATTTGAAAATGTGCTTCATTCTTGTAAACTTCTAAAAATTGTATTAATACTTTGGTCAGATCTGAATAATTTCTACTACTTGAGTTCTTAAATTTATAGGTATATACACCGACTGCTGATTTTTCTGTTTAACTGAGTAACCTGAGTGTTAATGGACTGAATGAGTTGCACTTGATACTCTAACTACCATTTAGCTCATTTAGTGAATACATCTATAATAGACGAAATCTAAAAAAAAACTATTATGACGACCCTTTATGAAAAATTTACAAAATATGTGCTTAACTTACTTATTAGATTATAACTTTATACATAATTAAAAGCCTATCAATTATCACTATTTATTTACGGCATTCTGTTAATTGGAATATTAATTTACTACTTAAATGATATAGTCGTATTATAAATTTTAGTTATTAATTAAGGATTTTTTTTAGGTATTTTCGGTATCTCTAAAATTACAGTAAATTCATCTTAATTAGAATATTAAATTATCTAGAGATAAATGACAAATGGAGGTACCTGCTCAAATATGCAGATTCATTCACACACACAAAAACAGAAGAAATTCACTGATTGAAAAGTTGTTTGCAATATGGATCAACTGGATTAAAATTAGTCTTTATATCTACAATTAAACTGTGATTGATATTTTCAATTTTAAAAATGATAAAAAAAATTTCACTTAGTAAATAAGACGGTACTGGTTGTAGACAAGATTCCTTTTATTTGGGAACATTTTTACATTTATATACATTTTAATCTTCTACCAGGCTAACTTAAGAATCTTCATGATTAAAATAATAATTCTACTGTTATGCTCTGGATCTATATATATAATTTCAATGTGTGTATCAACAAAAACAGTTTTCTATGTGTTACCAAGACATCATACAAAGTGAGTAGTTAATTAAATTTTGTATACTTACATAAAAAAATGAAACAATTCATTTTTCTAGTTTAACAAATTCTTTGTGGTCACAAAGAAGGAAGACATACGTAATAATCTAGTGCATTTGCAATTAGTGAATTTCTAATTCATTTAAAATTAGAAACCCACAGATCAAAATCAATATTTTTTCACAATTTGAATAAGCAATCTTTCTTTGATCAAAGCAGCTCCGTTATATGCACACAGTATGTATTCTTCTTTATGTTATCAAAGTTGTGTTTTCTTGCGTAATGTACTTGTTTATATAATATCCTTATTAAAAAAATAAATCCGTAATTTTGTATTAGAAAATATTACACAATATTTAGTGTTTAAGCTTTGCTATTAAAGAAAAAAATATTAATATGACTTTTTGCTCATTTCAACAATTAATTAATAAATTTAAAAAATCTATACAACATAAATATAAAACACGAACAACCAATAAACACCGTTCTAAAATAACAGCGCTCGACGGGCGACGTCCCGTATAATATGCCAAATTAAATGCAAGTAAGGACGTAGCGACGTACTGTACCATCCAAGTCACCAGCGGCATCGGTGCTTTACGCGATAAATTCGAACGAGTGAAATATCTTATATTTTTATTCTGTAATATTTGTCAAAGTGAAGAAATCTTCAGTTAGAAACAGTATTTATAAAAACTCAACAATGCATAGTAATCTTGCTGGTTAGTAATTAAGTGAAAGGAGTATGAAAAATAAATCATGAACCTGAAACTATAAGTAATGTTTTCAGTGTAAACTATTCTTTGTCGTATTTTACTTCTTTCACGTAGTTTTTTGACCTTTACAATATTCGATAGAAGCAGCGTGGATTGCAAATGCTGGTACAAGAGCTTGAAGAATTGGAATTTTGCCGTTTTAAATTCCCCCTAAGGTGACCATGTAAATAAAAGCAAATTATTTGTTTAAAACTTCTCCAAGTATTAACTATATTAGAGACTTTGAGTACAGTATGCAATCGGAGACCAATAAAAGCTTATGGAAAATATTTTTTGCATATTAGAACACAAAACTTGGATGAAAACATTTGCTAAATACTTCAGAAACTTACATGAGAAATGGAAATTTTGTTGCGACTACTGAAGAAAAATAAAATAAAAACAGTGAAAAATAAAATAACAGTAAAAAATAAATATTTATTAAAACCAAAATATAAACAAATAAATCTATTAGATGGTTATCTAAAAAAACAATAAAATCAAGAGTCAATAATTGCCCCAGTGCATTTTTGGATATTTTATGGTCCCCTATTTGTAATAACTAAGTATATGCTATTAAGCTTACTATAATAATATTTTTTTTAAATTAAAAACCATGTTATATTTGTTAACTTAAAGTTACAAGCTCTCTGCGAATCAATCATGCACAAATCCAAGGTCGTGATAAACATTAAACTTGTCAAATAGTGCCCTAGGATCAAATGATACCAAAGTTACTTTGTGTACCCTTTTTGGACACAATGGAGTTTGATCTTACAAGCTAGGTATATGCTTGACACAATCAACGTTGATTTGAATGTATGTATAGGTTGGACAGAACATTACTCACTGAAGTAATTTTAAGAACAAGATTAACTAGTAAATAAACTTTCAAAGTAAATTGACGGTACAATCATAAAAAATATAAGATGTATTCCAACTCGAGCAGAAAATATCTATGTACCGTACAAATCAAACAATACAATGACATTTATAACTACGGTACACTAAGATCGAATTGGTATACACAGGTGCAATGCAATACTTTTTACTTTCCGTTCGTTCTGCAGCCAGAAAAATACAATTTTCAACTTTAGTTGATACACAATTATGGAATATTTACTTAGTAAGTTTAATAATACAGATTCTGCTTAATAGAATCCTCATAAGAAGTCTTGTGTATACTAGTGAAGTAAAAATTATATTAATATCTAGATCTAATTTTTAGTGGTAGAGATGAATAAAATTAGGGAATAAGTTACAAAAATGTGACCTTTTTAAATCACAAAATAGGTAATCAATAAAGTTGTCATTTTAATAAAAAATTCACACTACCAGTTGAAAAATAAACAAGTTGAATATAAAAAAAAAACATGTAAAATTTCAAAGAATAATTTTTTAGCAGATTTAAAATTCACATTTAATGATGCTCAATTCCCAAAATTTATTATTTGGATTTAATCTTTAAACTAAAAATTAAAAGGCAACTAAAGCTTGAAAATCACTGTACAATTTAAGCTTTGTCGGATCATACATCTTGACGTATGCTTGTTTCTTAATCTTGAAAACCTTAAAAATGTGTTTGTAAAAGTCTAGAATGTATAAAGTGATTTTTGTCATCCAAAAAGATACTCTAAATGAGAAATAGATTATTATTATTATTAAAATGGCTGAACCTACAAAAGCCCATTTTAAAAATGAGATTGGTAAGTTTATGTTAAACATAAGCAATATAGTGAATAATTAAAAAGTAACTTGGATAAATGGAAAATAAATAAAAAAATATTACTTGAAAAAATATAAAATTATAAATACTAAAAAGTGTACAATGAACATTTTAAAAGTGACAAGATATGGTATATGATTGAAAAAAGAAAAATGTAGATTGAGAATGTTAGATTATAGGATCTAATAGGTTTTTGAAAGTGAGGGTGTATTAACTATGCCTGTTTAGATTGTCCCAATCCGATAATTTACCATGGATCATAAAGTTTCGGCGTTTCGTAGCCCTGAAATGTTATTTCTTCAATTTGAAATTCAAGTCTCGGCATCAATCTGGAACATACAACTCAGAGACTGCAAGAAACCGTGTGTAATTCGATAAAATCTTGTGTTGTCAAATAATGTAGTCAGTCATAGCTGGTTTAAGCTATTTTTGTACCATTGTCTCCTGAGCAAAAGAACATTCGGGTTGCTCGTTGTTGTACAAAATCTAACATGTTACGATCTCTAACCAATTCTGGGCTCCAGACTTGCCCTCCAAATCCAACGTTTGGTTTAACATAAACTTTGTGGAGGTTAGTAGACGTTTTTGAAAACATTTTCTTCGAGTACAATTTTGTATTTCCTCGTTTGCATATATTTCAAATATGGTATGACTATGTAAATCATTGGTTATGGCAATATCAGGAAACACAATTTAGATTGTAAAACAATGGTTTGAAAAGTTTTTCTGAATTTTTTTAGATTGAAAGTTTATTTAAACGCTTATTTTAATAATCAGTTATGTAAAACTTCATTACATCATTTTGTTTATGTAATTATGAGAATTGTATTGAAATTTCAATATTTCATAATGGTGTGAAATAAAATATATTCATCATTTTTTGAATACACTACTAACATTCCCATCCACCATAACAAAATAAGTTGGGAAATATAGGGGCCAGTTTGACTACAGGGTGTTAACTTGTTTGTGATTTGAAGAAAATTTGATTTCCCTCATCTTTTCAACAATATAAATGAAAAATAATTGCAGATAAAAATAGAATATACTGTGCATCATACAAGAACTCTATCAATTGAGCTAATACACATACTATTTTGGTTATTTTTATGATATTTGAATTTCAAGATGTATCAGTTTGTCTCCATTATTCAAGTACGTGTAAGCTCAGCTGACAGAGCATTTATACTGTATTTACTAATTAAAATAAGTATAAATATCAACAATAGGAAGATTCAAATACAATTATCAACAACTAAGCCCAATAAAATTATTTAACGGAATAATTTAATGTATTTAGATAATTCATGCATTTTGGGCTGTTTCAAGTTTTCAGTGATTTATAAATCAATTCATTTTTTATTATGATTGACCAGTCTTATAACAATAAATTGATTAGACCATCTTGATATAGAAATAAATATTGGCAATAGCTGACTAAATTTGATTATTTAAAAAAACGTTGTCTATTCAGCCTATAAGTTACCAAATATAAAGATGTAGACTATGGCTAAGCAAAAGCAAATATTTCACAAAACAACCCAAACGAACATAAACTCGCTGCATCTCTAATTATCATTTAACGAACACAGTGAATGTTTTAACGTAAGTCGGGACTTTCATTGAGTTGTTTTTTAATACGTAAAAGGATTGTGGTATACCACTGATCCAAACGGGAAATGGAATCGTAGTCTTTAACTGCGTCTGTATATCCATCGACGTTTTGCTCTTCAATGTGTTCTATGAGGGTTTTCAAAAGTTTATATTCTCGAGAATCTTGAAATGCAGGGTACCTACAAAGAATGAAGTGAGTGAAATAAGACTTAATAATTTGAGCATCAATAGTTGAAAACAAACAACTTTTAGCAACCATACTATAATTTTAATATACAAAGTATTTTCAATTTATATATTTTTTTATTCTTTACAATAACCTTTCTAAATAAACAGACAAACTTTGTGAGTTCGCCTTGGTCTGTTCAACTTTGTATTATTTGTTTGGCTAGCCTATTTTAGTCTATTAGTTTTGAGACTGTAGCTTTTTGTTTTTTCAAACTCTTAGTTTTTGTTGCCTAATGTGCATAGCACTTAATTAACAGTGCCACTTCTGGAAGCAGTAACAAATTATACCCAGTGAATATGGTTAAAATCCTTGGAACCGGAAGCCAATGATAAAAGATTAAAAAAACTGTTTATTTCGTCACTTAAATTATACATACAAAGAACAAAAGCCAATAATTATATGGTTTGGAAGATACTTGATCATCTATTTTCACACATAATGACTTATTTTCCAAGTATGTTAATATAATATTTTTAGTTTTATTCACTATATAAGCAGCACAAATAAATTTATAAATATTCAGTAATAAATATTTTATACAATTAAATAAGTTTCCTCAGAGGAATCGAAATTCCAATGTTTGGAGTAAAACTTGATTTACTCACCTTTGGATGTAACCTTCTATCGCATGTTGAGCGTTAAGAACATCAACACAGAGATGACAAAGAGCAGCTCGAAATAGATACTCCTTTGCACTGTACTTCAACAAAGAACTTTCGAGTGCTGAATAAGCAACTTCTTGGTAAATCTGTATTGCTTTCTCATAGTTTTCAAGTTGTGCAGCATACTGCGCTACTTTCAATAGACATTTATTAGCAGATGAATTACTCTCTTCCCCACGAAAATAGTCAGCAGCTTGCTCATAATGTTGTACAGCTCGTTCTAGATCAACTGCATCGGTTTCATATATTTCTGCAATAGTTTGATGGTGTTTAGCCGCCATAGTAAAACGACCCATTTCTGTATATATGTCTATAGCTTTTATTAAACAGTTTACAGCCTCTGAAAATAAGTAGGAGAAAAATTTAATTCAATCAAAGATTTTTTATACAGAAGCAATTGCAGATTTTTTCCTTTGATTAGGCATATGCTGGTATATGCATATTGAAGTCAAAGTTGGCAAGGGACAAGAACAGGTATGTACAGCTTCTGCAATTGATTTTGGATAAACTTTACAACATATGATAGAACAGAATATCTGAGATTTTGGACACAACACTTGAAACTGAAGAGAAGCAAAAACAAATCATAGTAATAAGATTAGTAATCATACTAACCCATTAACGTCCAATGACCTATTTATAGATCACAGACAAAATAATTTTTTAAATATTTACAATGTATAGAATTATTATTTATTTCAAATTAATTGAATACCTAAAGCTATTTTGAAGGTACTTTTATTATAATTAAGTAAATTAAATGAAATTCCACAATGGCAAAATATAATTATTTTGGTCCTTCACCGGTTTCACGGACTGATGGTGCTCCTGCACATTATTATGGTGCAGTAAGACGTTACCTGGATGAAGAATGTCGAGGTAGATGGATCGGCCGGCGAGGTCCTATAGAATGGCCACCTCGGTCACCAGATCTGACACCATTAGATTTTTTTCCATGGGGGTACTTGAAATCCAAGGTTTATACTACTGCACCAGATAGCATTGGCGTTTTAAAAGAAAGAATTATTGAAGAATGCAATGCAATTTCAGCTGACACATTCGAACGAGTACTACAAGACTTTACTAATAGGATGTATTACTGTCAGGAAGCAAAGTGTACGACTCCGGTACTGTGTATGCTTTGGTCCCATACTTCTGGTATGGTTTCACAAGTTGAAAACAACAAGTACCCATACTAGGTATACTGTAATACCTATATGTGGTATACCAAGAAAAAATCGGCTAGGTTGGGTCGAGGGTTAGATTAGATGTCTTTAAATTCTCACCACTGATATCGGCTTTTTTATAACAATTCGCTGCATCAACAAAGTTTGTGGCAGCATCATGACGAGCACCACTCCTAGCATGTAAATTGGCTGCTTCACAGAATGCTTTGCCAGCAGCATCCCAATTCTTTGCCATTTTGAAAAGATTGGCAGCTCTTTGGTAACATTCCACTGCATCCTCAACACGACTTGAACCACTGAAAACAAAAACAGTTTTAATAAATTATCAATTTTCTTCAAAGCAGTATAGAGTACAAAGGATACCAACTTCAAAGTAGTAATTAAAAAAATATATAAAATATATATTGTTTACTAATATAACAAGAGAGTAAAGATGACAAGAATTATGAACAATAATATCAAAACATGATCAAAATAACATCATCAAGGAAACTAACACTGGTGTTGTAGTGTTCAAACTGAAAAGATCTATTTCTAATAGATTACGAATAATTTGAATAAATCTTCAACTTAAAGAAATGCTGACTGAGGAAAAATAAAATACATACAAGGTACAAAATAGGTAACGAAACTTAAATTTTTCAAAATTTGCAGCATCCAACACTAAATAATGTCATGCATTCTTGTAACAATTTGTTTAACATGATCAATTGATAAAAAAACAACTAAAAACACATAATTCTTGTTTACAATGATGCAATGTGATAATGCCAGCTCTCAAATTATATAATGAGCAGTTTTGAGTATAAAAATTCAAAGTTTGTGGACAAATATTTTTCTAATGCTATTAAATGATTTGTACAAACAGTATTTTTGATGTTACTCCAATTTATCACAATATGCATATACTTACAAAATAGGTATCTAAATATATATGAAGATTTTATGTTACTAATATGGTATTTGTGAATTTGGTAATACCCAATCAATTATGGATAAAACTGAAATTTGCAAAGAGAGCATTAAGCCATTAATTCTGACTGTCCAAAGACAAAGTATGGTTACTCTTTAATATACAGTGCAAAAAAAAGAAAACAATGCTTAGTAAAATTGCAAATATTGGTCAGTTGCAACAAGGCATTGAATTGATTAGAGACTTACTCCAAATTTATAACCATAACTTTTGTAAATTTAGCAATAGATGATCTATTGATTAAAACATGTTGTTAAGGGCAAATTCTCTATTAGTATCAACTAAAGATTCATCAAGAGATTAATGTTAGTTGATCAAGTTACCTATCACGAAAAGTAATTTACAAGTAATTTTTAAAGAAAATTGGTGCATTTATTTTTTACCTAAAATTAAAGTTATTTCTGCATTAGAGTACACTGAGGTTTTCAATTATTGTTTTTGGATTATGCACTTCATGTACTATGGTATATTTACTTCTAGGCTAAATACTTTCTAATTTGATAATTAAACATAAATATGCATAAAACATACATGTTAATTTATTTATATGGAAACAAAAATTTATATGGTGATCATAAATACATGTTGATTAAATTTGATTTCATATAAAATGTTGGTTAATTTTCGAAAAAATAACAATAGTTGCTGTTATCTACTGAAAGTTTCTTGGGAATATTTTAGTATTGAAATATATACATACCCAAATAGGGAACCGAAAAAACCTCTAGAGGAAACTTTCTTCTCGGCCTCAGCCATCAGCTGTTGAGCTTTTTGTAAATTTGACGACATTTTTTAAGTATTATTGTACTGATTTTCTTAATTTCTTTTATTCGGGATGTTTATGAGTTAAGGGTTCCAATGACATTTAACACATCCAAACAGGGTTGCCAGGTCGATTTTTATTTCATCAGTAGATTAGATACCTTATCAAAAATTCAGTATATTTATTTTATGCTATACAAATTTCAGCAAATAATAATGTAATAAACCTATAACGTCAAAAAAATATGTATTTTTATTAAGCAAATAAATGTAATATATTTCCAATTAAATAGAAAAAAAATATATATAGGTATATCTAGGTACCTAATTCAGGAACAAATAGTCAAAATAAACAACTAGAATACAAAACATGAGACGTGAGAAACAAACTGTTATTGCAGAGGTGTATGAAAAATTTAATTTAATCTGAAGCAAATTTGTCCTTTTTGGTTTGTATATAGGTAGGTATAATTATTATTATTAGGTACCTATAGTGGACGTAATATTTTCAATAATTTCAATGCAGCTATCTAATCGTATACCTATCCCCTTTAAGTTATATTGCGGACTATGATAGTATCGTATCGAATTACAGTCGAACAAAGAGCCGACAACTTTAAGTTCGCACAATATCTATTACGGCAAGTAGGTATACCTAATGTAAATTTATTACATCTTTGGTAAAGTCAACATTAGTACAATTTGCTTTCGACTTCAAATAATTTTGTGTGTGTAGATGTCGCACAATACTGGTTGTTGAATATTTCACGCTAGATATAAGTGTATGTGATTAACTAAATTTTAATAATTATAGGTAGGTAATTATAATAATAGATACATATAATATTTGTTCAGTACATCAATATGCAAATCAGTAGATCTACTTAAAATTCAGTAAAGCGGGCAACCCTGTATCCGAATCATCTGATAATTTCACTTCGTTCAAGAACGATTAAATCGACAGGAGACACTCCAAAGTGACCACACATTGAAAACAAAATCTACTAAAAGCGTCGTTTGCCTTTTGAAGTTTCGGCATTTGAACTTTATGAGAGAATAGATAAAAAATTTCTTTTTATAGGGCATGTCCACGTGACGTCACAAACTATTTTGACAACAGCCTGGTGGTACTACAATAAACAAAGCGTTCACAAAACGCGGTACTTAATAGTGAGGTTATGCTGATTTATAATGATAGATCGTGTTTGAGTTTAGTTGGTTTTGCAAAACGGGATTAGCTGACTCACAGTGAACGGGAAACAGTGAAACATCTCTGAAAAGTGGAACAAAACATAAGAAGGGTTAGGAAGAGAAAAAGGTTTTGCTCCAGTGTACTTTTAAAGTTATTTTAATTGTTGAGCTTGCATATTTAATAATATATAATACCTATAGGTTGATAGTTGTTTGTTGTTTGATAATTTTTCATCGTGTCTATTGTTTTACCACCGGGGTATTGTCAACTGTCAACTGCATCCAAGTATATCGGACATCCCTAACCTGAGATAAGTACTTATCTCTGTCCCTAACATAGGTAAAAGTGGTAAAAATAAAAGATACAATTTTTCTATGATCTCCAACTATTTCTCTATGATCCCTAATTTGTATTTTGTTAGGTTTAGGTTGAGTACACTTGCAAGTAGTTTAACTAACTGCCTAAAAATAGCATATAAGTGTATGTGTATCATGAATTATTCATAACAGTATTGTACTTTTTTTTAGGTACGTCACTGTAAATTTCATTTGCTAAATTTTCCTTAAATAAACTTTTTTAGGTCACACTCTAACCTCACTCTTTGTAAATAAACAATGCCAGGGAAGGTAAAAGTTAAAATTTCCTCTGGGAGGAATTTGCCAGTTATGGATAGGTCTAGCGATACCACAGATGCCTACGTAGAAATAAAACTTGGGAGTACGACTTTCAAGACAGATGTCTGTAGAAAATCATTGCATCCTCAGTGGAATACGGACTGGTATCGTTTTGAGGTAATATTGTTTTAATTGTATAGTTTATAAATTGATATAAAATATAGAAGTAATCGAGTGTTGCTTTAAAATTCTTTCCTCAATCTTCTATATTTTTAAGCAACATTAATTTTAGGTAGAAGATTCAGAATTACAAGATGAACCATTACAAATACGCTTAATGGATCATGATACATATTCTGCCAACGATGCTATAGGCAAAGTTTATTTAAATTTAAATCCTCTGCTTCTCCCCATTGATGGCCAAATAATGAAATATGGTTTTAATGGAGATAGCTCAATTCATCATGAAATATCTGGTTGGCTACCAGTATATGATACAATGCATGGTATAAGAGGTGAAGTTAACATAACAGTCAAAGTTGAATTATTTTCAGATTTTAATAGATTTAGACAGTCATCATGTGGAATACAATTCTTTTATTGTGAGTATCTGATATTTTAAAACTACATAAATGTTTTTAATGTGTTGCACAATACTAGATAGTATATAACTTAAGACAAAGGTTTTAAAGTTGGTAGGTATACTGAATTATTCTTTAAATATACTGTTATCATGAAAGAAACCACAAAAAGTTGAAAACATTGTAGGCAGCTTTAAGCTTTCAAAATTAGTTACCAGTGCTATGTTTTTACCCTATATTTCACTTTAAAACTGAAATAGGCTTCACTTTCCTATTACAAAAATAAGTGGTTGCAATACGTTATACAGGGTATTATAAAAGTTATAGCAAATTTTCCATCCTGATTGTAACAAGTTCAAAAGCCTGTATAATTGGATAGAAGTAGAAGAATGATAATTTGTCAAAGTCAAAGATTTTAAAATGATTGTCATAATTTACAAACATGAATGATTTTGCTAATATTTATTCAATCAAGTATATGGTGAGTCAAAACTCAACTACATTATTTTCTCAGTAATTTTATAGATTTTTTTGTTTTATGGAAACCGTAGAGGGGCTAGATCAGAGGCTCCCAAACTTTTTTATGTCGGAGACCCCTTGTCATAATGCGGCAGTATGCTAATAAAAAATTATTCTACCTTTATTGTATTTTCTATGGGGAGGGTTTGAACCCCCAAAACCCCCCCTTATATACGTCCTTGGGTGAATGTATGGTGTGTTATTGTAGATGGTCAGATAATTGGACCTTTTATTTCTGACAACGCAATTTACGGGGAACGCTACCTAAATTTTATAAGGGATGAATTTCCACTTCTTCTAGAAGATATATCACTAGCAACTCGTAGGTCTATGTTGTTTCAGCACGATGGGTGTCCGGCGCATTTCTCCAGACAAGTTAAAGAATTTTTAGATAATGCTTACCCTGATAGGTGCATAGGACGTGGAGGCCTATTTTTTGGGCCAGCGTCACTAGACTTAACTGTCTTAGATTTCTATCTCTGGGGCCGGATTAAATACCTTGTTTGTGCAATTAGTCTTACTACTAGAGATAACATGTTCGAGAGAATACGAAACGCCATTCAGAGTATTTCAAGAGCATAAATTGAGACTGCTGTTCAATCTACTCTTCAAAGAATAAACGCTTGTATCGAAAATGATGGGCGACAATTTGAACATTTAGGTCGCCACTAGCGAAGTACCTTAAGTTATATTAATGCCTTGCTGTATTACGTTATTTTCGTCGTTTGTCTATTGAAATATGTGAATGTGAGAAAGTAAGAATGAAGGCGGCACTACTGATGTGCATTTTTCCTAATAAAATAATTCCACAAATGCCACAAATTTGTTTTATTGCTATTTAATCAACTATTTGTTTAAAACTTCCATATTTCCCGAAAGGGGAGAGGGTGTTCACGCAACCAGTTTTACAATAACAATATCTTTATTATTAAGAATTATTGTAATTTAAATTTTTCCTTAATTGACAAAAACCTATTTCCAATGATTATTTCCTTCCTATTAATCCAATCGCTATCAAGAATTGGTATGTCAAATATAAATTTTAAGTGGAAAAATTCAACAATTGTCAACTTAGATGTCAGCATTTAGGTCGGCACTAGCGAGGTACCTTTAGTTATATTTCCATTTTAACTTAACAAGGAAAGACAATTTTGAGGAGTCAAAAAAATGTTGAAATCCGTTCAGTCAAGCCGGAGTAATTTATGTTTAAAGGAAAATGCTTAAAATTTACACATTTCTTAGGATATCTTGTAATGGTAAGAAAAAAGTCATCGACATGCGGTTTTCGCTATTCTGTTGCTAATTTGGTCTACTTTTATATTCCTTAATTAAAACTGCATGTTTCCATTCAACATTTTCCAAGGATAGCTAGATTTAAAAAAATAAATAAATAGCGCCCTCTAGAGTATACGTTACTCATTAGGTGGCTTCAAAATTATAACTTAGATTAGTAGAAAGGAGCTCTCTTCAAAAATACTAAGTTTGCATAGATAGGTTAAGTAGAACTGGAATTACAGGCGTTTTTTCATAATAAAGTTCCCGCTTCCCCCCATCTCTTATTTGAAGAGATAGACTAAAACTTATAAAATTAAATATACGCTGAATTTCTTGAAGAATACGATAATCATAGTTTAAATGTATCTTAATTAGGCAAAATTTGTAAATGATTCATTTTATAATTTTTGGTATTTAATTACGCCCTCTGGCGGTGGACCTACAACTCTGTAAATAATTAAAATATGACTTGAATATACTGAAGCACCACCGCGCACGAACCAACTGTTTTTTTCTAATATTGGGTGGAGTACTTCAGGGAGATGTTTTTGGCCGCCATATTAAGTAGTCCCCTATAATTTCAATCAAAACATTGACTAGAAAAAAAAAACATTTTGAAAACGATGTTCTATAATATTGTGCGGTTTTCGTCTGCCCATACGTGATTATTAAACAAATTTATAATGACTTATCTGTAAACATAAATTTAATATTTTGTCATCCAATCACAAAATTTAACTCGTCGAGGAAAACCTCTAGGTAAAAGAGCTGGAACACATTGAATGTGATGAGGGTACAATTCTCGATCTTTCAAAACTTGCTACACAAATGTGTGGCTGATATTTAGTGTGCTAGAACGTCTTTGTGAATAATTACCAGTTGCCAAACCATACACAAAATGCGTATCGGCTATTTCAGAGTTTGGATAAAAAACTCAGTCAAGAAAAAAAATTGGATATTAATTAAAGCAAGCAAATCGTCAAAATATCAAACTTGACCCACTGTAGAATCCACTCGCCAGCATTCGGAGAGTTGGTGCGATGGTAATTTTGGTTCAGGATAGCCTGGGCTACTCATATTGAAATTTAAGTGATTTTCACCGAAACCGGTTTTCCATAAGATTAGTGCTAGGTCCTTTGAGAAAAAAATGAAAACTCAATTCTACTCAATACCCTTTAGGACTGATATCCCGGTCTCGCTAGGGGTGGGCCGAGGAAATTTTGTTATAAAAATGACCCAACATAATTTTATCCAGCAATCATGTCCTGAATTTTTTTGAATGAGTTTAGAAATGCACTGTATAATTATGCTTCCACTTATGAGTTTACACTATTTCATAACAAATTATATGCTTCGTTATTTTGTAAGTGTTATTAACATACACAAAATAATTACAAGCATCTCTAAGTAGAGGCAAATTATTATGAATGGTTGGAATCACACATACTCTTAATAAAGTATACTCAGCTAACCATTCTGGAAGCTTTAAAAATCCTCTTATTGTGTAGATAACCCCAATTTTTTTTATTATATCTATAGAGAAATTTAATTACTATTTAAGCTCCAACTGTTCCTCAAGGCTATCAAGCGAAATTGATCCATGGTTTTGTAGAAGAATTATTAGTCTATGACGATCCCGAGTATCAATGGATTGATAAAATACGTACTCCAAGAGCATCAAATGAAGCCAGACAAACTTTATTTTTCAAATTATCTGGAGAACTACAAAGAAAGATTGGAGTGAAAACTATAAGCTTGGGTGGTAATGCTGTTATAGGATACAAGCAGAGTTATGACTTGGAAGGAGAATCAGGAATTGTAGCCAGGGGAATAGGAACTGCTGTTACACTTATAAAGTCTACCACAACTAGTATTATTACTGTTCTTAATGGAGAAAGCAAGGAAGAGTAAGTAGTCAGACAATGTTTACAAGAATATATTTAAAAATAGAAAGTAGGTTATCACTTCTTGAGTAAATATTTCTCATGCGGATAATTTACTTATGTCAAAAGCTTAAATTTTACTCTTTCACTCAAATAACTTCCTAGAAAACAGATCATTGTCTTTCAAATCACTCATAAAATTATTATAAAAAATGTTGACATAGAGGAAATTTTAAATATTGCAGCCACACAGCACACATTGAAAATTACCAATACGCTGATAAGTATTTCAGTCCAAAGATATTTTTTCTGTGTGATGCATTTTATCTTATTGGAATCAATAATTAACCAAATTTGTTAGAAATAATAACAACAGGCTCGTGCCACTTTTGGCGCCCCTGTGCAAATTTAAAATAACGCCCCAAATTTGTTTTACGTTCATATGTGAGTACAGATACGGGTTAAGTTGGGTATCATTATCCACTATTGAAAAACAATTTTAAAAACGTATTTCCATAAATTTACTTAGTCTGTATTCAACACCAGTAAACAGAAACATTGGCAATTATAGTTTCTTCCTAATACTTATTAGACAAAATGTCATTTTAACGTCTGATTAGATGATTTTACATTTGATGAAGTTGGAATGTGTGAATAACTTTGTTATAATTCGGAACAAAATGTTATTTTTGACTCACAGAGAAAACAATTCCCCATAAAAACTTGAGTGATTTTATACTGGGTGTCCCACATCACGTTTTGGCAGTCAACTATCTCGAAAACTGTTCATATGACAAGTATAAAATTTGGCAGCTAAAAAGAGTCGAAAGTGACGCTTATATTTTTATTGTAAAATACCTCATTTCCAGTCACGAGACTCTAACAAATTTTAAAAAATGGTACAAGCAGTATATTATTACCTTTTTGACGAAATCAACGTTACCACTCTTTTTCATGAACGGAGCTACTTAAAATGTCTAGTTTATGTCACATCCCTGACTGATTTAGATGATTTGTAGGATGAACTGAGAAAGGCATATCATACAGTAACACTATATGGACTATCATTACCTATTGCACAATAAAATCACGACAAGTGTAATAGGTATCATGAAAATTGTTTTGGAATTTTGGAATATTCTGGTTACCCCTTTAAAAAATTTGTTGGGGTCACGTGACCGGAAGTGTGAGAGAATCGGATGCTTTTCTATAATAAATATAAACATCAGTTCCAGCTGCTTATAGCTGTCAGATTTTACACTGTCAAAAAAACGTGTAACATCCGCTATAATATGTACATGAAATTTTTACATATAGACTATACATTTACACTTGAAAATTTCACTATGTTTCACTATGTTTATTATTTGTATTTAATTATATCTACTTGAAACTTCTCTTGTATTATTGGTAAATAATAAGTTTAAATAATTTTTTGTACACAGGCAAGTTAAAGATTACCTTGAATTCGTTGGTGATGGCAAAAGCTTTCGCTTGAGCAGTACACCAAACGTATTTCCTTTTCGATCTCCTCCTCCCTTTTCAAAATTACCAAAACTGCCAGAATTTACGTCTCCTAAATATAAGCGTCTATCCAAGAAACTTTATTCTTCCATAGACTCGGGGAATATGAGATCAACACACTCTATTGAAAATGTTTCTCATACTTCCATGGAAAATCTTCTTAAACAAGAAAATGAACGAGGCAAAGCTGTGTCTGGTTTACCTAAGAAACTTAGAAATCTGAAATATTCACAAAATTCTTTGAGCAAAAAAATGACTGCCTTGAAGTCTAAACTATCTGATAGTATTGGTGAAGAAATTGATGAAGAACCTGTTGTTCATAAAAAACACAAAAGATCTGAAAGCGATTCTAGTTTCATGGCTGAAATCCTAGCCCGATCTGTTATTCACGCTCATAATAGTTTAAGTTGCATACTAGAAAGGAATCATCCTATAGAAGAAGAAGTCAATGAAAAGTCAGATAAGATCCTTAATAAAACTGTTTCAGAACCTGTTATGCTTTCTGAGGAAAGCAGCAGTGAAGGACAATATTCTAGTTCAGACTCTACATCTTCAGATGATGAAGACGAAAGCTTTAACTCAAAAAATGGCGAGAAGGGTCTTGATACTATCAGCAATATTATTAAAGATGTCGAAAGATTACAGTTAAAACAAAAACCAAGGTTGTTGAAACAACACTCTCTACCAAGCTTGGAATTTAACAGATTAGGATCGGTGAGTTCGCTTTCTAACACATACAATTTTCAGAAAATCTGTTCAATGTCTGAATTGTCAGACTCGGAACAAAATGAAAATGAAAAAGTTGATGAACAAGCAGGTTCAGATGATTTGAATTTGAATGAGGAAAGTAACCAGAACAAAAAAATCATATTCGAAATTGCTGGTAAAGAAAATTCACTCGATGAGGAAGATACTGAAATTAAACCTAAAGAGCCAATCCTTTTCAAGGGAATAATTCCAGAAGCAATAAAAAATGCTAAAATAGAAGAGAAGGGCTTAATAAAAACTGCAATGCAAGCTTTATTATTGGACAAAGCGAATCTTTTGGGAACGTACACTCCACCAACGTCACCGCTACGTAAATCGGTCGGTTTTCCTAAAATTAAAGTAACGTCTTCACAATTCCCCAAACAGCGTCCAAAAATGCCAAAATCAGCAAGTTCTGTGTCCTTTAATGAATATGTGAAGCAAAAAGAAACAGTGCTAGGCGTTTGTTTTACTGAAATTGTGTCAACTGAAGTGTTTAAAAGAAGACAGTCTCAACCCTGCTTAGCTAAAACTGAACTGTTGAGTCCTACACAAAGTTGCGATCCACTGAGAAAGAAAATTTACTCAGATAATCAGTTAAATAAACCGATAGTCAAAACAATGCTTAATGAATCATTACAAAAGAAAAAAACTTCTCGAAAATTTAAAATATTCTCACCTAAGAAAAGTACGTTATCTTTAAATCCACAAGAACCTCGTTTGAGATCATATAGTGCCAGTTCAGATAAAAAACCGAAAGGCGGCCTCCTATTCCGAATCTTTAGTCAACGAAAGTCGAAACAACCTTCAACTTCCTCTAATATTCCCCCTCTAAATGATTTAACAGCTGCTAACGATTTATCCAGTAATTTGCCTGTCAATACAGAAATTGAAGGCAATTATTTTAGCAATACTAAGCATGCATGCATAACCCCAAACAGGCATAACATATCACCACAACCAGACCAAACTGGAGGTAATTGTCAACAGAGCTTAGAGCAGAGGAAGAACGACCAATCGCCTTCCAGACTCAATTCCTTGGTTCAACGGAGATCTTCAGATTCCGATTTAAGCACTACTCCAAAAGGTAAGTAGCATATATTAGTCGTAGTTTCTAAATATAGCTTTTGAATAGAAAATCGATACCCAAAAAATATTGAGTAGCTTCAAAATTTGAGAATATGCTACATATCAAACGGTTTTTTGCTTATAATAACGAAAATTGTTTTGAAATTGCTATAGACTCAAATTTGGATTATTCTATTTTATTGATATTTTATGCTTCTCTACTTTTTTAAAATTGATAAAATATCTCAATTTTTGTTCAGGATGGCTTTATTTGAGACACTCTTAAGATAGAAATGCAGTAATTGGCGAGTATGTGGGTTCTTTAGTGATTATTTTATTAAATAATACATTTATATCAATCTATTACTTTCAAATAGGTACTTAATCATTATTTTATTCAGCCCTTCATGAAAAATGAATTATAGTTTTCACACTGATTTAAAATCTGCCCCAATACCAAAATCTTCGATGCTTCTTATTAATTTATCTGAATATTTACATGAATATCGTGTGCCTTTGATGGTTAAAAATGACGTGAAATCTATGTAGAAATAACCAAATAATTTCAATTCATAATCTTCCTATCAGAAACATTCCCGTTATAGTTATTGTTTTTAATAAACTCTCAAAGTGTATTTGAGGGGATTTCAGTAATCTCCCATTTTTGACTTCCCTAAATATTTTAAGAAAGATAATATTCATCTGATTGTTTAATATACCTATTGTTAGTCTAATACAGAGACTCCCAAACTTTTTGTCTCATAGACCGCTTTCCAAATGCTGCTGATTTCGGTGGCCCCCCTGCAGCTACATTTCTACCATATTCACAAAACTCGATAAAAAATGTGAAGATTAGATCTGACTATGGAAATTTGAGTTGCGCAGGAGTTAACAGTTTTCGAAAAAAAGGTCATTGGTTAATAAGGTTAATTATTTAATTGATTGCGCTCTGAGTGGATGTCAAAAAAGTAAAGTTGGCAAATAAAAAGGAGATTCCATCCTACTTTACTTCTTTGAAATCTACTTGCAGCACAAGAAACCGATCAATTCTCACTTATTTTATTTAGAAAACTTCTCATTCGTAGTGGTAAAATATAAAAATAGTTTATTTTCTTGTGTTGTATTTATTAAAATATATAATTATTACACTATTAATTGTTATTGTTATAACAGTCGTAATATAATTAAAATTAAAACATTAATAATGTAACGTAACTTCTTCAATGATAATCACAAAATAGTCATAATTTTGATGGGAGGGATGTACTTGTTGAATTGACAACAAACTTTGGATTAAGTTCTGTGATAAGTATTCAATAAGAAACGCTATCAGAAACTTTCTCGCAATTCTCCACAGTCCACTTTGGAAAGCAATGGACTAATAGAAATGCAATACAATCTTATTTTAACATGAGTTATTTATTTCAAGGATCTTTCAAATTCTAAAACTCTATAATTTTTCAAATACTATTTCCCTATTTGATGTCAATTACCTACCATTGCTTTCAATGATTTGTGATATACTGAAAATATAAATTTCAACCTGTAAATATTATTCATAAACTGCTATGTATAAATGACCACAGTTCCATTCGTCTACTATTTTAATATTTGATAAAACATTGAATTGCAAAATATTCTAGGTAGGATGTAACAAATATCATTGATTAACGCACATGTTGCCATATTAGCAAATACACGTAGAAAGTTAGAAACAGAAACACGTAGAAAAGAAACATACATTTAAAAAAATAAAATATTGCATTTCCATAATTTTGTTTAATATTTTGTTCTTCTCATAGGATTCGTTAGAAAAAGTGAGTATAAGATACTTGTATAATTGTTGCATCTTCATGTATATGTGTTGAATGTCCTAAGATTCGTCAGAGGAGAATTGCTATATAAATAGGTATAGTTCTGCTAATAACTATATTTACGTACTTGGAGAATGTCTTGATTCCGTCAAGAATGTCTTTTGGTTTTTAAACAAATCAATTGATGGTTTTATATACATCCATCTTTCGATCTAGCGTCGCATGTCGAGAGTAGGTATGAAGTGAAAAAGTAGGCAACCAGAAAGTGTAATTAAATAACCAAGACAGACACATGTTAATACACAATTTTTTCACAAATATATTTGTCTTGGTTTTAAACAGAAACAATGAACAATGAAATAAATGAGTTTATTATTATAGAAATATGGCAACGTTGACATTATTAAGTCAGTGAAATGTGGATGACTGCACACTGATTACACTCTCTGGTTACCTATTTTTCTACCTCAGATCTACTTTCGACACGTGCCGCTAGATCGCACCACAATACGATCCTCCGCAACATGGAGTTATAAAACTATCAATTACTGTATTAAATGAAATTTCTTCGTGTTTATGCCACATCAATTTTTATCATATAGTATATCTTAACTTATTTTTCCTTCACCTGTATTTTTAGGCTGCATTTGGAATTCTAAGCTGTTGTGCTGCTGAAAAAAATAACTTTAAATGCATATTATCTTATTCACTTTTCTAGGATGTTATTTGGTCAACGTATTTTTTGAAGAAAAACGAAAAGGCATTCTTATATTTTATTATTGATACTTTACTAATGATCTACGCTATACTTATCTCAGTTAGTGCCTAAAAACTTGCATTTTTCAATGCATGTTCCGAGTAATAATTTACAGATATTGTATGTCCAACCCTTCCAGTAGATACTCACTAAATATAGTTTATGCAAACGCCAATGGGTTTAATTTAGTTTTAATATTCTGGTTTTATACGTTGGTTTTGCAGTATTTTACGGTGGTTTTCCAAAACTAAATAAACCCATTGATTTTCTCGACTAAATACAAATATCTGTAGACTTTAAATTTTCTGTGATTTAAATATGGAAAATTATTATCGCCGATCCTGACATACGACTGATTTTATATTTTCCTTATATTGGTAATTCAGTGAGCAGCATACGAAAAGAAGCACTTATTTGTTAATTTGAACACTACATTAATTTCTATCTTGAAATCACAGACCATCTAGCTTATTTTATAACAATTATAAACAAAATTAATTCGACCTATTTCCGTTTTATGATGTTTTAATTAATTAAAATATTTTATTTGGCTCTTAGGAAACAGTCTTACAAATAGTGATAAATCGGGAGGACCTGCAACTGGTTCATCCATTAAGAATAATCTAACCATGCGGTCCCAAATACATCAAGAACATTTTGACATGCTGGAGTATCCATTCCTCACTGTATTAAAGTTTCCAGTTGATTTTATAGCTCAAATAGGTAAGTTGAATATTGGGTTTGCAAAAGTTCTGATTGTGGGCATAATATTCTAACTATCCTCAGATTACAGAAAGGCAAAATATAACATTTCATTTTATATAAAAAATATAAATTTTTATTTGATTACACATTTTAAAACGTCTCAACTTTTTAATTCGAGATGTAATTATCATTTTAAAACTTTGTAACTTATTTAATTTTAAATACATTTCTTATTTGTTAGGTGGCGCTGTAAGTGCAAGATCCGTCAAAAGATTAGAAACTATAAGAAACATTGAAGAACCTGAGTCCAGAGATACTTGGTGGTCAGAATTGAGAATGGAAATAAGATCACATGCTAGGAGCTTAAACTGCAATGCTGTTTTGGGATATTCCGAATTGACTAGTATTTGGTAATAAATTCTAATTTGTGACAAAGTTAAAATGAAGTATTAAAAATAATTAACATTTCACAATTTTTGTTGATTTCATAATCTTTTTTGTTTTAGTGATGATATATGTATATTAAGTGCATCTGGTACGGCTGTTATAATCAATTTTCATAGAGGTGATGACATTGATGAATATGTGTCACTATTGAAGCAGAATTTAAATATAAACTCAAATTCTATTCCAAACGAAGCTTTGAGCGTTTCACTTGAAAAAAATCAATGTGATAGAGAAAAACAGAAAACGGTGAGAGGTCATTTATTCAATTTTTGACAACATTGGTTTACTTTTTA
The DNA here is from genome assembly GCA_910591675.1 of Galerucella calmariensis. Taxonomy (NCBI): domain Eukaryota; kingdom Metazoa; phylum Arthropoda; class Insecta; order Coleoptera; family Chrysomelidae; genus Galerucella; species Galerucella calmariensis. The sequence continues at coordinate 128,743 of CAJUYG010000003.1, read as the reverse complement.
CAAACTAATTTGATTAACTGAAAATTTAAATATAAAATAATTTATTATTAAATATATTTTGTTTGTTTATAGGAAGGCCCATTGAACAATAAACATTCTGATAGTCCAGAACATACTAATAACATTAACAATAGTATTTGTTCAATTACACATTTGCCTTATAACAGTAGTAATATACCTCTTAAGACAACGTTAGGAAAATGTTTTATGTGTAGGTGAGTAATTATTTCACTTATTAAAAAATTATTCGCATCGTAGTTCTACCGCTAAAAGTGGAAATCTATTGTACCGGGTGGTCCAATAAGCCGATCTCTCGACTATAAATCTAAACTAATCATGTTATAACTTCAGAGGAAAAAATCCCGTAGTAAAAGTGGCCAAGAAAAATTGCTGGAAATAACTCAAGTTTCTAGGATAACCGCTCGGGGACGTGACCTGTGAAGAAAAATTTAAAATCCAGTTTTTTGTGAAATATGCCCAATTAAACCAAGTGTGAAATAAGTAAACTAGAAAGAGGGTTAAATTTCGCACGAATTTGTTTAAGTGCTTCTTTTTTATTTTTCAAATAAAGGGGGGGGACTGGGAAAGTGTTTTTGAATAAATACCTATAACTTTGGTTCGAATCAACCGAATTTAACGAAATTAGTGTCATTAGGAAGAGTGTAGATGAATTAATTACATCTACTATAAAACAATTGAGATTTAATTGTCATAGGTATAGGATACTTTCGAATAGAAAAAATAAAAAAAAAATAAAATTTGTTTTCCTTAAAAATGTTTAATGGAAACAGCAAAGGTGATAAGACTCTTCCCCTGTGGGCATACGTTTATTATCGATACCTCCACGGAATCTACAAATAAGGTAGGTTGTCGCTGCTGCTCTATTGAAAAGTATGTTTTTCATCCACCGACATGTGGTGGCGTTTGCTCCACGCCAGCAGCTATCATGGAATAAAAGAAGATATGGTAGAACACTTCTTCTAAATCAAGAAATGCCCCAAAACCTATTTCTTGATTTCCTAGGGCAGCCTCAATTTTCCACACCAGTTGTTGTGCAAGACTTTCTCACAGGATTTTTCTGATAGATAGGCATGTTTGTTATATTGTAGTGGTTTTTCACTAATCCAGTTTTCCCATGATCTTCAACATGGAAGAAGACAGAGTTATTGGCCTGAATGATTTTGCCTGGGAATAATCCTTACCTGGAATATTCAGGCTCCTTTCCAACCAGCTGGACTGTATCCAGTTGTCAGTGATGCTTTGAAGAGTTTACAAAGTATTTGTCCTTGCTGCAGAGGCGCTGGGATCATTCCATCTGGTCCAGGAGCAGGCTCAACCGAGTAGTTCAATTTGCACTGGGTTCTCACTTTACCTCAGCAGTTTTGTGATAAGAGAGTTCGATGGCTTTGCGAAGCTGTTCGGAGGTAAGCTCTATATCATCACTGTTTTTATTTTATTTTCGACATTTCCTAGTAGGTGTTCAAGGTCATTCCTGTCTTTCTCCCAGTTCGTGCTTCTTGAATTACGGTATTTCATTGTAGATTTCTCCAATTCAGATATTTCCATACAGATGAACCGATGATCCGAAAGTGACGTTCCTCAGCGCTTCTGATGATGCAGTACAGGTTTTTAAGTTTAATATTTAGAATTATCTTGTCTATTCCCTTGCAAATTTTCATTTCGTTTGAAATCACCTCTGTCTATGAACTATTTCATAGAAAATGTGCACTAGTTAGCTTGAAATTCTCAATTGAGAGTAATTCAACAATCTCTATATATTTAAATTTTTATTTTAGAAAAGGAAAAGTTCCTGAGGTTCTTATAGCAACTATAGAGCCTCCAGATGGTTTGCCAAGCACAGGAAGAGGTTGTTTTATCGAATCTTACGTTTGTCGTCCTCTTAAAGACTTGAAAGGAGAGTGGATTGCTAAAGAAATATCCGATGGTTTACCTTTTCTAGAATACGAACTTCATAGATTATTAGTTAATAAGTTGAAAATAAAGGTAAGTGCTTAGGACGAGAGAAAATTAATAATTATAGTGAAATTAGAAGAATTATCCACCTAGTACTAATTTAACTTTTGAAATTAATAGCATTTATTAATTCTTTAAATTTCAATTTGTTACTATTTTGTGCTATAAGTATTAAAGGATTACTGTAGTTTAGTGAATAAATAGAATGTTTCAAGTGTTCTATCACTATAAAAATCTTATTTTAGGGTATGAATGCGATATTTGGACTCAAATTTGGAATAACAGTTGGAGAAAAATTGATTATAGCTACTGCGGCTGGAACTGCAATATATTTATCTTCCTTGCCTAGTCCTTCCGTACCCAAGTTAGTTTCAGACGAAAATTCTGATGATACCAAATTGGTGTTGTTACAGAAACAATTGAACGACACCGTTAAGAAGAATAAGGAAATTTATAAAATTGAGGTTTGTATTGATATAATGAAATATAAGAGTCTAAGTAGGTTTTTTTAATAATATTTGATACTTCCGGAAAAAGACTCAAATACAAATTCATTTTTTTGTTACAAAAACAGTTAATCCACCATCATTTAAACTAAATTTGATTAAAGAGCATAATTATTGAAACATTGAGCTGGATTCCTGGATTATGCACATACATTTATACTTGTCTGTAATTCAATTCTTGATGTATGATTTACGTTGTACCTTGACTCTTTTACTGCGGGAACCATGCGGAGCTGCATCAGAAAGTGGCAATCTACGTACGGGAACAGTGTACAGCCGCAAGAGTCCGCGGAAGGTTCCACAGCGAGAGCCCAGCGTAAACATTCCTTAGTGAATTTCTACTTATCAAATGTTGCCTCTTCAGTTGCATTAATTGAAAAATATTTAAATTATACCCTCCTGTTTAAAAGTAACACCCGAAATCTGCTGACCCAAGCTACGAGAAACCTTGCCAGCGGCAGATCTTTTCTTGAGCCATACACGGTAGTCAACTACAAAAAAATGAATGCCACAGTGAAAGGGTTGATCTTTTGTTCAGAAAATACCACATTTGAAATATTCTTGCTCCATGTGCAAATAGACGCAATTGGCAGTTTTGTATTCACCGCCAAGTAGGATTCGTGCGTTTTTGCTTTACACCTAACATCTATTTAAAAAATGAAACAAGTATATTTCTGCTTTCTAATTAAATTATTACTATTTGCTATCTTTATCATATGCTTTTTGTTAACAAACTAATGAAGTAAAGTTAGTTCTAAATCTGTTTTAGGATGGATTTGATAGTTGCCGAGTATGGTCAGATGATGATTCTGAAGAAGAACCAACCTCATTAGATTTATCATCTGGAAGTAAAGATTGTTGTGTTCTAGAAGTAAGCACATTCCTTAATTTTATATCCATGCGTCCACATATATATTCACATTTACATGTGCATGTTTTCTTTACCATTGTAAAGCTATAAAGCTATAAAGCTATATAGCTTCATAAAATACAGTCAAATCTTACGACGTGTCATTAATTTTTAACCTCTTAGAGAATTGACCCTATAGTGAGTTAACTAGACATTCAACCTCGCGTACTTTTTTGTGGGTAATGATAAGCTCTATAAAATAACACATCAATTCATATGTCATGCACAATAGATCTTTTAGGCCTCAGTGAATGTCGCCTCAAAATACATACATGTGTCATGAATAGTTTTCACAGTGTACGTCAAATACTTTTATAGACAAATTTTTGATACCTTCGGTAGCATTATTGTAATGTTCGTGTAGGGATCTCTAATTTTTTTAAAATAATGTTACCAGCTGATAATCTAACTCCTTATATTCATTCATCACAAACAAAAATCCCATATATTTTTATTTAATATAGATAGAACATTGTGCAATATTCTGTTTTAGGTAGATGATCCAAAAGATGAAGAAGTTCTTTTTTCGTTGATGAAAGAACGACCTCCTGATGGCTTCCACGTAGTTAATACTGAAAATATTCCAGGACTAGATGACTTGGAAATTGTTAAAAACTTGCAAATGTTTACGCAAGTCCGTAGATTCAAGTTTCACTCGAACCTTAATATAGACGAATATTTCACAAAGCTATTACAAAGCGTCTATTTCAAATTGAGAAGGATGGTACCGTGTGCATTGTGCAATATACAATTCAGATGCGATATTCCAGATCCTGACGAAGTACAGCTTTTGGTGTTTGGTAAATTATTGATCATTTGAGCTAATTCCATCACATTAAAAAATAAATAAAACGGTGACAGAAATTTGTTCAGGTGACGAATTTGTTTTTAATTTGAATCGTAGGTCTTTTGATTGATGATTAAAAATGGTGATAAGTTTGCCCTTTATTATTCATTCATTATTTATATAGTATCTTATTCATTTTCATACATTTTGGCAGATTTACAATGTTTTATTCTGTTCTGTTCAATCATTTCCTATTTAGGAGCTTCGTTCAACAACATTCATGTGAAACCAGAAAATTTAGTGAGAGGCGAACTTCCCTTGCTTAAGTAGGCAACGCATGGATCATAAAAATTTTGAGCCTGGCAGCTTCTGACTATTATTTCAGCTCTTGTCAGGATAGACTTAACACCAAATGCTAAAAACACACAGTCTGCTAGTTTGACGTTTCGTAACTGACTGACGGAAATAGCACAATAAAACGGTGATGCCAACTCTCAGAAATTTATCTCCCTAAAACCCTAATCAAAAACCCCTAAAATCACCACAATTTCTAGGGATTCCCCCTAAAAAAATTTATTATTTATAAAATGAATAATTAAATATTTTTAAATAAATAATACATTAGAAATAACTAATACATACTACTAATAAAATATCATTAAACATCATTTTGCCAATTCAGCACCATCTAGTAACCATCAATTACAGTAGTATCATTTGATCAATTCAAATTTTTTTATAAACTTTTATTGAATACAAGTATGTAGTAAGGAGAGTAGTGCAATTGAAAAAACAATTGAAATTTTATCCCTAAAAATACCCCCAAAAAATTATTCCCCCTAAAAAACTCCCTGAATAGATTTTTTCTCACTAAATTTAGGGGGAAAACCCCCCAAGTTGGCATCACTGCAATAAAACAATTTAGACGCTCACCAGCAGTGCAGCCAACCGTCAGGCGCATAACGAAATAACCCGTGTCGATTTATACACGTAAATATTGAGCATTTTATAAAAATCTGTTATATTTTTATAATCTGTAGTTACGTAACCGTATGTGATGTCAGATGTGCTTTCCAGTATGACTAACATTTTGACGTCCTGACAACGTTTTCACGGGGCGCCTAGGGTATTTGTGGGTAATTACATACAAACCTTCAGTTTTTCAAAATATTTTGAGTGGCATTGTCTATGAGGCCATTTTTGTTTCAGGTATGGCTTTAGGATTGGGTAAAAAATCTAAAAAAATGAAATCGGTGATATCAAAAAGAAACGGTAATAAATAATATCGTTTTTATAAACTACTTTCTAATTTGTTTTAATTTTTGTAGAAGATGATATGATTTTTAAATTAGATGAGGATAACATTCCCGAGAATGCAATATCGGGGAACAAAAGTGGAAGATATACTAAACAAAGGTCTTCTTCAAAGTACAAGTCGCAGTCACTCAAGCAGAGACATGTTAGTGCAATTTTTAATAGTTATTAATTCTTATTGATTATTATTTAGTAAGTTTTGGGTAAGGGGGTCTATTAGTCCTTGCACTGCGACTCGCAAGAGTCTATTGGAATGAAAAAATATTTGGTATGTTGAAAAAAGGTAGAACGTCGCGGGACACACGGTAGGAACTTTAGTTCCTTTTAAGCAAAAATTATGTAATACATCTGACGTTATAGATAAACAATTTGAATATTCCTCGGTGGTCTAGTAGTAAGCAAACCAGACTCTCACGCGGTAGACCCGGGTTCGATTCTCCGAGAAGAAGTTTTTTTTATTGTTAATTTTATTTTTAAATAATTCTGCTTGATATTAATAACGACAACAGGTAGACGTTTGAAATATTTAGCAGAATATTCATTATTACAGATAATGGTACGGTACCCTTCATGAGGGAGTCCGACTGGCAACTTCTACCTATAACAGCATCGTATATTTAAAAAGGGAAACCGTAGCGTTATACAAATTGGACATTCAAGAACTGTACGTTTACCACAAAAAAATTAGTGGAAACATAAAATTGAATTGTTAAATTTTCAATTTGAAGTTATATTACAGTTTATAGAAATTTTTATTTTCTGGATTTTTTCTTAAGTGGGTCGTAGAAAAAATATGCTGTTCAACTCGTGTGGATTGTCCATATGTTTATATGGCCATCATTTCACACTAGTTGCACAAACTACTATTTCTATCAAAATATGCCCTTTTACATTTAAAAACAACCTGCCAAATGTCAAATCAATTTATCCATCCATTTTAAAGTTATCGAATTAAAACATTCAAGTTTTCAAAATTTCAACACCCTGTATATCGAAAAGTAAATGTGCTAGACCCCTCAATCCTCATATCATTTTGTCCAATTTTACGAGAGGAATCTACATGTAAACGTTATAATTACCCTTAACGTTCGAGATGCTTACACCATTTTTTGCGCGGTCGTATTGAAATAAATTCCGAATAAAATAATTTAAATGTCTTCGAAATGAACGAAATGTCAAAAGTGACATTTATACTTCTCGATCAGTTTAAAATATATTTTGCATTTTGGTGAAATTGTTTTTATCCTATTAATTACTTTTCGACGTCTGAACGGTAAGTAAATCACTTACCGACGTGTTAAACTTAGAAACCAGTAAACACAACCTACCGTCCTGACAACCGATGTTGTAAATAAACAAAAAATATCAAACGCGCAAAAAAAATTATGGCAATAATAGTAAAAATTTATCCGAACAAATTCAAGTAGATCACCAGCACTGTGAATACCAGCTTTGCATAGAATTTTAATATATAGCATCGGTGGTTCAGTGGTTGAATGCTCGCCTTCCACGTGGGCGGCCCGGGTTCGATTCCCGGCCGAAGCATATGAATCGCTGCTTCGTAAACGAGAGAGAGACTCAGGGGAGAGCACACGCACGCAAGCAAGGCACATAACGGAGCAACATAACATAACGTAACGTAACGTAACGGCCAGATCTTTTGCGTCGCGACCCCCGGTCGCTCAAACATAACCTTATAATAGTATTAAACTATATCTTTGACGTCTATTTTATATTAATACCAAAAATGAAAAGAGCTACAAGAAAACATAACATACAGGTGACAGATGAAATATTTAAGAAGAGACGTTGTAACAAAAGGGGATATAATGAAAAACATAGATATAAGAAAATACCTAGAAATACATATAATATATTTACAACTTATGGATGAAGGAAGACCGGTTAAGCAAGTATGGAATGCAAAAATAGGAAAAAATGGGAAAGGCCAGACCTAAAAAAACTTGGAATAAGGATTACTGGAGAAAAAGGGAAGAAACTGGAAAAAAGCAAATGGCTTAGCTCAAAATAAGAAAGAAAGTGTATCTGCAGCACGCCCTACACCACTAAGTGGTAGAAGTGCTTTAAGATTATATATTTTTTTGTTTTGTTATTTTTCTCCATTTTATTCGATCTCTTGCAACCCTACTGGGTACAATATTCTTTAACAGCATCTATCTATTTCTTCATAAGTCGTCTTTTTCGCTCTCCCTTTTTTTCTTACCCTATTTATCTCCCAAGAAAAATATTCTTTGCACACCTTTCGTACTAGTACCTACTTTGTTCGCTCATCTCCATTTCCCCGCATCTTTAACTCCTCCATGAATTTTGCTTAAAATCTCTTGGTTCCCATATTGATATAACATTCGAAATAAAAAAACATTGAACTCCGAGTGTATAGTGCACACCTAGTATTTCTAAAATACTCACCAAGTACTCACCTGGTCGAAATTTTTAAATACCGGGTGATTTGTAAGAAACTCGCACTTTCGCATTATATACCATCCCCTGTCTTTTGTATCATAGGATGAATTGTGCACATAAACACTTTTGTTGAGGCGATCAAACAACATATCCAAAATTCACAAAAACTAAGTGCGAGGTCCTTTGCAAAGCGTAGTACGATATAGTGGTTTGGTGTCAATGTCGTATATGGTTTTAGAGTTTTATGATTTTGTAAGAAATAATAATCCTACTTAATTGTGCATATTAATTTATGATGTGATTGTAAAGGTTCTACAAATAATATAACATATTTTTTTATTGTATACATTTCTAGACGCCTCAAAAAGAAATACATGGAGTTGATATAACGCCTTTATCCTACGTACCTGGTGCTAGCATTGATAAATATTTAGGAAATATGAACTTCTTTTTTATAAGAGAAACAACTTCTATTAGGGAGGTAAGTTGACCACTATAAATACCAAAACATTTTATCTTTTAGGTAAATAACTTTTAATCAACTGAGATAATTAGCATGTATTTCACCAGCTCCCCCTTAGGTATTATTTGCTCTATTTGCAATTACAGTTATAATTTCAAATTCAGTCTGGGATATATATAAAATTTGTTGAGAATGGGGATCACCAGTGACGGCTCGTGAGTTATGAAAAAGGGTGGATACAGAAAAAAATGATAATTTTTTGTAGGTAGCTGATACTCTATTTTGGATGTATACACGAAACGGAAATTTCGTCTTTCTTTGCCATCTCTGTGGTGTGATTTAAATAATTCAACCCTTGTTTATTCCTTACACAAATCTCTTTCTTGAGAATTAAGCAAATGAAACAAAATATTACTTTTTTAAATGAAACTAACTCTTAATTAATCTCAACTTTAATGAATAATGTATGAAAACTATAAATTGATACTTAATGATATTTCAAGATATGAGTAGATTCCACAAAGTGAGGGTCCAAACAGTAAATTCAATTAAAACAAAATAGTTTATTTGTTAAAGAGCATTCGCACAATACTCGTATTTACTAGGTAGGTATTCTTGTGAAATCCCTATTTTGAGTTTGTTTTCTTAATTCTTGAAGTGAAGTTTATTTGAATATTAGGAATAAGACTTTATTTCTTCTGAATTGAAAGTTTTTCATCAAATAATAGAAGGTTTATTGGAATATTTCGTACTCAGTTAACTTCCATCATTGATAATAAATTTCACTTTACGTTTTCGCAGTACGCACCGAAAACAAATTACTACAAATCCACATTATAATCGCGTATGGCGAATATAACCGTACCCAGTCGAGTAGGTACACTTCAAAGGGTTCCCGAAACATAGATATAAAAAAACATTGCATGCGCCATCTGTTTCTTTAATATAATTATTTGACATTACCTTCAGTTGATTGCATATACAGGCTTTCACGATGACCTTACACTATCTATATATATTGTTAGGTTAGGTTTGTGTTGAGTGGGTCTATAAGGTCCTCCACTGCGACTCGCAAGAGTCTATTGTGCCTCACACCTATTAAGATTTCATCGAACAAATTCAGCTTCAGGTACCGACACTTCAGCGATTTTCATTCGTACACGGTGGCTTATTGGCACGTGCCGACGGCTGCGTCTACATCGAATCGGCTTTGCCAATTGGTATGGCATCCAAGTACACTGCATCCATAAGTTAATTGTTCTAGTTTCGTGAAAGGTCTAAGATTTTCTAGGTTCACTTTAGCGTCGGTTATCCAGCTTGGGTCTAGGGAAACAGCCTTATTCTACTCGTATTTCACATTAAACTAGATGGTGAAAACGACATAATGAAGCCGACATGTGTCATGGGCTACCGACCTAATATAATTATCCATTATTAAAATAAAGTTGCATTTGTATCTTAACAGGAAGGAGGTCTTAGTGGATTTCTCCATAGCTTTGTGACTGAAGTATTGGCAATAGTTCGAGCTCATGTATCAGCTCTCGGCGGAAACGCTTTAGTAGCTTTCTTTTTGACTGAATTGTTTTTACATCACAATTTTCATAAAAATCAGGTGAGTTTTTATTTACTTCATCTTTGTGTGAATGAAATAATAATAATAATTCTCATTTTTTCTTTTAATCTGTTTTAAATATTGAATAAGAATTTAGAATGAACCAGTATTTTTAATCCTTTTTTCTCCTATTTTTTTGTGAATCAAACCACAATATTATGCTTTTATATATATTTTTTTATTACGACGTTTCGGTAGCGTTCCAGCTACCGTTGTCAACAGTTTGAAAAAAAATTTTTGGTCCCTATCAGACATAACGAATTTAATAAAAGAGACGACTGATTTTGGCATCCGAACTTCTATTTCATAATTGAAAACCCATTAATATGCTTAGCAACTCATTTATTATTCATACCTTCAAGAAACTTTCTTCAACGTTTCTTCTTCCAGTCACTGCATTTTTCTATCGCAATAAATCTTCACTATCTGCAATTTTGTCAGACTTCTATGCTTATATTCATGACATGCCACTTTAGGAATTGTTTATTTGGAAAAGTATTCACGACAAAAGCGGTCTGGACACTTAACACTTAATTAATTTTCAGTTGTTGTTTTTATACCAAAAACGAATGTCAGGAAAATGAATATTATTCCGCCTTTTCAATTGCGCATTTTAATTCACAAATTACAAATATACAATGATGAAGAATATAAATGGTTGTGTGACGTATTTTGCTACCCTATTGTTTGTTGATGAATGAATATATTTCTCGAGTATAATACATTTTGCAGATCGGAGATAATCAATATCATTTTTAATGTTTCTTTTCTAGAATTACCAATTATTCAAAAATTAGGTATTAACTTTACAGAGTGTTGCATATAAAAATTGTACAGAGTGATTCATTAAGGGTAACGACCGGCCGTATCTCGGAAACCGTATGTCCTAAAATTTGGGAAAAAAAATTATTTCCAAAAAATTCTGGAAATTCTGACTTCCCCTAGCCCCTTAACATGTTCCAGCATTATTTTTACAGAGTAAGTTTTTTTTATTCTAGGGACAATGTCTCATCAATGTAGGAGGGGATGTCGTATCAGTGACATACCATAAAGTAGATACTTAAATTGAAGTACTTGAATTTTACTAGCGTACTTACAATGTAGATATTCATGTTTAATTCATATTTACCTACCACACTTAATTAACAAATGTCATAAATACAACTCTATGTTTCTTTGTATAGATAAATGTATATTTTTCTGTAAATGATGTGTATATGTATGTACCAAAATATCGTTATATTGTTTTAAAATAGCTGTGGAGGATTGGAAGTTTCGAGATTACTTTAATTTAAAACAAATTTACTTGATGTACTAAACATTTTAACTTCAATGCAGTGAATCAAATGTAAGTATGTAGTAGATCTATAGTTCATTTGAAAACCAGGAGGAGTAATTTAAAAAGCCTTACTCACACCACTAAAAGTTACCAGATTAGTTACTAAAGGGTGTGTTCCGAAAACGTAGTCAACAGTCGTGTTTCAAATATATTAAATATGCCTTGATAGCAAAGACTTAGTCATAATTCGATTTCTCCTCTGATCTGCAGTATATTGTTCAGATGTACCTTCGCATTAAGCAAAATGTAAGACTTTTTCCTGTTTCGTTTCTTATTCAAACATAAGAAGATTCAGATTCATATCGACAACAAACAAATTATGGTCATTGTTGATGGTGGAGAATTACAGATAGTCAAGTTACTTTAATTATATTTATTACAATTAAATTGAAAAGAATATGACAATTTATAATGTTCTGGCAATAAAAATACTACAAAATTAATAGCATTGCAGAGCAATATGCAGTATTAATTTAAACATTTCCAACAGTTATCTTTATGTTGCTGGATTAAGTGTAATAAACCAATTTTCAAATACTTCTGAGATACCTTCTTTTTAACTTCAAAAACCAATAATGTATTTTCTACCAAACCCATTCTTTTCTATATTGTTTTATATCTTCCATGGCATGTTCTTCCGATGAACTTTGACGATTTCTTCCCAAATATGTATATAACAAATAAATAGTACCTACATTTGAATCGTCAAAAGGTGACACAGATAAATTTAATTTGTTTCAAGAAAGTCTGAACGTTTCTTTGAAGCTTGCAAAATTTTGTCCAGCACAGATAACATTTTTGTTCTTCGAACGACATTTTTTATTCACTCATCACAATTTTTCCAAAGTCCTGGTATTCCACAAATATTTTCTGCACTATATAATGTTCCTATACTTCAGTACTCCCTTAATACTCGCTAAACCGAATTTACTACTTAAAAAAAATGTAAAGTAATAATGTACCCACTTCTATTTATCTGTCAGAACTATCAAAAATGAAAACTATCAGCTGATGTCAATATTAAAAAGTGTTGTGTGAAACTGGGCTGAATCTGACCAATCAGAGGTCTACAGAATTGCCAACTTAAATTCAAATCACTCCTCCTGGTTTTTAAATGAGGTTTAATATTTGGCATTGTTTAGAGAAGGGATTCCAAAAGTGTTCGATAACAAAACAAAGAAACCGTTTGAAAAACAACAAACGCGGAGAGTTAAGGCTGCAACTCACCAAGATAGAACCAGATTTAGCTAGATTGGTGGAAAGTCGTATGTTCATCCATCACACTAATTTTTTTGATCTTTACTCTGCGATTTTATTGTTTTTTTTTGCATTAAATCATTTGTATTTTTACGTAATTTTATGTCTTTTAATTTTGTTAAATTGATGAGAAAATAATGACAAATTTACTAATTTAACCAACCGAGCCAAATGTGTGAGTATTTTGTGTCAATATTAAAAAAAATTAGAGAGCAAGTAATTTGGCTATGGGAGTCTGTAGTATCAGTTAATTTTGAAAAAAATAGTCTCTGGTCCAAAATAGTTTGGGAATTTCTGGTTTAGAGAAACCGAGTTTTGTATATACCAATAACATTAAATTTTCATACTGTCTTTAATACCAATATCTGACATTTTAAGCTCTCTTATTTTTTATTACTTGCTAAGAGCCACAACTGTCATATCTTTTTGATGCACATCAGTGTCTACAAATTGAAACATTATTATTAAACATTATTTTCAATAGTGTGGTATTTTAATGCCAAAAATTAGAAACGTTTATAAATGTTACTTATAAGAGGATGTATATATTCGACAAGTTGCATCGTTGCACTGAAATCCTTATATTTGTTTATACATTATACAGGTTGATATTTTTTTGTCTAAATCTATTATAACAAAGCGTTTTGTAATAATAGCTTTTGACAAAAAAATATTAAATTTATTTCAACCTAAACGTCCTCATTGTATATATTATATACTTATGCTTTCGTATATAAACTCTTTTATACGAAGCTGGACAATCAGTTAACTAAGGAACTGTGATTTTCAATTAATCGGAACAGTAGATTTGTAGGTGGGAATATTTCCGAGTCTAGAAAAATCGACCAATTTCAAGATAAATAAATATAACAAAATGACTGGAAACATGGAGAATATAATACAATAAAAAAAGAAATTAAGATATAGATGTACTTGCTGTTAGTATTAACGTTCAAAGAGACAAAAATGAAATACATTGAAGCCTAAAAATAAGGAATATAGGTTACCCTGGTCATAAAAAAAATACAGAATAGATTATATTTCAAGAGGTGGCTAATCGGCCTGTTCCTCTGCTAGCTCTTCAGATCTATTGTGATCCTCTGAATTTAGATTAGATTCTCCAGCCCGTTTCTTTTTAAGTAGCTGATCAGCCTCGAAACGGACATTCGCCAGGCAGCTGCACTGGCATCTGCAATTTTCTCTTCTAAATGACAGAATCTGCACATGACTCCATCTGTCAACCCCATTATCTTTTCTGGCCTTACGAATTTAATAATAAATGCTTATAAATCACTCATTTGAAACAGTAACAGATTTGTAATCTGTAAAATTTAGATATACCTACTAAAACGAGTACGATACTGAGCCAAGCCATTGTTACCGGTTTAACGACTACTTGTTATAGGTTTTTCTCCTGAATCAATCATTTTAATGTTAGGCTGAAACAATATATTTTGGATGTTGGATTTTTTTATTGCAACATTTAAATTTGCAGCTACGTTGGCCTTCCTTAATTGTATCTATAAATTTAAGAGTGTTGATCTATTCCAAAAAAACGTAACGAAAAATGAGCCCAACTCTAGTTTATTGTATTTCATTCCGTTTTATTTACATACCGTCCGCTGACGTCAGGGTTACAGCGTATCTCGCCAAGTTTACCTATCAGTTTTAGAGGACTCAGCTTTCTTTGTCCAGTTAACCTTTTCAATAAATGTTCGACGTTTACTTCTTGCCTAGTTTACCCCCGTTCTAATTTTTAAGTAGCTTCTGCAAATTCTCTGTTTTTATATATTAGTATTATTTTATGCATATTTTAATATGGTACATTACATTTAAATAATCAAAACAGTTTTTTTATTTGAATGGTTTTATTTTTACACTTTATTGTGATACTTGAAAAAAGTCGGCTAGCTCTTTCGATTGATTCTAATCGTAATCATTATTTTTTACAAAATAGGATTGTAAAATAAATGTAATGAAATTCGTAACAACGATTTTATATATTTTATAATTAAATAAATCGTAGTTGAAGATTGGATAATCACACCCATTCATGTTTATTATAAAATATCACCACTATTTTCTTTATGAAGACTTACTCCTGTTTATGATTTTTTTTTGGTATGCTTTGGAAATTAAATAATTTTTTCATCAATTTTAGTTTCTCCTTCAATTCCTAGTAGCAGCAATAGGATGATACTTAGTTTAACACTTCAAATATAAAATTAAATATTAGTTCTCTGTTGATAAATATAAAAACAAACTACACTACAATAATTTGTCCCCTTGAGGATTATTGGAGCAAAATGTCTTCTGGTGACATTTTTAATTCTGAATTATTGTCATTTCATGGTTGTGATCAAAAATTTGAAGGTATTCAGAAACTTTGTTGTTTTTACCGACTAATGTATGTAATCAACTTTGTTTACACAACAAGAGATTAAAATATAATCGTATAATCAGTTATTAAGTAGTAACATGGTCATATTTGCGTTATGCAGTGTTTGCTTTGAGTGAATTGATTATCCCTATCAACTGATACGTTTTACATTAGCAGCTAAACTTGGAGTGTTTGGATTAGATGATATAAATTGTGATTTTCTTGACCGTTTCTTGGAGTCATTTTAGCAATTTGTGAAAGTTTGCATAATTGGATACAATATTTTGAAAAAATTTGCGGAAATTACTTGAAATACCTATTATACACTTGTAATTACATTTAAGATATAAATATTATTAGGTAAATACCATTAATCACAATTTTGGTATATTTATCTATAATTTGCTTTTAAATCGAAGTAAAAATCTTGTGGTCTAATTTCGGGAAAACTTTTTAGGTAATATTTTTTTCTGAATGTCATACATTGTATGGTTTTTTAAATTGAGATGTATCAACACAAATACTGTAGAGTTCGAAAAAAACTACATATATGACAGCTGATGTGCCTTATTCTACCAGGAGTTAATATATTTGAAAAACCATGCAATACTTATGCAAATGTACTTAATATTTTTTGTTAAATGTTGATTTTGTTATGTGCTTTATTTATTATTTAAGTTTGGTGTTGAAAAAAATAATGTTTATGGCAATAATTGGTTGTTTTTGTATATTTTGACATTACTATTATGACAATTTTATTGCTCAAATTGCTCAAAATTTGACAATAAAATGTAATATTTTGAATACTTGTTTTATTTTTAAAAGTAAATTTATCCTCCTCATCAAGAAAATGCTAGTTACAAACTATTTCAATATGACTAAAAGTTTCACGCTTCTTGTTTACCCAAAAAGTCCACATATATACACAGTATACAGTATGGAAACCGTTCGGCGACGATGACGTTACATGATTTTTGCACAGTATATAAACGAACCAGTATGTTATCTCGTGACGTCACACTGCCGAGCTCTCTGTGACCTACAACGTCGTTCGGATGACTATATCATCCGGCGGCCAGTGCTGTGCTGCGATCCAACTAAAGTGCCAGTGGTGAATTTGCGAATAAAATTATTTATTACAGCTTATATTTTTACGGGGTTTTGGTATTATTTTTATAGTTGCATTTTTTTGCAATGGATACCATTAAAAAGAAGAAAACGGGTAGTGTGTGTAAAGTTCGTGGATGTAACAATAAATACTATAATTGTGATGAAAAATTTTACCGTTTTCCAAAGGATTCAGAAGAGTGAGAAACTGTTTGTATTTTCATACGAAAAGTATAATACTTTATTATTTGATCTTCATATTACATTTATGAGCCTTAGTTTCATGCATTAATTTAATTTGTTGTTTTTGTTTCAGAGCTAAAGTTTGGCTCAAAGCATGCGATGGCCTGAATTGATGCCAAAAATAGAAACTCTACAATACTAGTAATCGTTTATGTGGTGCTCATTTTGAACCAGACATGATTATGCAACCTCATAAAAGAAAATTTCTTTAAAAAAAGGCTATTCCAACAATATTTCTTTCATCAAAAACTGCAATGCCTAAAGACTTTCAGACAAATGATTTATTGGTAAAGAATTTTGTTTGCTACTTTTGTGGTTATTTAATTACAAAATGTTCGGACATCTTTATACTGTTGTATTGTAATATGGAAAAACCAATAAATATTTTGCATGTTTTATTCACTCATCAGTGTACTGTTCTACAATATTTAAGAAAAAACATTTATCACGTTCAAGTCATTTTAAAACTTATGCCACCTACGCCTATGGTAAAATGAATCGTAAAGCGATCCGTTCAAGGTCATCAAAAGCTCTGACAAATGAATGAAATTTATAAGAGTTGTACTACTGGTTCGTTTCTATACTGTGGTATCAAATTGTAGGTAAGAAAATAGGTAATAAGAAAATTTGTAATTTCTGATCTACTTAACCTCAATCCAACACTGAAAATGTCGGTTTACCTCTAAACGGCGACTCGAAATTGAGGAAGATGAGCTTGTGTATGAGTTGGCTCGCAGGATAGGTCACACTATAAGGGCAATAGGAAATAATGTTGAAACAATTAAACTAACATGCTCTACCGGTCACCTAAAAAAAATCAAGTAATTTGCTCAGGCATTGGTTCGCTAGTCATAATCACCCCCTCACCAACCCTTGGCTAAACCACTACAAACCTGTAAATGCGTTTGCTCGCTGGATAGGTAATGGCATCGGGAGAACGAGAGAAATGTTAAAAATATTAAATTACCCCCTTCTCCACCCCTTATTACCAAACAAAAAAAATCGTGTAATCAGTCCAAGCGCTGGATAGTAGATGTTATGAAGATAGCGAATACTAACAAAAAATCACCTCCCCACCATCCATTCCTCTGATAAATAACGACGAACCTGCGAAAGCGTGGGCTTGCTGGATAAGAAACGCCATAAACATAATGCGAAATTAAGTAATCAGCGCAGACGTTGGTTTGCTGGATAGTTGATATCACAAGGATAACGAATTCTAAAAACCAATTACCCCCTCACCATCCTACACATAAATCACGACAAGCCCGCGCATGCAACCACATGCAACTACCCCTTCTCCAAATTAACAAAATTATTAGATGAATATAATTTTATTACATTATTACCATTCCTAAGTGGCGTAGCGTTGAAGGGTCAGCATGGACCATAGCATACGAAAGGAGGCGGCAAGCACCACGATTTTTTCTATTGGAAATAAAAAAACGAGCTCCAAATCTTTCCCGCAATGTTATTTGCCAAGGGAAACTGCAACGGTGCGAAGAGACTGCGACTACCAGCGTGCCCTGTGGGCCGGTGCGGCGGCACCTAGCAAAATACTCGATGAACTACAATAGGGGACTTCGGTCCAAGTTGCCAACCCAAAAAATTTCACATTTTTCAACCATTGGGGAAAGAAAATTTCCGGACGATTTTGTCATGTAAAGGTTCGTATTATTTATAAATATCCGTAAACGAAGCCTCGACTCTTCAAATTAGATAATTTGATGCAAATATCGAAATTTGTGCCGTTTTTACATTGTGCTTGTTTTTTAATAATACACAATATATAACTGACGGAACTTCGTTTCTACTGGAGTGACTATCCCAGGACACTTCTTGCATTTTTTTGGCTTCTTTTGATATATCAACACAAATTTTCAAAATAAATTGGATAGGTACAATCACAATAAATGGTATCACCCTGTAGGATTTCATTTTGAAATAGAACCTTACTATAACAGTAACCTGTTCTGCCGTATTTTCTAACAAATAATCATTTCACGGTTCACGTGTTTTCAACAACAACTCCACAAAATAGACGACATTACATTTTTAAAACAAGACACTTACATGAAGCCATTATGTGTGATTTTGTCCGCGTGAAAGATATAATTGACAAAGTTCTGTTCGTTCGTACTCTCTCAAAAGTTTATTTTTTTTCTTTCGTTTCTGTTTATTTTATTTAGTTTAATTCTGATTTTCACTACTCTCGGGAAATAAGACTACCTATTTGGTTATATGCTTAGTTATTTTTGCATATAATTTACAAAGCGCAGATATTTTAGGACGTTTACTTTAAAAAGGTCTAAGAACCAGAAACCAATCCATAATTAAGAATCCTTGATGTGTGTTCCAAGTTTTAGGAGAAATAGAAAATGTATTTATATTTTGGTTATTACCTTTTTTATGAATAAATCAAATCGTCTCTTTAAAACGTCAAATACCTAAGAACGCAAATCGCTTCTGACAGCGCGTCGTTTGAAACGTCAAAATAATTATAAAATCATAATTTTACGTATTATGCCCACGCATAATTATTGATGACACAAGATCTTTATATTGAGTTGCCTATCTATCTTATTTTAGTTACCTATGGAAAAAATTATGTGTATAGCTCATTTGGAGTTATATATAAAGCGAACTGCAAATAATTATTTAAATCGTAGCACTAACTAATGTATTCATTCAAAATTTACATACGAACTACATAATATGCTGCTACAATGGCTGTAGATAATTTATTTACATTTAAATTTTTTCTTGGAATTTTTAAAATGTGTTTTTAAGAATCAAATCTAGTTATAACTTAACGAGAACTGTTAACACTTGTTGTTATCAACTTCACAAAAATCTGATGGGTTTATGTATAGAAAACGAATTGATGAATTGCTTTAACAATTCCTTAGCTTTTTATATTCAGATTAATCCATCTAAATGCAAAACACCAAAAACTATAATCAAATTACGCAAATCTATTTTATTTACATTTTGTTGGATTGAAATGTCCAATATGTGATTTAGAGCTTGGATCAGAAATTAATGTGACGCGAAGGGAGTGTTTCTTGAAAGGAGCATATCATTATAAATAGTAGGTATAGACTGTGGACGTAATATTTTTAATGCAGCTATCTAATCGTCTATCTAAATAGAATATAAAACAACATGGCTGGAAAATTTTAAAAACGTCTTAACAGAGACGGAAATACTGGAAGAATTTTCGGAAGACGAAGAATTAGAAATAGAGCAAATACCAGAACCAATGCTAGAAGAAATAAAAGAAATCATTAGTAAAAGCGAAAATGAGAAAGCACCAGGAAGCGACGGAATAAATATTGAATTAATTAAACATGGAGGAGAAAAACTGACAGAACAGATATACGAATTAGTAAGGTGTATATGGAGGGATGAAAAGATGCCGGAAGAGTGGAGATCAGGTCAAATAGTAACAATACATAAAAAAGGGGATCAACGAAATTGCACAAACTATACAGGAATTACGCTACTCAACACGACCTATAAAATACTGTCTACACTCATCCAAAAGACACTGGCAAGCAGTATAGGCACAATATTAGGACAATATCAATACGGATTTAATAAAGGCAAATCAACCATAGACGCAGTTCATATCCTGAAGAAAAATATTGGAGAAAACTCACGAACATCAAATCGGAACAGATGCTATTTATTAATTTTAAACAAGCCTTTGATTCAATGAATAGACAACAACATATATTCAGTGAGAACTGAAAGAGTCAGAAAAGTTCTCGAACATATTACACGTCTTTCAGATAGTTGATTCATGTTCTCAAAAATTTTTTTGAATCTTTACATTTCTCACATATACGAATCATTTTTTTCAAAAATGCTTCATCCATTTTTCTGAACCACTAATCTTATTCACTCATGTATTCGTCTAGATTTTATTTTTCTCGCTTGTCATTATTATCGTTTTTGTTAGATTTGTGTTCCTAACTACACTTACCGGTGAATAAACAACTACACTCCTGGTGTATCCTCTACAGGCATTAAATCACACACCTGAAAAATGTAATGGAAACGTCGATACAAACCCTTTTTGTTTGAACTCAAGTCGGAAAGCATCAATTTTACAATGTGCGGATAAATGAAGAGATTATATTTATGGTTGCAGTATAATTTTCATTAAACTTTCAAAATCGTCTAATAGTCCTTATACTTCGACCGGTGTATTTGAAAAAAAATTATCCAGAATCGATTAAGAAGTTAATCAAAGATTTGTCAATATTTTCCAACAAATAATGTTGACAAAAAGTTACCTTTATTGTCGTTTTGTTTGATATGGAACACAAACTAACTTATTGACCTCCTCGAACGTCACATTTGAGTCAACAAAATTCACTAGAGATTGCGTGGTATGTACAAGATGAATTCATATATTTATAAAGAATATTATTGCAGTTCAAGGGCGTGATCTTCCAACACACCGGTGTGTTTTGAACTTTAAAATATTCACCAATATTACTAGAAAGTCTTTGATGATCGTGTATTGTGTGTACTCTTAAGTTGTAAACGAATGTCAGATTCAATTAGGTAATTATTCAGACTTTAGAACGGGTAAAACTACCTGCGAAATGTGACAAATAGGAAAAAAGCCAGAACTGAATGTGGTGGAAGGAAGGTACAACTTCAGGTACAACTTCCATCTATAGTCTGGGCGGTTCCAAGAAAAACCACATATAAAAAAAGAGCACGCGTGATCTGAGTCGGCTGCATATTGGGCGACTCGCATTGAAATGTGAGCAATAGGGGAACAGATTCCCTGTTCAACCTCATCCACTTGCCTAGGTAATTCATTATGTACGTGATTTCATTTTCGAGCGGTTTTTCTTGAGAGCGAACCGACCTTAGAACGGTTCATAGCTCAACACTCAGGTAGGTCTGCTTGATAGTGTAACCCTAAGTGGGTGTTAAGCTTCATTCAAGGCTATATATGAGACAGATAACGAACAATACCGTGAGAAAAACATGAAAAGATATTTGAAGAGAACAATTGTTCAACATGTCTCTTCTTTCAAGAAGTCTCTATCAATGGTTTCCAAAAGAAAGAGTTGACTCCTTTCAGTAGGATTTAAACTGATGTAGAGGACTTTGTATTTCCGCCGAGTAGCCTCAGGTCAGGATTAGACATTGTATCGATGTTTCTTATTATTCAGGGTTTAAATTATTCGATTTTACTATATAAATGTAGTGATCTTCATTTCTTTAGGTATTTATTACATTTAATATTAGACACCACTATAGGCAAGATGAAAAACAATTGATCCACGATGTTTGTACGCATGAGCTTCATCCAAAAAAATCTTGTTTCTTGAAACAATAAGGGTTTTAAAGGAGAAGACTACGTTCTTTCATCGTTTACGAATTAAACATTTATTTTAATTACTCATTTGAATTAATCTGTGTGATAGTCATGAATTCTATAACGAGTACCGACCAGCGGCACTTGTTGAGAGTAGGTATGAGGTGGAAAACTAGGAAATCAGAAACTGTAATAAGTGTACAGCTATCTACATTCAACTCACTTAATAATGTCAATGCTGCCATGTTTCAATTGTAAACTAAATATATAATTGGTCCTGTGAAAAACCAAGACAACACCAACAAACAATGTAAATACCTACAGGTTTTGAAAATCATCCTATAGGAATCGAGACGTAAACATGAAGAGTAAATAGTCACTGGATACTATTTGATTTTATTGTTAACCTTACCCAAGAATTGATGAAAATATGAAAAGATTATTTTATATAAAAGGTAAAAGAACAATATCAGACGTATTTATTTTTCTAAAATTATTAAAAACTGTACAAAGCTAGCAAACAGAGGTTTTGCTCAGACAATCGCAAAGGCATCCTCAAAAACTTCTTCATTGTTATTGACATTATCCACTTCTTTTTCGCTTTTTCAGTCGGCTTTATTTCTAGCTCCTTAGATTCAATAGTCCTTTCTACTTAGTTTTCTGGATCTGAATCTGTTACTAAGAAAAGCTAGCGTATTATTTTTGAAGCTAGTGGTCGTTGCTTACTCGTTATTCGTTTTGAGAAAAATATTCTCCCATAATAAAATGTGAAATGGTAATTTTGTTGTCAGTCTCAACTGAATATTCATTTATTTACTTGAATAACACTCGGAATATTCACATAGAAGGAACTTGACTCCATGAGGGGTGTAAGGCGTGAAGCAGATAACAGCACATATCGGTAAATAAAAAAACATGATTTTCAACGGTATAGCAATAAAACCTTTATTTGGAGATTCCTCTCTCTCGCTAATGGAGAGTTATATCGGAGATAATGCACAGCTATGTCTAAGTCTAAGTAAAGTACTGGCTATCTAAACTAAAATCATTAGGCTGATGGCAGCCAAACAGTGATAAGAAGCATATGAGGACAATGACTGTAAACAACTGTGGTGGGACTCTTGGTTACCTACGGTGTCATCAATCTACATACTTATATGTCAGAAGAGATCAAAGGAAAACTGAACTGGAGCTATTAACACTTCAAGGGGTTTGTCTGTTTGTGATTAGTAGCAGCTCGACCACGTCAATGGAAGTCAAACACGATCTATACCCTAGCAAATGAAATGACATTTACTGGTTCGGGTATATCAAAAACTGCAATTCAAACAGAACATTGGAGGTACTGGAGCAAACAGGAACAGAGCCAACTCCTGGTGAAAATCTTTCGGACTCACTAATAAAATATTAAATATAAGCAGGGGTCAATCAAAGGGAGTGACGGGTAAATAGATAGATAGATAGTTTTATTGTGTCTAAGATAAATCTTTTCACAAGGGTTCGGTACAAAATATAAAGTAAAGAATTAACATAATTAGAGATACATTACGACATAGACATAGTTAATACAAAAATAAAAGTATAAAATATCTGTGTACTTGATGGTAATGTCATTCACCATGTGCAAATGCTCGCAGCTTTATGATACTAATAATGCTATAGGCTAATTCAGTAAGTTTAAAAAATCCATTTTGTGTATTATTAGTGTTAAGATGGTGTACTAGGTCATCAATATTATGAACATTGTGGAAAAAACTATTTTTTCTTAGAGGGCTGTAAATGGGACATTCAAAAAGCATATGATGTAATGACTCCAGGGAATCCATATTACAGACAGTGCAATTATCAGTGCTGTTGATTATATAAAAATTTCCTTTAAAAGACAATTTTAAAAATGTTTTACTACACGTTCTAAGTTGTGCTATTATTCTGGTTATATAGATGTGAGCGGGTATTTGCAAATAACTGTTATTCTCACCAACTCACCTAGTGTGAGTATAGTAAAGAGTAACTGGAAGCAACCTTTTTGTTCATGTCACTATCAAGCAGGCGTTTTCGCAATTTGTCTAGAATAAGTCTATCTAAACTGCGTACATTTGTACTTAAATAATTTTCCCATAGGCACTCACATTGCGCAAAATAAACAATTCTTTAAGTTGCGTCACCCAATTATACTTTGAATTATTATTAGATTCTAACTGAGCAAGTCGATTGAAGCAAATTTTTGAAAGTCTTGAAGAGTCCATTTCTTTCAGTTTGTTCATCCAAAGTAAGGCATGTTTGAAAACAACCATTGACAAATGATCGGAACATGTTTCCAAGCGTACAATATAATCTGGGGTATTCTTTGACAGACTTAGAAGTTTTTTGAAAAAGTTTACCTGTACGCGCTCTATAATATCAGTGAAACGTAGACCCCATATACCAATTCCAAAGGAAAGAGAAGATAAAATAATTGAATTGTATAAATTGATCCGTGATTCCCAAGTATTCATTTTTGACCGACACATTATATCCATTACTGCTTCAATAGCCCGATTAGCTTTGATTTGAGAATTCTTAGCCATGGTGCAAAATAAGGCTGTGGAGGAGAAATCAACACCCAAGTAGGTAAACTGCTTTACTGTTTCCAGATAATATCCACTATAATGAAATTTTTTGTTGTAATTATGTACATGGCCACTTTTTGCGAATATCATTACTTTGGTTTTATCGGTATTGACTGCAAGTTTGTTATCAAAGCAATAAGACTCGAGTACCTTTAGTTTTCGCTCTATATCGATTGCCAAGAATAACTATATCATCTGCGTATTGAAGCATTAATACGTCTTTGTTGCCGTCAATAGTAAGTCCATTCAGATTTTTTGAACGAAAATAATCTTCAATGTCAGATATGAAAATAGAAAAAATTAGGGGACTAAGTGATTCTCCCTGCAAGACACCTTCCGAGATGTTGTATTTATTACTGTATGAGTTTTGTTGCTTGATTGAGAATGTTGCGTTATCGTATATCTGTTTTAGAATTCGAATGTGTTTAGAACTAATCCCAAATTTATAAAGTTTCAACCAAAGAAGTGACGGGTAAATAACCACTGTACCCTAAGAAAGCACATGTATGCACACATTTATTGCGATGAGCGTATATTTCTGTTTTGCATGGAAAAAGAGGGATCTGCCCCACTCATTATCTCCGAATGCGAACTAACTAATTGCATATGTAAACTCCTAGGACTAGAGTATCCAAGGGAAGATATTTTCAAGGAGGACCTGGTGAAAAATCTGTCGAGTCTGTTTAGTACTACATAAATGGCATAACCAAGAGCACAATAAGCATGACGGCCAAGGCGCCAATGACTCGAAAACTCTCAATGGACGTACTTTATAATCAATCGATCAATATTTGTGTGGACAGATTTAGTTATATTTTAGCGAATAATGCTTCTTTAAAACGTGTCCTATTGAGATTTGATCTTTGCATGTTTTGCCAGTTTCAGTTTACCGTCTTCTTTTCACTAAGAAGATCTACAGATTTAGACAGTGGTTTGACGGTAGGTTATTTGGAAAAAGGACATTAGATTATACTTCTTTCGTAATAAACAAATATAAATTTTCCCGAATCCATCATGTGAAACTGAACAAGGAAACAAACAAATTTCGCTACTACCCTGTAAAGAAGTAGCTATTCTCATTTCAGATACGTACAGACGCACATCCAAAGGACCTATGATCAATTCAATTAAAATGAGTAGTAAAAATTAATAACGTCGTATTAACAAATTCGATTCATCACATTTCAGCCATATGTTATCTAATATTGTAATTTTTTATGTTCTTTTTTATTGGCTAATTCATCCAATGACTGCTTTATTAGTGATGAAGGGTATGAAGCAGATCATCTGACTGCACTACTGCTCGAAAAAAGTGGAAATTCGAAATTTAACATCAAAACTGTTTGTAGGTATTGTAATAAACTGGAATGCCTAACAAAGGCTTTAATGAACCTAATTTGACAAATACTTTATATATTGACAGCTATCAACAATCATGACTAATCTTAATAAATACAGCCCAAACTTAGAATATATCCTATACTATAATCCGGAACTTCAAAACAGTCATGGCCAATTCTACTAACTACAACCTAAAATAAGAATACATTTATCCGGGCCGTTATAGTATATATAGTATATTGGAAAATATGTTTGTAAACGTTCCTGACACGGGCAATTGAATGTTGAATAGAAGATCGCACACGTTTGTTATATTATTATGCTGTTTTTTCTAGATACATTATATTCAACGTTCAATATTTTTCTAGGTTGTGTTTGATTTGAAATTTTGTATTGAAAAAAATCTTTTTCTAGTAATAGTCAAAAATGTGAGGAAAACATCTTTACGAACAAATATATAAGTATATATAATCATGAACCTTAATATACCCGAACGTGTTTTCTGGATACATTGAAAAGGTTTTTACAAAATTGGTTCACTCTATTTTGTACACAAATTTTGCCAAGATTCTTCTATTTTGTGCGAGCTTGTTCCCTTTCATCCAGTTCTTATTATTTTTTCCAGGATACCCTCCTAGGCCTGCCTTTAGATTAATTGATGTCGTTTGCCATATCGACTTGACTTGTCTCGAGTTGTTCATTCTTACCATTTGTCCAAACCACTTTAACTGTTGACGTTCTATACTCTATGATCGGCTCGATCTCTAATTCGTTCCTTACAACTTCATTTTCCTTTATGCCACGTAAAAATGTCATTTCAATGGCTTGTATTTGCTCTTTTGTTGTTTTGTGAGCAGCCAATTCACACAACCATAGTTCAAGACCCACTTGAATATAGTTTTGTAATTGATTAGTTTTGTCCTCGTCGACACATCTTTCTTCCTTACAAGCGTGTTACTTGATGAATAGTATACTAGTATACTTTGCGTTTTCTCTCCTCTTTCTATCCGCTCCATTTTTCTGGTGCATTGGTATAAGCTGGCTATTAAGTCCTCAGTCGACCCCTCATATTCTCAAACTGTCTTCTTTGAAATACTGTCGAAAACTTTTTGTTTTTTGGTGAATATATGGTATTGTACTCCTCATCCTATTCTTCGTCTTCACAACTTCATGAATACAAATATGCTCTTGATTATTCAAATAGTAAGAGATTTATACTCGAGTAGAGAATGCAATAAAGTTAATCTATATTAGGTGCAAGGCACGCGTGTTCATGAACTGATTGGTTTGTAGTTGATTAAAATGTTCAGCATAGCTGTATCATAAAATATTTTTTCCAGCCAACTGAGAAGTTGAATTTCTCTATTAGTGGTTAATAATTGTTTCTATTACTAGCCTAGGTCAATAATGGACAAATTCAAATGTTTTAGTAATCCAGGGAAAGTAGTTCAACAAAAAACTGGTGCAACATAATTTTGTATACCCAGGAGATTGTCTTAAACATATTTGCTGGAAATTACCTAACAAGATAAAATTACTTGAATAAAAATGCTATGACTTTAAAATTTGTGGTCAACCAAAAATGACAGATTATATATGAGAAGTGCGTCCATAATCACATCTATTGTCTAGGTGAGGAGCAGTCAGTCAGACGCGACGGGGTAAGCGGCTAGGGAGAAATCTGCTTGAACGATTACGGCGCTCCCTACTGAATTGTAGATCGACACTGTCAAAATTTGATTCTGACGTGTTGTTTACTTTACGTTGTTTTCAGAAAAATATGGATTGAGGAATGTTTTTACCTTTAACATTATAACCAGTGGAATTTGAAAATCCTCTGTTGATGGAAACTGCTAGCTAACCTTAACCCACAGCATACTGATTATTTACTGGTGCCTTAACCTCTATAAACAAAAACTTTTAGTACTCGGTCAATACTAATAGTCTTCACCACATTGGTGTACACATAGATTCAAAGGTTTTGCATCACCTTCTTCGGATGCGAAGGAATTTTTTTGCGCTAACAATTTTTTGTTGGCTTGTTTATCAATGTTTACCATTTCAATATGTTCCATATTTTTTGCAATATACAGATGTTTACAGTTTTTTTTGTAAGATAACATTTTTAGTGCGATCATTTTAACATTCAAGGCATTTGATTTTTACGATTTTAAGTGCAAACATGAATCGTCAAGTCATAAGTGAGATTGACCGTGCAAGAATAGTGGCTTTAGTTGAAGAAGGTCATTCTCAAAGGTTCGTGGCAAACAGAGTTGGCGTTTGGAAAAGTGATGTGTCTCGTGTATGGAACCGGATCTCCTGACCAATTCTCTTCGTGATAGACCTAGAAGCGGTAGAAGGCGTGTTACTAATCAGCGGCAGAACCGCTATATCCACTTAACTATCCGAAGAAACCCGACCATGGCAATACCAGCACTCCAAAGAGATATGAGACATGCGTTGGGAGTTCAAGTATCGATCTCGACATTACGAAGACGAATACTTGTGACAGGTTTGAGGTGTCGCCGACCAATAAGAGTGCCCAGGCTACAATCGGAGCACAGAGTTCGCCGACTACAGTGGGCTCAAGGACACGCGTCCTTGCCTGAAGAATTTTGGAATTCGGTGTTTTTTTTGCGACGAGACAAGGATTTGTTTGGTACAAGATAGCCAACGAGAGTTGCTCAGCTTGCCCATGCTCGCCCCGTGCCGCCCTTCAGAGGAGGAAGTGCTATGTTTTGGGCTGGTATCATGTTAAATGATCGCACAGAATTAATTCATGTGGAGGGAACGATGACTGGTGATAGGTATCTCAGAGAGATTCTACATCCTCACGTGAGACTATGGCGCGCAGCTGTTGGCAATTCCTCCGTTTTTATGGACGATAACGCCCGACCTCATCGGACCAGAGCTGTAAATGAGTATCTTGAAACTGAAGGGATCAATCGTTTGAACTGGCCTGCCCTATCTCCTGACATGAATCCCATAGAACATGCTTGGGACATGCTTGCCAGGGCAGTGGCAGCACGTAGAAATCCACCCAGGAGTGTACAAGAGCTTGTTCATGCGGCCAAAGAAGAATGGCGAAATATTCCTCAACAGAATATCAATAATTTGGTAAACAGCATGGGCAGAGGACTTCAAGCTTGCATAAATTCTAGAGGTGGAAATACTCTTTATTAAAAGTTCTCATGCAGGTTCTCACTTAACCGTTTCTTTAAAAAGAATCAATTTGTATTTAATTTATTTAATTTCTAAGAATACTTTTTATGTTTAAAGCAAGTTTATTATTGGATAATAAAATTTTTTTGACAAATATACCCGTTTTTTTTTTATTGAAACTAATTATTTGATTAATCTCTGATCCATTTATAATGAACACATTTTTTTTTCGGAGATTTAGGGTGATACAAAACTTTTGAATCTATGTGTATAATATACTATTTAATTTTGGTTTAATTCTCTCCACACAGTTCAATTATCTCATGGAAATGAAAATATAGGTAACCGTTGGTTCAGCTACCTATGTAAACAATATCTATGGAAACTCCGAAAACGGCAGTTTTGATTTCATATGTTTTCTATTCATAACCAAATATAAGGTGTGGTCAACATTGTAATTTTAATTTCGTTTTATTAAGAATCTATAAAGTTTCAATTGGTTACCTATTCAGCGTTGATCGTTGAGTTTCTCCACTTTGTAAAAAAAGTAGGAGAATGAATCCAAATTAACATGAAAAATGAGGGAGAGCTCTTGCTTGTTAAGCTACCCAATATTAACTAAATTGTTTATTACTTATAAATATTAGCAAAATCTATTTTTATTTACAAAAATGTCGTCCTTATAGTAGAATAGAATGACTGCAAGGAATCTCTGTGCTGGAAACTGACTATTTCGAATAATACAAATATTTAGCTAACAATTTTTGTGTGAACACCTAATGAAAGTTGATTTCCCAATTCAATTTGACTATGGGGGGAAAACAGCAGCAATGATAAAAACGTATAACAAAATAAATGTTCTCCGTTGACGAGTCGACTATGATCTAATCGGTATATATGCTTTTAAAGTTTAGCTGAATTGCGGGTGCCGTGATGTGCACAACCTGTATAGGTTCGGTCTTATATTATCACGTGTATCTATTTTTTAGTTTCTGATATACACTTTTAACTATTGCATGATTTCTGGAAACGATGGTCCAAAGAGTATTTAATCTTGTTGCAAGCCAAACAAAAATGGTTTAAACCTTTTAAAAACCTGAAGGTAACTGACATGGTTTTATTAAAAGATGAAACTCGTCCATTAAAATGGCCTCTAGCATGAGTTATCGAAGTTATTCCTGGTCAAGACAATAGGGTTAGAGTCGTTAAGATAAGGACAAGGCACGGAGTATTTACTAGATCGATAAGAAATGTATGCCCATTGCGTTATTGTAACGATCAAGATTGATTGGAAAATGTAATTTTGTATTTTTGTATTAATTGTTAACTTTAGAACTATTTAATTTGTATACCCATATGTTGATTTTTTGTGTTAGTTAAAAGTAGGACTCTCAACTGGGGGGGCAGGATGTTCTGATAACCAGAACAATGTGTGAACGCACCTTTGCGTGTCCCAAAACCGGAACGTGCCTTTATTTTAGAGATAAAAAAATATATAGTGTGTAGTGAGTTTTTTTTTGAAAATATATATGTCAGATAAGTTTTTTCGCCATTTTAAATCATTTTTATTCGCGAGCTATTAATTGAAATATAATTAATAAAGTAAAGTATCAAACTATACAGTCCACATTGAAATTACGTACCCTTCATGTGCAAACATTTGTAATATCTGCTCAAGAGCAAGAACTGATCGAACTGTTCTAGAACGGTTCTATTGTCTGTTTATTTCATCCACATAAAATTGTCTATTTTTCTTATCTGTTATAATTTATATTCTTTTTCATTATCTTTAAAAAAAGTCGATTTCGCGAAGGTATCTTCGTACCAGTCTTACAACTAATTTAGTTTGTGGTTTAAATTCAGTATGAATGCTAGTAGGTGATAGAAAAAAGTTATAATGAACTGGAAGAATTTCATGTAGGTAATATCTACTATTAAATGAAATTGTACCTTTTCATTTTAGTTTTATTAATTTCAATTACCTTAATAATTAGAAGTTTTCATGCAACAGCAATTCTGTTACTATCTTTACTGCAGGTGAAGAGCCACATTAAAGTTTATTGACGTGTTTTGTTCAGAAATTTCTCTCGAAAATATTTTTTTCTCTCATAGTTTCCAAATTTCTCTGGTTTTATCTCAGAAAACTTCTAATTAGGAATCATGCGTTTCCGCTAAAGGCTTTCATCGATAGTTTGCGGAGATTTGTTTACCTGTGACAACTCAATTAACTATTATCTACACGGTATGTTTCCTAATTGTATGATGACAGTCACATGTCTGCGAAATTGACGATATGCGCAGACAAATAGCAGTCGTTGTACGTAGGCGCTCTATCACAGGACATATAAAAGAAGAGGACACAAACTTCAAACCGACTGTTAACAAGCGTTTTTCAAGAAAATTTGTTCCAAGTTTCAGTGAATCACACGTAAGTGTTTTTGTTTGTATATATATATAATCATATATCCATTTAACGTATACGTGTCGGATGTGTTCAATACTGTTTCGAAATTTGCTCTGGTTTTGATGTGAACATAATATATATTATTTGCTTCAAATTTTAAAATAATTTTTTTCATTAAATTTAATGTTGATAAATATTCTTAAGATTATTTGGTGGCGCTTCGCGTTTATTTTTGAATGATTAGGAGATATTCCTTATACAATTTTAATTTTGAGAAAAATTATTAAAAAAGGGGGTAGAGGAATGTTAATCCACCTAAATATTATTTAATATTTGTTTCTTTTTAAGTGTTTGCCAGTTTTGTTTGAAATTTTGTGAATTTAATCCATTAAAAATACTTTCAAACGTAAAGCCATTTTTGCTGAGTTTTTTAATGATCATTTTGGAACATTTTCAGCGCTTAAATTATATGAATTGATAGTAATATTTTTTAAACGATCCTGTCAGCCAATCGTAATGAGAAAAAAATTCAAATCGACCAATAGCAATAAAATTACACTGATTAATTTTTTTACTTGTCAAAATCTGACATTTTGGTGGTTTTAACCAATGGCAATTCATTATTCTAGCCAATCATTCGGTATTATACTGATAAAACTGCTTCCTCATCGATAATACCTTGTTTACATTGAAACGTCAAAATTTTACTTTGAATTTATCATTATTGACAACTAAAAATGCTTCGAAGTTTATTGAAAAATGAACACAAACCGATTCAGTGCCATCAACCAAGAGAATATTGAACATTTGGTACATTTAAGAAATAAAGTAATATCCTTTTAAATCGGTGAAAAAATAATCTTCAGAAATAAAACTCGCTCTTCAAATTTTATCACATAATTTTTCATTTTCATCACTCAAACTTGTTTATTTGAGGCAAAAACATTCAAAAATACCGATTTTATCAATCGGTTTGTTTTCATATTTTTGCCAAACAAACAAGTTTTCGTGGAAAAGAAAAAATTATCGATAAAATTTGAAGTACTCGTGGTATTACCTTCGATAATTTGTTAGTAACAAATTACAGCGATACTTTTTTCACGCTGTTTGATTGGATCGTTTCATTCGTGGTAACAATTTTTTAAAAATAATTTTAACTAGATTAGCACTCGACTTTATTGCTATTACGAAAACCCACAGCATAGCAACAAAGATTCGTGCATCTAGTTAAAATTATCAAAAAATTACCACCATTTGTGTAATTATTATTGTTGAATATTTTTCTCTTCTATATGGAAAAAAGTTAATTATTCTGTGCATTTTTATATGTTTATATTTTAATGCGTAATTTTAATTAAAATAAAATTTTTTCTTACGCATATTTTTCTTATATCTTCCGTTACATTTTATACTTTTGTATCGAAAGTTGACGAGCATCAGACGTCGATTATTATTATTGTTAAAAAGTGAATATAAAAATTAATTGAGTTTTCACTAATGCAAATAGTACATTCTCTATGAAATCTTATATTAATTCCATTCATATTTTTTGTTAATTATCACTCCATTTGCAATCCTCAGTGTTCAAAGGAGAATTTATTCAATTCGTGATCTTTTTCTACAATGAGACATATGCCCTTTTGTGAAAGTATGTATTGTATGCAATATTTACATCACAAAAGGATCTTCATATATATGTTTGTGCCGTCATTTTAACGCAAAAAAAAATATTGGTAGATGACACAACTATTTTAACAAGAGAAATTATTCTCAAATGGTCTTTCGCCCAAAGCAACTGTATAAAAAAAACATTTGACACCAAGAATGGGATATTTCAAATTTTGCTGTTCAGTAACATCACCGAAAGGTGTACTTAGAAATATTATAAAATCTTATTACACCTATCATACGATGATAATGCCGGGAAATATAATAATCAAGCATTCTGAGAATGTTTGAGTCTAATCAAAATTGCTGACTATGTTGATACATAAGACATAGGTACATCATCATGAAGCAATTGTCAAATTAAACAGCATTATACGTCAAATACATAATTTAAATTTGAAATATATTGTTTTAATCCTAAAAGTCATATTTAACTTCAGTGACAACCACTGGCCTCTCGTGACTTTAGTTGTGATTCAGACGGACTGTCAGTTAGCACGTGCTTTGAAATAAAGTGGACGAGCTGGGAAGTTATTGATTTGACAAATATATTCCAGGATCTTCATGCTCTGTGAACATTGTGCGACTAAGCTAAATAAATGCCAACACATATGTAGACATTTTTACAATAACTGGTTTTGTCAATTGGCATTGCCAAGGAAAATTGCGGCATAGTGTGGACACGCCTTTGATAACATTAAAATGTATGGGACAAATCAATTAAGTAACACTAAAAAAACAAATGGAATTAGAAAAAAACTATTGACACATAAACAATAATATTAGTTTAGTCAAGCCAAAGATTACAGAATAGAATATAAGATGTGTCACTCTAGGGCGGTTTGATTCAAGTTGCTGTCCCAAACGGACGCCGCTCTCATAAATTATGTTTACGATTCGCTTTTGTTGTCAATAACGAGATCGGTGGATACCAGAACAGTTCGAAGAGCTTATTTTATTTTAAGCTATACAGGGGTAATTAGAGAAATATATATTTAAATTAATATGATTCTTTATCACAAAGGTTTATTTTTAAATGTTAATAATTTCGAAAAATGTTCGGGATATGAATTTGAAAAGGTAAGTAAAAAATAAGCTTTAATTTTTAAAATGAATCAATTCACAGTTTTTATCCAGCATCTTGGTAATTTTGTGATACTTATTGATAATCTATCAGATATTTATCACAAATTAAATTAAATATACTCATTAGCCACCAGAATAATAGGGTCACTAAATCTTAAATTTTTATCTTTAAATAACGCGTATTTTTTGGATTGACAAGTTTAAAACAGTAAAAAGAGAAGCAGCTGCAGCAGCTATAGAATTGAATTTTTCGATAAATATATTTTCCATCGCAATAACGTTCTCAACAATGTCCCGTGATGGTACACATAAGCCACAAAATTCATCATTCTTTGTCGTGTAAGCTTTTAGTTTACATAAAAAAGTTTCTCTGTTTATTAAATTATCAGCCGAATGGGCAAACTTTAAGCATGTTTCACATGAATGTTGTATCAGACATTTTTTAACAAATACCCCGTAACATACACTAGCATTTCCTTCTGGGTTTGATAGATTTTGGTAATCTGTTGTAAACAAAATTGACTTCCGTATTTGATAATAACTAATTTAATACCCACCTCTCCACGTCTTTGGGAAAACGATAAAAGGATATTTCTGGTTTCCCCACCTTGCTGGAACAACCCATCACAGCACAACACACGGGCATTTTAAAACCACTTTTATAATATTATTGATACTTTTGGAAGACAGGAGACTAAATGAGATAAACAAAATTCTCTGGCCCTTAATCCTTAAGTACTAGCACACTGTCTCAGAGAC
The DNA here is from genome assembly GCA_910591675.1 of Galerucella calmariensis. Taxonomy (NCBI): domain Eukaryota; kingdom Metazoa; phylum Arthropoda; class Insecta; order Coleoptera; family Chrysomelidae; genus Galerucella; species Galerucella calmariensis. The sequence continues at coordinate 94,054 of CAJUYG010000003.1, read as the reverse complement.
AGTCAGTATCGAAAGGTTGAGTATAAAATATCTTCCAACTCCCGCGCTACAAACGTTGACCAGTAACGTAATTTCAGTAAAGATTTCCAAAAAAATGCGAACAAGCCCAACTTTATGCTTTATATTTTTCTCATAAGTCTGTTGATTTTTTGTGTTTTCTTGCTTAATGTACTTGTTTATATAATATCCTTATTATAAAAATAAATCCGTAATTTTGTATTAGCAAATATTACAAAATATTTAGTGTTGAAGCTTTACTATTAAAGAGAAAAATATTAATATGATTTTTTGCTCATTTCAACAATTAATTAATAAATTTAAAAAATCTAAACAACATAAATATAATATATAAAACACGAGCAACCAATTATAAACACCGATCTAAAATAACAGCGCTCGACGAGCGACGTCTCGTATAATATGCCAAATTAAATGCCAGTAAGGACGTAGCGACGTACTGTACCACCCAAGTCACCAGACAGTCACCAGCGGCATCGGTGCTTTACGCAATAAATTCGAACGAGTGAAACATCTTATATTTTATTCTGTAATCTTTGGTCAAGCTCTGAACCACCAATAAAATACTCAAACGCATTTAAATTTTTCCATACAGGACCTCATTTAGATTTATTCAGCATATTTGGTTGAAATTAATTTATTTTCACACAAATTAATTTGTAAAGTAACTGGATTATTAAAATAACATATACATTCCGTTTTGGAAACATTGGATATTAGGCCATTACTGCCGCACCAAGTACTTACTAAAACTATTTAAAATGTCTTTTGTCTACTTAATCAGTTTATCATAGGTAATCTCTGCGGCAACTAAAGAAGTGTCATCAGAAAAAAGAGATACTAATTTCGCATCATATAATACCATTGAATAAAATTAGAACTCAATTGTATATAGATAAATCTGTCCAATTCAAATAATTTTATTCAAATGGTCTCTATCTTCTTTATAAAAATGTATTGTCGATTGAACGCACTAAGTATACGTCTTTTTTTTGAACTTAATACTTCCCACATTTAGTTTTAGTTTTCAAATCGATTTTCACTAAAATAAAACTGACAGAGACCGAATAATAAACAGTACCTTAATGAACAACAGATTTTCCTTATCTCGGCACGGTATAATGTATCAACATTTTTTCTTTTTTAATTTAAGAAGAAATTCGAACAGCAGGTTAGCTTGGAAACTCTGGTGATTGTGACAAATGCTTGTTTGGAGTGGCGAAAGAGATCTAATAACTTATAGTTTCACTTCATTTTTTTATGTTGTTAGTGAAATAAATATTTTTTTCAGGAGTTCAATTTGGATAGAAATTACCATCAAAACATGTGTTTATTATATAGTTTCACTTTAATTGGAAATTCTAGACATTAAAGGTTCTATCATGTGTTTCCATTAAAATTTAATCACCAGAAAAACGCGCAAGCTCTAATTCAAGTGTTTTCACAGTCATTTCTGTTGAACATTTAAAAAATATATTTCAATAAAAAACCTTAATATTTCCATTTAACACTGGAGGTTGTTATATTTATCACACACTACAACAAGTACCAGGCCCTTAGAATCACTAAAAAAGCTTTTATGATCAAATTGTTGTGTATAGTTAAGGCTTGCCTGATTTACTCGAAGCTTCAACATATTTGGTTTAATTGTGCAGTGGAATTATACAAAAAACATTGAAGATGCGTTTTCCAAAGATCGAATTATCAAGTTTCATGAACTTTTACGCTTCCTTTGTGATACGTAGTTATTTGCTATACCAGATAATACAAGACAATAAAATGTATTTAAATGGATTATGGTCAATAATGTTGCTGTTATTATTATTGTATAAATATTGGCAAACATTACCACGCCTGACCATATTTGTTGATTTTGTAGCAATCTAAAGCACGCTCTTTCCCTGTGTGTACACAGTAAGTTATTTTTCACTATCATTGACACCTTCAGCATTAACGTTTGACGTTGATCAGTGCTAACAGGAAATTGATAATAGAAATCTAATTATAAGATGCATTATTTTGAATAATATTTTTATTTTTTATTGTATTTTCTTGTTTATCATGACATTTATTGGAGTATTATTTGATCTAGATAGACATTTAAGTATAGTTTGTTGAGAATTATAGACATTTTTGTACGAGTTGATGGAATATCTAAAGTGCTTTTGATAAGGGTTTAATTAGGTTTTGTATTTTTTATAGTGTGAGATTTCAAATTTCATTTGACAAAATTGAACATCGGCTGGTTTACTCTGAAATTATTTTGATCCTATAGAACGGTGGCCAAAATCTTCTTTACTATTGTATATAATTCACGTGGAAAATATCATTTAACAATGATCAGAAAAACTCTCTTTTAGTTTGACAGAATTGATATTTATTTATATTATTGTTTATTTCAAACCTGAAACAGTAAGTAGCTATTTATTTATATTTTGACATTTCCTACTTTTATTTCATTAATTTTTGTTCTATACTTTCAGAGAATTTTAATTTTTTTATTACTGAGTAAGTATTTTATTTATTATCTTTGTTTCGTTATGTTCTGTTCTTTTCTTACTTGTCTATATCTACATAATAACAGATTCGTGCATTCTATTCTTGACAATCTCAATACATTTGTCAAATCAAAGTATTTGTGCCTGTACATTCTTTGTGCTTTTACTCAAAGCTATAAATTGCATTCTCCATTCACTAGTTTGTTTGGAAGAGGTCCTGTAATTCATTAATTGCCTAGTCCAAATAGAGTTAATTCGTGATTTAGTAATAAGACGGATTTTTTAACGACTCTACGAGCTTATAACTCAAAACCAATTAGGTGCTTTATATATCGGCGCATCCTTGTTTTTTTAATAAAACAGCTCGATACATTGAAAGCTAAAGCTGTATAATATGGAAAGTATAAGGTATTCGTGTTAGAGATGCTCTTTAACTTCCATTTAAATATAAAACTGGTTTTTATAAAATCTATCTCTTGTCGTATTTTGTAAAAATACTCAAGAACAAGAAACAAGAATATTTAGCTTATCTAATTTACTTGAACGAATCACATCAGTTAGAGGCTTAAAGTCATCGACATGTCAGCCTTTAGGCTTTTTGTGATCTCAGTTGTGCGGCTTATGTGAAGAGACCAATAGCTCATATAAGGCTCAACAGTCTTTTCTCTAGGTTCTTCTTGGAGACATCTTCCCTTGGATGCTTTAGTCCTAGAAATCTATATCTCAAATAAGACAATGCTTCACATTCAAAGATGATGGAACAATCCATGAACAACCGACAGATAGGTTCCTCCCTACCTATATATGCTGATTGTATGCATATGCGTCCTCAAGGTACAGTGACCGGTGAATAATCCTGCCCCTCTCCTGCTTTAATATTTCGTTAGTTATCGTCTCTCTTTTTTGTATCTGTCTTGGCACGTGCTGTTTAGTTTGAATCCACCTAGATGTACAGCCACGTGAAGCAGTTTTTGATACTGGTGAATGCAGTTTCAGACCATAGATTTGTCTTCCTTTTCACTGCCTACAATATCCTTGGGCCCCAGGACCCACTTAAAAGCTAATCTATTATGGTTTGCCAGGGTTGATACTTTTTGTAGGTAGTTTCAGACCAGTCTAGATCCGATCTGAGGACATGCTAAAGATTTTAGTGCTGCCTGACTATCTAAGAGTATCCGGATCTTTTGGCCTCCATACCTCCTTTCGATATTCAATTGCGAACACGTGCTGATCGCGCAGATTTCTACCTGGAATACAGATGCAAATTTCCACAACGATGCGTGAATATTGCACCTGGGTCTAGCACCATGGACCCCAGCACCTGTTCCTTTGTGAGTCTCAGATACGTCTTTGAACCGCACCAACGTTCCTTCCTGACTGCATCCATCCAATCCAAATTTAAATCTGCAGTTGTTCATCACAAACCATACACTGTTATGTTTGAGGTAATCACAGTATTAATATACAGAGTACGGTCGATCAATTATATAGAACCACGCACAATTTTGTGTTGTGTTGTACTGCTACTGTTGACTAAACGAAATACAGTACAGTCTCTATAATCCGGCCGTGCGCCACTCCGGCACGTCCAGTAATCCGGCACTCGGCGTCGGAGGAGGGGTCAGCTGTTTTCATGTTTCTGCATGTCTAGGGTATAGCGCCTCGAAGTAAACAAGTCAGTCGCATTACACCTGCCGTGAATGACTAATAGTGTCTGTGCCTTTTTTTTACCATATCTCCACTAATCCGGCAATTTCGGCAATCCGGCACTACCGATCTCAATATAGGGCCGGATTAGCGAGATCCTACTGTACCTCGAAACACACTTCTATATATATTTATGATTGGACAAGGTCTTATGTCTGGGATTATAATTTTCAATTAAATATAATTTGTTATTTTTCGTTCTTTCGAGTTAAACATCTACAGGGTGTATGTTATTTTGGAATACTCTGTTCAAAAAGAGCCTGACGAATAGCTATAGGCATTTTTGGTGTCACTTCTTTATTTGTATAGTTTGATTTGATCTGTTTGGAGGAGGACATCTGGACACGATAATAGGGTACAGGAACATGGTACCGGTCAGACTAAGTAACCTACTATTCGCAGAGGATATCGTACTCATATCAAAATACTGACAAGAGAAATAGAAAAAATGAAAATGACAATAAATACAGAGAAAACCAAAGTAATGATAGTAAATGGAAAACATAATTACGAGGAATTGAAATGTAATCAATCACAAAACATTAGAAAGAGTTACAACCTATAACTACCTAGGAAGTATTTTAACAGAAGATGGAAAAATAGACGCAGAACTTAATAACAAAGCAAATAAATCAACAAGATTATATTATTCCTTAAATCGAACATTACTAAGCCATAAATACATTGAAATAAATACAAAGATGGAAATATACAATAAAATTACAGTACCAACTATAACTTATGCCAGTGAGAACTGGGTACAGCAGAAAAAGCATGAAACAAAAAAAAATGAAATGGAAATTAAATATTTAAGGAGAATAGCAGGAAAAACGAAATGGGACAAAGTAAGGAACGAAGAAATCAGAAGCATAACTAATCAAGACCCAATAATATCAAATATTAAAAAGAAACAATTGAACTGGTTTGGCCACCTAGTAAGAATGAAGCAAGATAGAATAGCGAGAAATGTAATGGAAATGGGAATATCAAGAAAAAGACAAAGAGGAAGACCCAGGAGGATATGGATAGACCAGATTGAAGAAATTGGAAAGAACAAAGGAAAGTCATTGGGAGAGATGAAGGCATTAGCCAGGGACAGAAAAGAATGGAAAACATGGGTTCAGGAAGAACTCCAATCCGACGCCTGAGAAGGCATAAGGATAAGAGAAAGAAAGAAAGATTTGATCTATTTGACAGCGCTCCTTCCAAATATGGCTTCGAAATATTTCTGTTATAATCTTCCTCTTTTATTTCTTTAGATCTATCCATTCTTCATAGTATCAGTTTGGTAGTATATGCATCTGCTCACCTATTTGACCTACTACCTATCTATTACTTAGGTAAATATCTTTATATTGATGGAAATACATTTGAACGTTATGTACGGAAGTTAATTTTGAGTGAGTTTGTATACCCATTCCAGAACAAAAATACAACCATTCGATATGTGCCAGTGAAAAGTTTTGGTAAAAATCAAGAAATACTAAGTCTTAAATCTTAGACCAAACACTATATAGTTTGTATGTATGTATGTATGTGTGTATTTTGGGGTGACATTCACTGAGACCTAAGAGATCTATTGTGCCCTCTTACTTCTACTTAGTTTCTGAGGAGAGTCTCAGAAATTAGTAGTTCCTTTAGTCCTATTTCCCGGAGGAATTTTAGGATGTCTGCAGGCTTCAACTTAGGCAAATGTTCCTCTTCTATCCAGTAATCCCCTAGGTGCTGTGCTCTAGGATTGTGAAGTGCTGTGCAGTTGGAAAGTATGTGGATGGAGGTTTCTTCTTCCATTCCACAAAATCTGCATTCTTCCTCCTCCACTATTTTGAGCTTTTTCAGGTGTCCATTCAGTCGACAATGTCCCGTTAGGATCCCTGGTAAAACGCTTAGCGCAGTTTTACTTTGACTTATGCATTCTTTTGATCTCAGCAGGCTGTAGTCACCCAGAAGAGTCTTTGATTCTATAAGCCCAACTAGATCTTTCCAATGGTCAGATCTTCTCTTTTTCTCGGCTTTACTTATTTCTTCCAATATTACATTGGGGTTGATTCCGCAAAAGGGTTCAGGCCCCCAGAAAGGTATTTCAGTCCCCCTCTTCGCTAGTTCATCTGCTATTTCATTTCCTTCTATTCCAGTATGTCCTGGAATCCATAGTAAGGTGACTATGTTGTTCTCGCCTAGTTCATTGAGTTTGTCTAGGCATTCCCACACCATTTTGGAACTGATTACACAAGAACCCTGTGCCTTAATGGCTGCTTGTGGACCTCTAGTTGTATGGTTTGCCTTTCTGGGAGTCGTGTAGTTTGCATGTGTTCGAATCTATCTTCAAATTACAAAAAAGAGCTATTCGTTACATTTATGATTTAACAGAGAATGACGCATTGCGAATTCTATTTTAAAAAATACAAAATTCTGTGACAAACTTCCACAATTCATCTGAGAGACCAATTCATAATTACCCTACTAGAAGAAAAAATTTCGATATTTGCCCAACTCGGATCTGGTGAAAAATTATGAGTATTAACTTATGTTTACGTCTATTGTCAACAAAAAAAGAATTTGTATTACCAACGCACATTAATCATGTTCACTTGTTTAGATATAATTATTATAAATGACTATTCTATTTCAGAATGCAGTCTTCAACAATCATTGCTTGCGTATTGGGAACTTTTCTTGTCATCTTATTATCGTCTGTTGCGAAAGCATCGATAATAAGTTGTCCACCTAGTTCTATACAAGAGCAAATGAACCCTGCTCTAAGACAACTCTGTTTCGCAATCGAACAAGCCGTTGAAGACATGCCGAAACAATGTAAGTAGACATTAATTTGATAGTTTTGGCAAATTTTCCATTCTCATTCAAATACCGCATTGGACTTAAACCAACAATATGATATCCAAACCAATGGTTCAATAAAACTCTAAGTCCAAACCACAGAAAATTTAATTAAATTCCCTCAAAGGACACTTATGATGCTACTAGTTTCGGTACAATATTACCATCATCAGGCTACAATATAAAGAAATGGTACACTTAATGCATGAAGATCTTACAAGATTCTGTCAAAATTACTTGAACAAGAGTAATAGATATACAATAAATGTGAAATATAATATTATAATTAATAATACAAAATCGAGAATATTACAATTGTTGATATTAAATTGAAAACTGTTTAATACAAATTAAAAATTTAATGAAAATAGGTAGTCAAATTGGAATAAAATAAAATTTAGTTACCTGTATTAAACATATAATCCAAAGAACAATAGGTTGTTGCCAAAAACGTTAAAAAATGTTTTAATATGTTAATACATATTTATATCAAATAAATTTTAAATTTTATTTGAGTGGTAAGGAAAGAAAAGAAAAGAAAAGAAAATGGAAGAACATTGGAAATTTAAAAAAACTAAATTGAAGGAAATTAAAAATGTTAGCCTAATGAACTATGCCAAAAGGGGGGGTTTAGTGAACATTAATTTTTAAATTTACATTTAAACAGTCCGAAAGGACTATTTAAAAGGTTTTGATATAGGAAAATAGCTATTACAATTTGATTACGACAATGTCTAACTTTAACATTGAAGTTAGATTTTAAAGATTTTAAAATTACAAATATTTTTTGTTTTTTTTCTAATTTTTATGTTAACTACAATGAACAGTTAACAGGATATCCTGGCTGATAATGTTCCACCCATCAAAGTTGAGAAGATCGTTACACATTTCAACCCAATCCAACTCCGTTCTGTATAGCTTAGTCATGACTATTTTATGATCTTGGTTGATCTTATTTGTCAGGCATAAACTGCACTGCGACTCAATTCACCTGAAATGCTCAAGCCAGATTGGAAACATGAATTAGAGTATCAGAAACATCAACCTCTACAATGAAGTAAAATATATGTTTGCCATAAAAGCTATATAGTTTGATTTATATTCTTTACAGAAAATATTAAATAGCCATGTTACTTCGGGGAGATAAAACTTTTGGTAAAATTGGTTGAGTAGATCTTAACCTCTCCTCGTTATACATAATATTAATTTAGATTATTTTTAGAGACGCAATTATCTATGAGACAAACAAAACAGAAATCATCAGGATACAGTGCCTATATTATTAAAAAAAAATGGTACATTTCTTTTTATACGACATTAATAACCTGATCATGCAAACAAATTATTAAAACTCAATGAAATAAAAGTATGTTGGGTAGTATATATTAAGTCGCGTCCACATTATGTCGAATGGTGTCGATCGACAATGTCGATCCAGTGTGGATGGTCGCCCGACATTGTCGATCCATAATGTGGACGCAGTTTTACAATAGTAAAAGTGCGGGGGGAGTGTCGACGATTGCATCAAGCTAACCAAGGTGCTTGAATAATATTCTCGCGTCCGTAATCTTTTTGCGATTATTCCTAAGATATTCATTTAAATTATATGATGTAAAAGAGTAAAATAATGTGCATGAAATGCCATCGCGGACTTTTCTATAGACCTATATAAGATACAGAATTCCGCCATATATTATTTTGTTATACCTCAAATTGTTTAGGCAGTGTTTTCGTTGGAAGCTCCCGAAGCTTCCCGAACCTTCAACAAATATCGTTATATTTTAGCCAATGTATATAAAAACTCAAAAGACTATACACTAAAACCTTCCCTAAGAATCACTTCACCCAATGGTAAAAACAACATGAAAATCGGTATAGAAACAGACAGACGTGGCGGAGGTTTAATAATTTGTCTATAAAACAATAGACAAATGTCGATATGACAAAAATAGTTGAAGAGCTATTTTAATACACCATTTTATCAGTATTATGCTGCAACATGATATTTGATGTTATATTGGTGATTATTTAGTACAAAAATTTAAGAGGAGTGAGGACTGTCTAGGCAGTTACTGTTCACTCTTTATAATTAGTGACGTGGTTTTAAATTTGTGTCTCAATTTCAGATGCTGACAGATTAGAAGACAGGACTACCAACTTAAATTCGAAAAGACAAGATGTTGATCACGTCTTTTTGAGATTCGGAAGACGATTTGGTTTATAAATGAACGCATTCTAAGGTGGATTTGCCCTTCAAAACTTTGTAGAAATATTTTTCTTTCCTATGGGTACATTCTGGCTTCAATAAAGATATTGGTTACATTGGTTTATCTATTTTCCACCCCCTATAGCTCGATATTATTCATTTGTAAAGGTGTATTTATAATGTTATTCAATAAATGATATTGTCTTTATAGATTACGTTGTCTTTATTTTAATTATTATAAATTTATTTTGAGATCTATAAAACATTATTGTGAAAAAATGTTTCCAATGCCAGGCCAATAAATTATTTTACGCTTCTTATTTTAAGATTAGATTTTTTGGAAGTGTAGTGATCATTTTGAAAATAAGATTAGCTCGGAAATTCGTTACAACCGCCAAGGCTATATCAGCAGCCAAAAGTTTGTACAGTAAATACTGATTGAATCGAATAATCAACAAAATTCTATAAGCGGTAGAAGTTTACAACGATTTATAAAAGATTAACCCGGCGCAAAAGTCTGCTGGTTACCTATACACATTCGTAATTTAGTAAACTGTAAAAGTAAATTTTTTTTTTTTAATTTATTTGGGATACAAACAGGACAAACCCATAAAAGTATCCACTAATAGTTACACATAATTTTACAAATTAGGTGAAAAAGAAAATATAAATATTAACATATAACTACATTAAATAAAAGTATACAAAAAAAGAGAACAAGAGTAGGTAATAAAACAAAATTAAATTTGCAAAAAATAGTCTTTCAGTAGTTTTTTAATCAAATCTGCACTGTGGTAAACAATATCCATTTCGACAATACTGGACAATTTATTATAGCTTTTTGTTATTCTGTGAGCAGGAGAATTTAGAAAATAATTGGTGAGTGCCTGATGTATGATAAAGGTGTAATTGTTTCTAGTTGAGTGGCTGGGAATACGAAGTGTTATGAAGTTTGTAAGTTCAAGGCAATCTATATTGTTATTGGGGATTTTATGAATAAACAGTACATCCGCAATTTGCCTACCATGCTCTAGTGAAATTATCTTTAAATTAGAACGAATACGTTGCCTATCCACATCGGGATAAAATTTTCTTTTACAATATGAAATAAACTTGTTCTGGACTGTTTCTAATTTTGAAATATAGACCGAATAACGCGTGTTCCAAATGTATTGTAGTTCAAGTCTGAATTACAACGAGAAAATTGTATATAATTACACTTTGAGACATTTAAAAATAAATTATTTCTCAGACAGTAGTATGTCTAAGTCTTCTTGCAATCGAACTCTGTCGTAAGCACATAAAATTGAGTGATATATTTTCAAATCATCGGCATACATAACAAACTTAGCAAATTGAAAGCAACTAGAGATGTCATTTATATATAAATTAAAAAGTAAAGGACCTAAATGGGACCCCTGAGGTACTCTTGAAGTAGTTACCACAGCCTTAGATTTAAGAGCACCTAAAATTACTTGTTGTGACCTATTTCTGACATATGAGTCGAACCTTCTTAATAAATTACCATGTATACCGACTTCAGAAAGTTTTGAGACAAGGACGGAATGATCTATTTTGTCGAAGGCCTTACTGATATCAGTATACACAGAATCAACGTTATGCCTATCATTTAGACTTTTAAGTATTTATTCAACATATAGGAATAAATTTGTATCTACCCAACGTTTTTTCATGCTGTTCAATGTTAAGTAGGTTTTTTACGTCATGATAAAGAAAATCAAAAATGATACTTTCAAACACCTTACTAAAGATGTTTAATTTAGAAATAGGTCTAAAATGTTCAACTCTATTCTTGCTTCCAGATTTATGAATTGGTGTAATAAATGCTGTTTTCCATGTATCAGGAAAATGACCTGAACTGAGAGATTTATTAAATAGCAAAAATATTGGCTCTATTAGCGATTCCTTACAATTTTTAATAAAATCAGTAGGTAATTTATCTGGCCCAGGACCTTTATTGGGTAAATTTTTTTATCAATAGTTCCACGAGTAATTGTGTAGTTAGAAATATTCAGTGGTGTGTTAGTGTACATATTACCAAAGTTACTAGCATCACTACTTACAAAAACATAAGAGAAATAATCTGAAAATATATCACAAATTTTCTGTAAGTCGGTAGTAGGGCCCTGAGCAGTGAGCAAGTTATTAGGGAAATTATTTTCTTTTCTTTTGCTTTTTACACACCTGGCACAAGGCACATATTCAGAGGAAAGGAAATGCTAAACACCATCTTGACTTGAAAAAAGAGCTTAAGGACCTGAACAGGTCAATAATCGATGCATTTGAATCGAGCTGCCCTTTTCAAGAACAACGAAGCAGTAAGGATGCAGATACCCTCTTTGCTAGTCTATCTGCTATATCATTTCTGCTATAACGAATTTCTTTGAAAAGTTGTACTTTTTCATCATTTCATTTTGTGGCATGTCCCAGGTTATCTGATTACTAGGAAGTGAGAAGGTATTTTTTTAATGATTCCCTCTCTACTTATTCTTAGTTTTCATTGCTCCTGTAATGTAAATAAAGGCTAGTCTTTCATAATTAATATTTTTAATTTTTTTTTGTGAATGCTAGCTATTATATTGCACATAATTTCCTACTTGAACATTTTTTAATTCATTTAAAAATACAGAAATATTGAGATGCGGAGAATGGAATCTTTTATTAAAATGACTATGGAAAGATTCACAGTCTTTGGTGGTCCGTTCTCGGCTTGGATTAGATGAAGCCCACATCTCTGGAGGAAATCCTGCAGATTCAGAAAATATATTGTTCTCTTGAAGAAAATAATACTATCTGTATAATTTTAATTTGAATTGTCGACATGACTTGTAAGGCAATCAAACATTTATATGCATTATCTAACAGTACCTAAGATATTTTAATGGGTTAGTTTGAGTGTATTAGTAACACAATTTTTGAGAATAATGGCAACAATGTATTGAAGTTATTTACTCTGACATTCATTGATTGTCGCATTATCGAATAATTTTTCCAAGAAGTGATATATCTTCATTACTGTTGACCGAAATTCGTTTTGAAGGATGGTTTTTCATTCCTCTCTGACAAGAAATTCACGGACATAGTTTTACTTTTGAACGTGAGAAAATCAAGCCATCTTAATCTTTCGAAAATTGTTTTTATTTTTCAAATACCCACTGCACTATTTATATTTTATACCTATTTCTTATTGTGTTATCAATGCAATAGATCATTACCAAAAATGAAATAAATATATAGGGTGGTTATAAAGTTATGGACTTCAAAAGGACTAAATGGATAAAACACCCTGTATCTTTGTTAATAATAATAATGTTTGACCAATTAACCAAGGCTATTTGGAATCACCAAAGTGTCATCTACTTGCAGTTAACCTATGGTGGTTTAACTATGAAACACCATGTATAAACCTAAAACTCATAAAAAATAAAATACAGTCAAACTTCTCAATTTCTGATAACAGATGATTCATGAGACACTAACATTTTTACTACAAAATGAAAAGTTTGTCATATGCTTGCAAATAATAACTACCAAATATGTGTTATATAATTAGATCATGCTCCTTATTATTCTGAAGTTGCACGAACCAATGATTTTCTGGTCTGTTGATATAATCAAACAGTAACTGATGAAATAGAATATTTTCTTTTTCTATATGCCCTTAAGCCGGAGTTATGAGTATTATCAATAATTGAGCAGCCGAAAATATACGTGCGCGTACTTTCCACATCCTTGATTAGCAGGACCAAATTGAAGTAAATTCAGCAACCGTAAACAATATCTAAGAACAAAATCATCAAGGATTCCATTAAAAACATTTTTTAAGGCAGCAATTTGTCAGTGATACTTTATTTGCAGAGAGATATGTGAAAATAGTTTTGTAAAAGTATTTAAATACAAAATACCAATGCATTGTTACTTCACTATTTAAGTTTACAGTTGCTCCCACAAACATTCCTGATTGTAAAGGCGCTTTCATCTAAAAATTTCCGTAAAACTTAAACAAAGATATTCAATCGAATTGTAACCTAAACATCCTAAGCTGGATGTACACTGCCATAGTGAGACCAATCATCACTTATGGAGCCATTGCGTGGAGTAGTAGAACTAGCATATTGACGACGAGAGAAAACCTCTCCAAAATTCAAAGACTAGCCTGTATATGCATTACAGGAGCAATGAGAAACTAAGTAGAAGTAAGCGGGCACATTAGATCTTTTAGGTCTCAGTGAATGTCACCCCAAAATACATACATCGAATTTAGGAAATCTTGAACAAAAAATTAATCATTGGTTAGTAGTTAGCATCACTGGAATTGATAGCTTTGCAGGAACGCTAATATTAGAAATAACTTATAAAAGGTATTTCGTGTATAAGGCTGCTATTCAGGTAAGCGATCCATGATACGCATAACATAAGCCGTTTGTGTGCCTCCAAACAAGTAGAAAAAATGTTGCAGAATTTTGTGATAATTGTAATGACTGATGGTACTCCTGCTTGTATATGAAGTTACAGTATATTACTCAAGCTATACACTTTCATCTAGCTTCGAATAACTTCGTAGTACAGTGGTAACTGAAATTTGGGTAGTCTGCTGTTATACCTATTACTGTATTAATATTAATCTGTATTTTGGTTCTAGTTTAAAAAATGCAGAATCTACTGATAATCGTTATTTGGGCAACTATACTTTCATGTCTACTATCAATCACCAGGACAGCATCAGTTTTTACGTGTCCATTAAATTCATGGCAAGAGGAACAGTATCCACGGATGGCACAAATTTGTTACGTGATAGAGAGATCGGTGGAAAATGTTGTATTTGACAAAATGTCGGAAGAATATTGCAGAAATTGTAAGTATTATTTATATTGCTCCAATTCCACAGTAGACAATTATTTAATTAGACTCACTCCCATGTTCTTGTCAGCTCACATTCCATTAATTAATGCAGACTTGAAGGTTTCTGTTTATTACGTCAAGTCACAGGAAATGATTTACGTAAGATGATCTAAGCGCTTAGGCTTGTTGAACTAGTTTCTATGGAACTATAATATATCTTGTTAACAAAAATACTTTTCATAAACTACAATCAATTCTGAATCACTACGATTAAAATAATGATGAGCGCAAAAAGGAGATTAATGTAGCTATAGCACTTAGGCCACATGTGACCCATTGTACATCCTCCCGAGGAGTTGTCCTCCTAGGTCATTGTCCAACCTGTCCTTCTCAGGAAGGTGGACAGGTCAATAGGAGACATCTCCTTTATATCGGCAGGTGTAGGCCAAGACTCACCGAACACACACTCTCTTATTGACGATAATTTCAGAAACTCGCATAAGACATTCCTGACATTTCACAGTATAATATATTTTTTTGTCCTTGACCGGTTTCAAGAACATAAGCTCTTATCATCAGAAGGATGACAGTGATGAAATGTCAAAATTTAGAAATGGAAAAATATAATATACAACATTGCGTAAACAGTGAACAGTAAGAGTCAGTCAGCTCTCGCTCTCGAACGTCAAGGGAGTAGGACCGTTGAGGGTGGTAGTGCCTTGGCGGTCTACCGAACACTTGAGTTTGCACATATTGTTATGTAAAACGTGAATGAGTTTTAATTATAATTCATTGTATCTAGTGCCTAATTTTGAACCTAACCTACGCCATGAGAAATTGAGGATTCATAGCAACCCCATCAAATTATTATGCGATTTATTAATAAATATAATTGAAAATGGAAGCTGGAATATTTTCAACAAATAAATAGTTAAAAAATATTTTTTTAAATGGGCTTCCATTTAAATGCTATGAATAAAAAAAACATTTAATAAAGTCAAACCACTCAATTTATTTCTCCTTTTTAGAGTATTCAAATGAGAGCGAATTTAAAAGTTATTTTTTACTAATATTCAATTCTGTTAGGGCATAGGTTCATAAAAGTTAAGATACCCCGGTCCGGCCCGTTTAGCCAGATAGTAGTACACCATTTTCTTAAAGGGTTCGTATTCTCTCAGAACACTCTTTCATTTGATACCTATATTAGGAAAGTACCTACTCAAAAATATCTATTCTGCCATCTTGGCCCGTCTGCAATATTGCATTTATACAATATATTAATTTGTTTATATTAATAATTATTGACCTATAGATATATTAGTCAAGGCAAATAAATTATGATGACTATACGTGGTGCTGCATGCATTTGGATAAATAGATTACATTACGCTCACCTCTCCTGTTTTTTTTTAAATTATAGGTCACCAGGAACCAGTGAAGAGAATTTCAAGAACTGACGTTGACCACGCAATTTTAAGGTTTGGGAGACGAATGAAAGAATAATTCATAAATGATAATGACCTAGCACCTTAATGTTTTTTGTAAAAATTGCAATCTCTTCTATCAATATATACATGTTTCATAAAGTTTGTATCTTTTCATTTAAACGAATTAATATCATATAAATGTTACAAAATTCTTACTACCTCAATCTTATCTTATCAATACCTCTCTTTATATCATTCCCTTCATGAAACTTCATTTTAAACATTTAAACTATTCGATGTTTATTTGCAAACACTTGTCGATAGCGTAAATTTCTGTCTGGAATGCGAAAGCAATCTTCCTCAGCGATGTGTGGATATTGCACCTTGGTCTAGCATCGAGGACTCCAGCTCCTGTTCCTATGTCAGTCATTAGTGCAATTTTCCTCTTATTGGATATGTCATGAAGGTGTGAATTCCAGGTAAGTTTTGCATCCAGATTTATAGCCAGATACTTGACCTCCTGGCTTAGTCAACGCTTAGACACAGCAGCAAGTTAGTTATTCTCTCTTCATATTTTCACTGGAGACAATGGTAATTTTTCACTATTTCCGTGTGTTACTGTGCATCCAGTTATCGAGTGGCTTCCACTAAATACTCAATTTCATTGTTGACTGGGCTAGTACTCGTATATAGTGGCATATGTTATTGATTAATGACAGTTTCACTTGCATTATTCCACTATTAACTGAAAAATTATGACTTTAACAACGAAAGCACTGCACTAGAGCTAATATCTTTTTCTTCTTTCCATGGACGAAGTTTCAACAAAAGAAATGTCGCTAAGAGAAGCAGCTTCTGCTAATTCAAAAAGTGGAGGGCAAGGCTATACCCGTTGTAACTGCAAAAGGAAGTGTTCCACGACTTAATGCAGCTGTAAAAGCAAGGAACTTTTGTGCAATTCGAAAAGCCACGGTAGTTTAAGTTGTTGCAGTAAATAAAATATTAGTCTTATTTTTTATATTTCATTATATATTTTTATGTTCTACTGTTTGTTTTGAGTTCAACAAAGTCCTTTTCCCATATTATTTTAATAAATAAAGAGCTATGGATTTTTTTGTTTTTATTTCAAAAATAAAAATTCTTGTCGACAATCGCCGGTGTAAGTAATAATAATGAAATTTCAATAATATTTCGGACATACGTCAAGCAACGTTGAGAATGTTGACATTCACCAGATTTCGGTCTTTCACGGTAACATATACATATAATATAATGCCCTTGGCATCAAGTGATAAATGCTTTTTTCGAGCTTCAATGTATCTACGTTTGTTTTAAATTGATTTAGATCCTATGTGAGATAAAACGATATTCCTAATGATTATATAAATTGATAAAAATGATTGCTCTGAGAAATATGTAGGTATATATTTTGTTTTCGAATTTCAATTACCCACAAATGAACCTTTTTATAGCATAAGAAAAATAAAACAATATCTCTAGGCACATAAAATTAATTATTATTGCGGTCATGTAACAGTTATCGATTAATTAAAGAAATGTAACTTAGTAATGGACTCTTTGCAATTATACGTAATAAAATTATTTTTAGTCTCAAAGTAAAGAAACAGAAAGTTCATTCAGTTATGATGTGCATCCCTTTATTTTTCATTTTTTTTTCAGAGCATTTCGAATCCTTCTACGTTAATATGGTATTTATCTTTACCTAGTGATGAGCGAGACTGGTCTTGGTCTTGCGATCTTGGTCTTGGTCTTGCAGAAAATGCAAGACCAAGACTAGCTTCAGGCTGCAAGACCAAGACCAAGACCGAGCAGTGCAAGACTTATGCAAGACCAAGACTTAGAATTGCAAGACTTATGCAAGACCAAGACTAAGCCTGCAAGAGTCTTGCGGTCTTGCGTTTTTTAAACATTTTAACCGAAAAATAAAAATGAGCAGATCATTTTAAACCCTCCCCCTCCCCAACATATACTGACCACAACTGCTTGTTTTAACGAAGTATTTTTTTCATATTCAGGGTGTTCCCGCTCAACTGGTCAAAATTTATAGGGTATATTAATAAAACCTACATATACATATAGGTACTTTTGGTGGAATATTTTTATATTTTATTCTGTTTTTCTTATTCTTCAGCTGTATACAGTTTTTTTCAACTGTCATGAAAACTTAGTATTTAGTTGTTGTTAAATATATCCATCTAAAATATTGATCTATGCTCTATTAATGTATCCTACCATATCCTATAACTTAAAAAAAACTTTTAATCACCAACACTAAAAATAATTTTGGTTTATTTCAAATCCCAGCTAATAGGCCTGCAAAGAAAGAATAATTTTTTATAGAGAGACTTAAAATTCAGTGACTTTAATATACATAAATTTTTTCAAACTTATAAATAAGATTATAAATTGTTATATTTTTACGTCTTTACATCATTGATACATTATAAAACTATATTCTGAAAAAATTGTCAAAATGAATAAAAAAAATTTTATACTTGATTTATCGCTACAATTAAATATAAAAAAAACAAAATTTTTATAATGAGAAAGACTGTCCCTTTCTTCACTTTTAATGATTTGAGAAACTATTTTTTCTTATTCATTTTTTTGTAAAAATGGACTCCAGAAAAAATCTTCAAAAAAAGTGCAAGACTTGCAAGAGTCTTGGTGCAAGACCAAGACCAAGACCAAGACCGCTTATTTGACTGCAAGACCAAGACCAAGACCTTGTATGCAAGAACAAGACCAAGACCAAGACTAACCGGGTCTTGGTCCTGGTCTTGCATTTGCCCATCACTATCTTTACCATTACACTTTTATTTTAATATTTAAAATATATGGAGCAGAGTTGATAACACTTGTATCACAAAATACACAAGCGTACAAGAAGCGAAGCTGCCTATCTTTTTATGCTTATGCTTATGCTTGTTGCTTGTAGGCAACAGACCTCCGCCTACGTCGTCGGTCTGTTTCCAAGCAACAAGCTTTCGAAATCTGTCATAAAATTTTTTCGAACGATCAATGTCCTTGAGTTATTACTACTGATAACAAATTCTATCAAGTTTCACTCCTTACCACGTAGAATCTCTCCATAATTATCAAATAACTTAAATTATGTTATATTTTCGTTGCAGAATTGGTTAGGTAGGTAATTACTGGTTTTATTGGAAAATTATAAAAATTTATGACTATTTAAATTCGTAGACAATAATAGTTAAATCGCTATAATTATCGTACTATTTATCCCCCATCATACTTTATTACAAACTATTGTATTTTTGTTATAATTTTTTTTTCTTATGCTAAATTGATACCTATATTGACATTGGGAAAACAAAAATTGCGGTTTTTATTTGAGGATATCCACTTCCTATCTATATCTAATAAATAATTTATATTACTATGTATTTATGTGTATATCCCAAACTGTTAGTTTTATCAAATATTTCCGTTCAAGTAACGTCTAGCGCCATCTTCGTCTGGTGTTCTTAAGCTAAATATCAAAAATAATGGAAACTGTGCGAGTGAGAGCTTCTTTCATGGTGTTATTTTAATTGCCTATCTAGTAGAGCTGTAAATTCACAAGTGTACTCTCTAAGATATTTCGTTTTAACTTAACACCAACGTGACTGATGTAAGAGAAAAACCCACAGCAGGTACCATGAAATACTTCAACCTAGTGTAACTCCTATGTTGTCAGCAGTGACTACTGTTTTAACTGCCATCTGAAATTTGGCCGCAGAAACTATAAAATTCAGCGGGAATTTTAAATATCAAGTTGATGGAGAATTTTATCTTTTTAAAAAATAAATCGAATGTTTACCTAAAGAGCACAAAATTCAGCTGCTTATAAAAATATATAAATTATAACTGATAATATTTCGCCAAATCTTGCATCAGAGCTGAACATAAGAGAACATTGGGCAAACTCTTGTTGATGCAAGATTTGGTGATATACTATCAGTTATAATTTATGTTTTCATGAAAGCTGCATTTTGTGTTCTTTTGGTAAAAAGTCAATTTATTCCTAAAAAACTTGTGCAGCAGAGTAAGAGTTAAAGCAACATAATGCAACATTTTTGCAGAAGGTGAAGTTTGCAATATATAATTTGTGTGTCTAGGAAAAAGTATATGGTGAACGACGAATACTTTAAATAAAAAGACTTTGGCCTTAAATATTTATTTAGTGATAATAACAAAATTTTTAACAAACTTACCTATACATAACACACAACATACTATAGACCTAACTAGATTATTTCCCAATATTCCGCTATTTTCATTCCTAAAATATAAGTATTCTGTGTTATTTTTTTATCCATGTGGTCTAGCATCTACTTCTAAACAATTCAACAAGGAGGGTTACGTATGAAGTACCTATACTCATTTCTATAGTGTTTTTCCTTTGGAAGCGTTTTTTTAGAACAAAATTTGATATACAGTTGGCAGAAGCAAACGTGAGCCCTGGTGGCCGTATTCATGTCGCTGTGGTTGTATTTTTGTAGTAACAATTCGATATTTTGAATCGATAGACAAATATCGATACCATAAATGTCAAATTACCCGAACTTACTATTTAAATTATCATAATTTGTCAAAATTACCAAAAGGACACATTCTTTATCTAAATAAAGTCTTCGACCCCAGTCAATATGGAAAATCCCCAAAAACAATAGCCATTTTATATATCCCTTCTACAAAATATTCGAAAAACTATTGGATCCAAATTAGTGAAATTGTTTAAAAATCGGATAATCATCTTAGCATTGACAACACTGATACAGAATGAATAAAATGATGTATGTTGATGAAATCACTCGGTCATATTATTTCGATTATATTCAACAATTACTAATGGACAATCGTTAACATTGGCTCTTGATTGGCTGCTTGCGATGACCTTATTTTAGTTCGCATATTTTCCGGGGTTCATGTTTGGTTCTGACAACTGTAGCTGCTTTCATTATTGGATCAACAAATGTTGAATCCTTGTTAGTATTCATGAATTTTGGAAATTCCATATCATCTCTTGAAATAGTATTAGGTTACTTTTTTACACCATAAAAGGAGAATCCTAATTATTAATTAACCTATAAACTTGCACCTGATATTAAATTTAGGTACCTAATTACCTGGAATGAATAAAGTGAGAACAGCTTTTTTTTTCAGCCTCTTTTTCCTGGTACTTTACAGTCATCACTAAAGTGTCTAACACAAACACGGGAATTTTATTTTTTGTATCTCGAATAACAAATTATATGGACACGGAATAAGTTTCTGTATTATTGAAACCTTGAAAAACTGGAATTAAAAATTTCTCTTCTAGATTCTAGATCCATTGAGGTGTAATTTTTGCGAAATGCAATAATTATTCACTACCGACTCTCATGCTGGTTATTTGAGCCATATTTTCCATAATCTTCATTACGCCCGATCAAAAAATAATCTACCAACCAATCGTGGATGCATACAGTTATACCAATCGAATTATGGCGAAATAGCACAATTAGGTAACGTTGAACCCTTGCATGAAATATTGTATTTCTCTCATCGAGTTTCCGAAATCATTTGAGGGTAAATTCAACTATCTTTCTGGATTATGAATTCATAAATTTGATATATTTATAATACAATTTGCGATACATAGAAACAAATGAAGACGATATATCTTTTTGTTGGGAAAAACTTTGAACATTAATAATTGTGCTCCTCTGTCTACATATGTATTACAAAAATGGTTTTTGTATGGCTTCTAATTCATACTAGAGAGAGAGAGAGAGCGATATGAATAATTCGCACTAGCTGTGAACTATATATCAGCTAACTATCTAGAGCAGGGGTTCCCAACCTTTTTTTGTCTACTGCCCACTTTTAGAATAAATTATTTTTTAACGCCCCCCTTTTTAAACATACTTAAAAACCGCCAAGTACTTATAACTGATTGTTGAAACGCAACTTTATAGTATTCGGACAGAGTATCTTTTATTGAAAATAAAACAAACATAATCAATTCTTATATAAAAACTAATGTGAAGGTTGAATCTGATGCTGTTCAATAAGTTTGTTGATATCAGGTTCCAATTTACTCAAAAACAGCCGCAAGTCGCCACGTTTGGTAACACGCACTCTTTTTAGTAAGCAGCGTTGCCTCAGCACTAAATCCACGTTCACACAAATATGACGATGGGAATGCTATCAAAAATCGTTCAACAATTGACCACAATCCAGGGTACAATTGCGAGATCTCTATCACAGAGTCAAACAGGTTGTAAAATCGAATCAGACAATTGCCTCTTGACAACCAACGAACTTCAGTATGAAGCAACAAACGGTTGAAATCCTCGTCATTAGTAACACAAAGCTGATGAAATAATCTATGATTCAAAGAGCTGCTACGGATTTTATTGACTGCTTTGATGACATATTGCAGTGATTGAAATAGTCGTTCACTTAAGTTTCTAGCAACCAAATGTTGTCTATGAATAACGCAATGTATAGCAAGGACATCTGGAATTTTATTTTTTAAGTACGCTATGAAGCCTTTATGGCGCACTGTCATAGCCGGAGCGCCATCTGTAGCAACTGATATAATATTTTCCAAAGGAATCTCTTTCTTTTCACAAAACTTTTCCAATATATTGAATATGGTTTCGCCTTTTGTATCTGTCTCCAAATTTCTGGCAAACAATAGTTCTTCACGTATTTTCTCATCTTAAATAAACCTTACGTAAGATAGCAACAACGCTTCATTAGTTGGTAAAGTGGACTCATCGAGCTGAATTGAGAATTGACTAGTCCTCAGATGATTGCACAATGATTCTTCAATGTTTTCAGCCATTTCATCAATTCGTCTTTGCACAGAATTATTACTCAAAGGAATTTTTCGGATAATATCTGCGGCAGGTTTATGAAGCACAGTAGTTATTACTTCCTTTATTGCTGGCAAAATTAACTCTTCTCTGATGTTGTGAGGTTTGCCTTTTTGAGCAATTAACAAAGAGATATTGTACGAAGCTCGAAGTCCGTCGTCATCTTGCTTAGCAGCCGCCGAAAATAGTTTTGATACACTTGGCTGAGTATTAAGCTTCTTCTCTAGGTCTTGAAAATATACTACATTCTTGTCTTTCTTATCTGGATGCATTTTATTCAAATGATCTTGCAGTCTTGAAGGCTTCATTGCACCGTTCGAAAATGTTTTTAGACATAGAAGACAGAAAGGCGACGACGGGTTTTTGGGATTTTCAATAAATCCGAATTTAATATATTCCGCAGAGTATTGCCGTCTCTTCTTTTTTACTTCCGACATTGTTTTGTTTTGAGAAATACGTAAGTGTTGAAATCAAGTACTGCTTATCTATTATGCGCGAAACCGCAAATGAAAATAAAATAAATTTACGTCGTTTATATAGGATTGCATAAGCAGCATGCACCAACAGGAATAAGAAAAACGTGGATAAACTCGTTTATCCCATTCGACGCCCAATCGTACTCGACAAGCAAAAACAAGTATTATAGAACCAGCCGATTGATACAGGAATGTACAAATCGGATTATTTAACAAAAACTTGTTAAAACATGATTGCCCGCGGTCTATTATATCGAACCGAGTTTGAGATATATCTTAATTAATATTAGTTGATGTTCACAAGATGTAGTCGAGAGTCGAGAGCTCAGTCGGTGTCTAAGAGTCTTCCTAGCTAGGTAGATGAAATTATAAATCGACCACAAAGCCCTACACAACGCCCCCTTTTTTTTCTGGGTCTCTTACCGCCCCCCTTTAGGCCTGCAGCGCCCACAAGGGGGCGCTATCGCCCACGTTTGGAAAGACTGATCTAGAGTAAAGCTAACATTATTATCTCAATTCAAAATTTTCTCGAAAAACTTTGATAATAAAGTCGTCGACGACTTCATGTAGGTACTTACTGATATAGTTCAATTTTTTTGTGGTATGTTCTAAAACATACTTTTGTCAATAAATATGCTTGCGAGAAAATTTTTTGTATCAAACTAACGCTTCACACTAGCCCACGTAATAACCTCATCGATGTATTCAATAAAACATGATACCTGATTATAAAACAATTTTATTCAAGTATAACTATTAGGTTCAACAACTAATTTCCCATCCTCAGCACCAACACAAGGGAATTTAACGAGAGTAAGGAAAATCGCATATAATTTAGTACAAACTTGTCTTCGTTGCAGATCAACGTGATTTACTGCCAAGCATAAACCTACTATTGGAGGAGAACAAATTGCGGCAATGCTGGGATCTATAAAATTATTTATAGTTAGTACTTCACATTCATAAATTTGATAAGACTAATGCTTTTTTATAATTTAGAATAGGTAAATAATATTCAAACTCCAGTTCGTCTGTTTTCCTCAACAACCACTGCTATTACATAGAAAGTGTGACAAGTCATTGCCATTAATTCAAAGTAAGTCTTCCATTTCCAATAAAATTATGAGCCAAAAAGCATCTGGAGAATTAGAATTAATAGAGATGCAAGAAGATCCAACTCTACAATTAAAATATAAGTCGACATCGATTACTGAATTCTGGAAATTTGTACCAGAATCGAAGTATTCTGAATTGAAAAACCTGCTTGTAGAATAGCGACATCTTCATCTCCAACTGAAAACCAAAATTCGAATTGTCACAACTCTTGCACTTCTCTTACTGGAAGACATGTAAAGATTGTGATTTTGGTGTCTTCTTCAGTCCGTGATTAAGCTCTTAGAGCAGAACATATACCTTGTACTGATGGGGCGCCCGGGAAGTAGTTGCGGCTTCTTAGTTGAACGGTCACTGTCTTAAGAAATGTTTTTCAAAACTTATAATTATTATTCTGCAATATCTATTGGTAACACTTTATTAAATACGACAATATTACAGGAAACTTTAATAATACTTCAAGCAAATATCTCTTTAACCATCAGAAAAGTTAAGGACTGGGTTGAACTAGACGTTACATATATACCAGGGATGTCCTAAAATAAGGTTGTCGCACCAGAAGTAATCTATGACATTCATCATGCAATGATATTGGACCATCGAAGAAGGAAGCTGCGTGAGTTGGCCAATACTATGGGCATATCAAATAAGCGGGCACATCACACTCAATTCAGATATTTAGACATGGAAGAGGGATTGCTCACAGTCAACGATGAATACAACCGTGTGACCACTTCAAATGGGTGTTTGGTGATGTTCCGAACGAGTTTTTGTACAGATTAGTTTCCGCAAGCAGAACATGAATCCATAATCCATAACAGCACACCAGAACAATCGAGCGTTTATCCGGCTAGATCGTGGAGAATACTTTGAAAAACAACAGTGGTTAATAGTTTTGTACTCGTTTTTTTCTAGCTCTATATAAAAAATATAAAAGACAACCCTCGTATTGAGCTATTTATCCTAGTAGGCTTAGCTCATAATTATTAATATTAATCTTTGGCTTTCCACTTTTGGAATGTCTTTTGAAGTAAACTTTATTAATAAAAACCTGACGGCTTATAGAATATAAAGCAGTTGTAATAAGGATACTAATTACTATGTTATACCTAACTGTCTCGTAAGGATGCTGGTGCCATCCATTGAAATTGATGCTCGGAATGTAACTTCATTTGGAATAAGCGTAAATTTTGCACACACTGAAAATAAGGATACATTAATATTAATTTAATTTATCAAGAATATTTTTTTATGTTGAAATCAACTGAACAACTGTAATGTTACGAAATAAATAGTTATCATTTAGCGAACAGTTTTTGTAGTAGTGAAAATAGACATGGAGGGAGTGCTGTTTACTGTGAACAAATGATCAAATATGAACCACTAAATTATGTAAATAAAATATCGGTTGCTGGAGATTTTGAGTGCTCTGCACAATATCTGATGTGACAACTATTATTATTTCTTTATATAGGCCAAGTGGTGGAGAACTGAATATATTTTTTGACAAATTTGAGTTATTGTTAAATAAAATTATCGTAGACAATAAACTAATATTTGTTGCAGGGGATTTCAATATAGAGTTGAAAGATGAAAATACAATAAAATCTAAGCTATTAGCATTAACCGAATCATTTAGTCTTTGTCACGTAATTAATGAGTACAGATGGATACGTGGCGAAACTAGAAGCTGCATAGATAATATATTCACAAATTTTGAAGGCAATTATAAGTCGGAAGCAATAGATATTCACACATCAGATCATTGTGCACAGACAATAACATTTAAAAGTATAGTAGTAAACCCAGTTAATCATGTTCATAAGAGATTTTTCAGTGATGAAAATATTAATAATTGTGGATGAACAATGGATTGTGTCCATTAATTATTTCAGCAATTTGTTTAATGAATGTTTCCCCCTGAAATATGTTAAATAATTAAAAAAACAATTATATTAAGAGTGATGAAATAAGAGAAATTGAAAATAAATTAGATATATTATAAATACTATATAAGCATAATCCTGCTCTTAGAGATGAATACATAGAACTGAAAAATAAATATGAAAATCTGTTAGTAAATATAAAAAGAAAATAATATTATGAACATAAAATAAATAATTCAGATAATAAAAACAAATGTATGTGTAGTATATGTTATGAAATTACGGGACAAGGGGAAAACAATACTTGTTTGAAAGGAAATTCAGGAAAAATTGCTTATGACTACAATACATATTTGATGTCGGTAGATCCTGACTCAATTTCCAAAATGGAGTATGTGCCACTCACGTTTTTACCAGATAATTTAGAGTTCATGTATATTCTGTTCAAACAATTTAGTTGAAATAGCAAGTAAATTAAAAAACAAATATACTTCGGGTGAAGATGAAATTCCCTCTGTTGTGAATGAAAAAATGATACATGTAATTAGTGATACTTTAGCATATTTGATTAACAATTCTATTAAATTTGGAGTATTCCCGTCTCAACTAAAATTAGCTCTAATTGAACCAGTATACAAAAAAGTAGATCCTGAATCATTGAAAACTAGACCAATAAGTTTCTCACCAAGTTTCTCGGAGTTATTTGAGGCAGCTATATGCAATAACATAATGGCGTTTTTCCAAAAATGCAATTTATTTAGCTCAAGTCAACATGGTTACCTTAGCAAAATATTTTCACAAACTGCGATATTCCAATTTACACAAAGCATTATCAATTTAATGGGAGAAAAATATTTGGCACTGGGTATGTTTCTTGATCTGTCAAAGGCTTATGACTGTCTTGACCAGAAATTCTTACTATTAGTTAGAGAGTTAGAGCATTATGGAATAAATAAAAAACCCAATGTAGTTGAGTTAAATACCAATGTGTCTTTTCAATTGACTGATAATACGAAATTCTTAGGAGTATTCATAGATACAATTTTAAAATGGTCACAGCATATAGAAATGACTTCGAAGAAATTTAGCAGCATAATCTATGTGCTAAAAACTGTCACTAAATATTTACATAAGGAAGCATTCAAGACTCTCTATTGCCAATTTTGAGTCGGTCTTAGGGTATGGAATAATTTTTTGGGGCAACAATAGTAACGCTGAAAAATTATTTGTTATACAGAAAAGAGCAATTAGAATACTACATGATAATATGGCAATGAAATTATTTAATAAATTACCGCGACATATCAAAAGCTCACGATCGCTCACTATATTTAAAAAACAAGTAAAAGAGGAACCTTATAATATAAATAATTACTAAAATCATCATGTATCCTGAAACATTGTAGGTGTGACGTCATTTCGTTATGTGTAGTCAGTTATATTTTATATCTGTAAACATATTTTGGAATAAAGATTATTATTATTATTATTATTATATCAATTTATTGAAAATTTTGCAAATTTTTGGTTATTATTCCCATTTCCACTACAAGACGTTTATAATCTGATCTCATTCCATTTTTTATACTATGGAATTGCAGAGGAACAAATAAATTGTATTCATTGTCTCATCAAGAGAAATAGTGAAACCATTCTCGACCCTAGAACCCATGTATGTATTTTCAATAGCTGGATCAAGGTTTCCAATAAATAAACCAACAAGCGTAATTGCTTAAACAGATTGGGAAACAAAGAATAGGAATATTTTTCAAAGTATAGACAAGTTTATTCCAACAACTATCCGAATTTGGCTCACAAGCTGCAAAAAATGTTTTGGGATTTTTCTAAACGTCCTCATTTGCTATTCACTGACATAAAGTGCCCATGAAATTCTAGTGTTGTTTTGAAAAAGTGTTAATTGTGTTTGCCTTTCTGTTTGTTGTGTAAACGGTATGTAAAAGAAGGGGCAGAAAGTGGTCATTTGAAATGGAATGTTTTGGAAACGAACTCAGCGAGAATATTAGAGTTATTGACTTCGTCGAAAAAATGAAAAGATTGTCCATTTCAAATGAAGATGTTATAATTTATGGCAGAGTGAAGAATACATTTATTTATAGACGTGGAAAATTAGAAATCATTTGAACACTTGGAAACTACAACCAGTAGGGGCTAGTACAAATTATAGTTATATTTTCTTATCAATAAAACTTCATGGCGAAAAGTAGGGTCACCACAAATATGGCTTTGGTAAATATACCAAGGAAGAAAGGGTGCAACTCTTACCAGAAACTCATTTTCCCTGGAGTAGCCCAAATAGGGAAGATAATCCTCTCGAAGGTCAGAACAGATTTTCGAGAGAAAGACCACAATGGCGAAGAAAATTTGAAGTGATGATAGAAATGAGCTATGAACGCCTTTTCACCTTTCAAGGAACTAGGAGAAGATGTGATCTTCCCAGCATTGCTCCAGCAATTTGGGCTTAGAGAAAAAAACATCAGAAGATACCATGACATTGCCATCTTCTGTGCATAGCTTTTGACACTGTGATCTATCGGCTGCTTTTACAATGCTTGGAAGGTAACGGTATCAAAGGTAGATACTTAAAAATAAAAAAGTTTGAATTTCATTTAAAAATTATCTTGATTCTAAACTCTTATTAATACCTTTTGTATCGTTTATCAATATTGAATTGGGTACAATCTCCTCTGGCGTGAATTTCCGCTGGAAAGATAATAAGTTTTTTTTCAAGCTTTGGGAGTGTTTAATTCCTAGCCTGTATACTCCTATCCTAGTTTCGATTATTGCTTTTGAGCAATGGCATTTTTTTCAAGTCTAGTAGTGGTATTTGGACCCCATTCCTTCTTATTGCTTAATTCACTATCGAATTTCTTTGAAAAGTTATACTTTTAATTCCAAGCAGCGAGGAGGTGGTTTTTCCCGATGTATTTTCCAAACATATTTTCATACCTAGATGTGAGGCTGTCTAAGAATATATTTTTTTTATATAATATCAATTAATTGATCAGAAATTTGCAAATAAGTTTGAATTTATATGATTTTATATTAAGTTACTATTTTAAGTTTAAGATATATTTTTTTATATGAGTACTACATTTATTTCGCTTATCTCATGATTATAGTCATCTCTATGTTACAATATATTCGAAATTAATATATATATATATATATAATAAATTTTTTTTGTACTTTTTGTGATTATGAATAAAACTTCTATTATTATATTATTATTATTATCATAAACAAAATAATATAATATGAATGTAAAAATTTTTTCAATATTATATATAATTCTTTGACAGGATAACAAACGTTTCTTTTGCTATTATACTGAACAATAAGGACATTTGAATTCACAACCTATCCTAACCTGATCAGTTATCCGTTCTCGTACATCTCATTTCACACATATTGACTACATCTTATTAGCGAAAGCTTGTTGCCCGGTTGGTTCGGACATTTCAGAAATACCCAATCTGAAGGGGCAAATCCGCAGATGCCTGTAACTGGGTTAGTAGCATACAGGGTCTGACTGCCGGTTGCAGAGGCATACTACTACCGCTTTCCGAGATTAAGTGCTTTTTGACGGTAAATAGCCTTGTCATAGAAATTTTTTGTACACTGGAAAATGAGAATGTATTTTGGAGGGCTTGAAAATAAGGTGATGAAAAAGGAAAATTTGATTTCACGTTTTTATTGTTTATTAATACTTTTTTGAGCAATACCTCCCTATGTGGCTCACATATTTAATTACGTGTTGTATGAAAGGTGGCTTTTTTTTCAATCTTAGTTTTTTACACAATCCATTACTCAGCAGTTGGGAAACTTGACTAGGAGTTCTTGGGATCTTTTGATTCGTCTCATTCTCATAGTTCTAGCATGAACTAACCTAATCACTTGATGTGCTCAATTTGGTAGGTGGATATTTACTTTGAGAGATTTTACATGGAAAGCAGTTATTTTTAAAAGATATTTTCTGATTTAGTAAGAGAATGCCATGTAAGTAGGTTTTGTGTCAATAAAGAGTTTAAACTTTTCATTCTTGAATAATTTTTTGTGTGTGCTTAGAGCAGAATATTCTCTTAGGAAATTATTGATAGGTGGCACAAGTTTTATGCCCTAATGTTGAATAAGCTTTTAATAGAGTAGCCCATATTTATCGAGATGTTAACTATGGTTGATTACTTCGAACATTACATGTCAATGGAGCCTCATTATTTTTTATTTGTTTATATATTCATATTGGTCGAGGTATATATTATAGATCTTATAATATAATTGAAACATGATTAATTGGAGTTACAATTTTCTTTTTAACAATAGCAACTGCCTTCTTAGGTTATGTATTACCCTGAGGACAAATATCTTTTTGAGGTGCTACTGTTATTACCAATTTAATATCTGCTATTCCTTTATTTTACCTTTTATTATTTTCGCATTTAAAAACTACTTGTTACACTCGTAAATTAGTGCCAGAGAAGAAATTTGAGAACATAACATTTCCAAATTTACTCCATAGAGGTTCATCTAACAAGGTTATATGAAAAAAGCAACTGATTTGAAATGTACGTTTAACTAATAAAGAGCAAGAACATAACCACAACAAACATTGAACACACAATTGAATAAATCACGAATGAAACAATTACGAGAAACCAAAATAAATCTCAACAACCAATGACTGCAAAATCTGCAATAATGAAAATAAAACATCAGAAAACATCACAAGATGCTCAAAATGGAATATATATAAGAATTTGAAATGACATAAAAGTAAAAAAGGTTATGAAGAATTTATATTAAGTATTATTACATATCACTTCACTTTCAGATGCATTTGGGCTCAGTACATCCTGCTATTCATGCCAGAAAGCATGATCAATATCTAGTATTCGAAAGATTTCCAGACTTGTACCAAGGGATAAATACATCACAGGATACATGTCAATGAATTATATTCTAGGATGATGAAAGGAAAATTCATGAGCAATCAACGATAGCAAACGACGACAACGTCTTTGAATTTTCGAGATTATTAATATAATTTCTTGATAGGTATAGAGAAATTTCAATTTTAACGATTCATCAAAGTAGAAAAAGTCTTTGCAAAAATATTCATGGGACATTTTTATCAATATTCTCTGATTAAAGCCGTGTGATTAATTTGATGTTAAAAACCTGCCAATAACAGGAGATTTGACATAACACAGTTTTAATAATTAAAAACCTACATGGGGAAACTGAAAAAAGCAGCTATCAACATTTTTTTTTCTGTGGGTTTGACTATTCCCGAAATATTTTAATTTGTAGCATGGTGAATTGAGTAAAGGTAGTGAAGCTGCCCCGGTCCGAGCGTCGGCCAAGCCCTGTGAATTTTCAGTTCAGTCATGATACGGTCAAGTCCATAGAGAAATAATAGGAGACGTTTTAAAACATATAAAAGGAGCTTAAACAAAGTTTGTGCGCAGTCTGTAGCACATGACACTTCAACAGCAACTAACTGAACTAACAAAACTCGCCCTGCCACCCACTACGAAACTTGTCATTATTTGAATTTGCCATTTTAAAATTTATTTATTTTTATTTGATCATTTTCTTGGGTTTTTTGTGAAGTACTTATCTATTTTCATCATTGGTATTATTATCACAGGATTTATTATAGGTAAGTTGAAAAGGTAGCTTTTTTATTTTATACGTTTGAGGTTAGGTTTTCATGGAATAATAGAAATATTTTTAATTTTGTTTTTTTTTTGCAGACAAGATTGGATATTTCCCACAAGTTCATGACCCGAAATATTATGTAGCTACTAAAACTATATATATTAATGTGATTTAGGAGGTAGTTGTATGTTTATGTTATGGGAAAAATGTTTCAATTGATATTTTGAACATTGTATTTGTGTGCTTATTATGATTATGTAAGATTTTAAATTAATAATATTTTTTTTCTCTTATTTTTTTCTCTTATTTATGAAGTACCACCACATTATCAACGCAATATCTGGCAGTACCACGATGCAATATTTCCCAATCAGTGGATAGGGAGGCATGGATCAATAGAATCATTAGATTTTTTTTATGGAAATGTGTGTAGTGCATTCTGTACAAAAGTAAGCCTTTTGATTTAAATGACTTGAAAAGACGAATAACTTGCGATTAGGTCCATCACGCCTGATATGTTAAATGTTAGAAGATAGTTTTATTTGAGATTCAGATAATGCCAAGACGTTCGCGATGAACATTTAGAACAACTACTTCATTGACATTCTCAGTTATTTTTTGTGTTTTACATTTTATTACATTTTGCATCACATTTTAGTTTTTGATTGTATTCTAGCGTAAATTGGGTAACCACATGATTTTATATTATTCTATTATAATTGTTGCAATAGAATTGGAAACGGTAACATTTTTGGATGAAGAATTAAAAGACCTTTCAAACGAAATATTACAATACTATTCATCCCATTTATAAATTGGAGGATCAAAAATTCGTATCTCTTTATTTGACTTTTGACATGTATTTTCATGAAAGGGACGCTTTCATGCTTATGTGGTGTGGATAGTTTCCATTGAAATACTCTGTATATACAACGAATTTAGAACCTAGTTAGTTAAAACTATGTCTTTATATGCCATATGGATACCTATTAAAATGTCTTCTTATTTTATTCAGAAATAAAAAAACTACATTCCTAATTATTTTAATAAAAGCGCACAAGAGCGAATTTCAACTTTGAACTGAAAGAAATGTAGTGGTTTTGAGGTTTCTCCTTTGCGCAGCTACAGGCGACAGGATTTAACTCTAAAACGGATAGACGCCACCATGTACTGAATTGTTTTCGAAATTAATTTTGGTTTTGGCCTTTCCAAGTTCATATATCATAAACTCTACTTAAACTTATACATTCACAATTAATATCAAAAGTGGTAGTTTATATAACCATCTGCAAATTGAAAAGTTGGTGTGTCGAGAGGAGTTTGGAGTTGCGAATAGTTTAATTCGTATTTCGAACTTTCATTCGATGTAGCTGAGAATAATTTTTTTCTCGCACTTTTTGGAACAGTTGAGTGTTGAGAAAAAAATACTTCACTCGTTACTTGTTAATATTTGTTGAATGGAATAAATACACGTTTTTAATATAGAAAATGGTTCTTCCATTCGAAAAATTCAAATACTTATCGCAATTCTAACAAAAATTATTTCTACAAAACCAAAGTATTGGTCTAAGAACAACTTAATTTTGGATAATCACATTGAAAAAAACGGGAGACATCCTGGATTCTATTTAATGTGATTAACCTAGGGCGGGATGAAATATAAATTATTTGGATTACATTTTAGTTATTTCGAACCCATGATGATCCTCATTGTGGCCTTTCAAATAATGTAAATTGCAAATAAGATCTGTTCGTTCATTTCCTGGATACAGAATTGTATCCGACACAAGGAAAACGACAAATAATTAAGTGTACGCTTCGCATCACTCACTAGCACTGTGATAAACTTTTGTACATAATAAGTACGCCAGATTATTGTATTTCCTCCAATTCCAAAGATATGTTTGAAGGTTTGTGTATATTTTAAGAATTAGGGAGATGGTTTGTAATAATGATTTTGAGTTTTGGTGCTGTTTGCTGTTTACTTATAAACTATTTTGAGTTTGAGCTGAAATACTATAGAATAATTTTAACAACTATGTGGAAACTGGAATGTCTGAAAGAAATGTCTTCAGTAAATTTTGTAAAGATATGAACACAACTGCTACGGCAAGACTTTACAAAGTTTTGCAAGTGGTTAACAATTTGAATCTAGGTTGCCAAGTATTAATAATGGGAAGGAGAGAACCTATTGCCTGTTTACCATTGTTGACACTTAATTGGTCCATTTAATTAAAAATACCTGGTCAAGTGAAGAACACCCCTAATTATGAATATATATTGGTTGTGGGAATCAGTTGACTAGTAAAATGGAAATCAAAGCTAGGTTTCCGGAAACCTAAGTAGAAAATTGCATAATTATTGTTTTCTATAAATTTGACGGTTGATTGATTAGAAATAGTATATTTTTTCAAAATTATCCAAAATATTCTACAACCGAACTCACATCAAGAGTGGCTCCATCACTATACCTATTTGAAGTTTTTTTGGAATAAATTGGTAATCCAATACAAAAATTGGCTAATGAAGAAAGGCGACTTCTACGTATGTATACAAAACACCATAACAAAAAAACTTCTTATGATACAAAATTATATCACGAAAATAAAGCAGTTCGTTATTACAAATTCTGTCTTCCACCTAGTCTTAGGACCAAGATAAAAGACTCACGCGCAAGAAGCTAACATATTATTATATTGTATTATTATATTATTAAAACATCAATAAAATAAAAACTATGGGATTAATGAAGGTGGATGGAGAGAGAGAGTATGTGAATGTGAATAAGAATGAGATAATGAGTTGACTTGACTTGTTGAATTTTTACACTTTATTGATTTTAAAAACATTTTGATCGGGGATTTAAGCCTTCAAATGTGACTCTTTTTTCCGCAACCTTTTCAGAGATAGAACATCACAAACTCTGAGGGAATGCAAGTTCGGTCGGATCGATTGCAGGTCATAAAATAAAGATTATATCACAAAATGAAAATTGACCGACAGATGAACAATGAAAGTAGATTGCAGGTAGGATTCCAATTAGATGCCATTTTAATGTGATTCAAACTTCAGTGTAAAACCTTGAGAATAATTGGATATTATTTGAACGTAGCCACTTCAATACAAACCTTCATGATCTGGGGAATTTGAAAATTCGGTATTAACACAACAGTTACATTCCAGGCCTTCGCAAATGCATCCTTTAGGCTGTACAAATCTTGACTCTTTTGTTGTTTTGATTGTGTTTTCTAGAATTGAACAAATCGGAATTTTACTTTCATATAGTAAATTGATTATATTTTAATGGCTTATGGTGTATGGAGTGATATTATAATGTGGGTATTGCTTGTAAAAATTAGTCTTATAAATCTCACAATTTGGTAGATATAATCTGTTCAGTGAGTGAGTTCCAACAAAATCTTATTTATTGTCAGGTTTACATAGTTACATAAAGCAGAATTGCAAATGATCCAATTAGAAAATTCCGCTTCAATTAAACATTATATTTTTCTCTTATTGAGAGGATAGCATAAATAATTGTCCTTATTAAATAACCACCCATGCCTGTAATTGCAACATACACATATCGAAAATTGTAATAAAAAATATAACATGCGGCAGCAGAAAACTGTAACTCTTGTCCATTGAGTATATTTACTTTGTTTCAAATTATCAACAATCAACTCAACAGTACTTTTATACAAAATATTTGAAATTACATTATATAAAAAATATGGAGGGTTTTGAGATATTTTTTCACACTAGATTGATGCGGAATTGATCTATGCATAGAAATTTTGCACTGATAACATCTATTCGTTTGAATAGTTCATTTTTGGAATTATGAAAAACATATTGATGACCCTCACTACAAGCTTTTTGATTTGATATGTCCCAAGGTACAGTTTATACACGTTTTTTCCTTTCCACTTTGCACCCAAAAAGGGACCTACATTTTTGAATTCCATTCACTCACTTTGGGATTTGGGTAGGCTGTACTATACTATACTATACATTTTTAAAAAAGATAGGTACCATACATTTATAAAATGGAAACCATACATTGTTAAAATTAAACAAATCTACATGATCTAAAACATAACCAACAATGGTATCCACAAGATAGCCTTGTCTATCCTTAAGTGTGCTCATTAATGCTTTCCTCATAGTAGTTTTTTGGAGCTCTTGGAGTAGATCTGACAGGTTTAATTGAGAAATCTGTATGTTTGAGGTACATTCCGCTTGCTTGTTACTTCTACCTACTTGAATATAATTGTCATATATTTCCTTACCTTCAAAGATATCTCACAATTCTTGTAATCGCTATGAGTTTAACAATTCATTCATTCTATTATTAAACTTTAACCACATACTTCACAAAAACAAAATAACCAGTGAAATGGCAAAAACTGATCTAATTTCGCATACAGACTGACGTCAAACGTATACAGGTGGTGACCGTTACTGAATAATAGGAAGGGTGGGGTGAGAATTCTTTGTTTCAATTGCCACATAATTTGTAGGCTAATATGATTTCTTACGGGTGAAGAAATATGTGATTTGTAGCAAATAAGTTTTTTTTCTCGTAACAATAAATTTACAATTATACTGAAATACTTATTTTTTCGGTATAAAGTAGATATAACTAAAATAGCAAGCGTACCCAGCAATGATGGTAAAAGTAAAAATACTCAATCGAGAGACCCTTCAAAGTAATTGGAACGTTACCAGATGCAGAAGAAAATGAAGGAAGACGTTTACACAATTTATTCCAATATGCATTAGTTATTTGATGTATTTTTACGTTTTACTGCATAAGGTAGATTTTAGTATACCTACTGACCTATAAATCCAAATACCGGAACAACTTAAGCATTTAAACTGACCACACAAATAAATATAACAATATACACTTCACTAAACTATGTATTTAT